>JAHLJZ010000017.1:0-413909 GCA_025602915.1 Paraphysoderma sedebokerense | reverse complement strand
TTACCTATCTGATGCTAAGGATATGTACCTTTTTCAAGGACAATAAAACCTGGTTTAATTCCCCTAACTGGAGAGACTCGCTTTAGTTTAGTCATCGATTTGTCTCCTGTTATTGAATTTTCTGAGTTTCGCCATTTTAACCTAACCTAACCTATCTGATGCTAAGGATATGTACCTATCTGATACCTTGCTAAGACCAACAATCTACAAACATCACTCGATCCTTCATCAACTCCCGAGTACCCCACATATCGCCCACAGCGGATGCCGTCGCATTTTACACCGAAATCTATAGCGCGAGACAAAGCGCAAGGACAAACAGTGTAAACAATATGGATGTATTCGACAAAGATGAAATAAAATCAATTCTCCCCTTCCTTCACAAATCCATGATACAAAAATTCATAACACAATACTCAGACACCAAAGCAGGCGGCCCTGATGGGGTTGCCAAACTGCACCCACTGCAGTTCGGCTTCATCAAAAAATCACAAACGATGTTCCCAGCGCTGATCGCGCACGAACAACAACTCAGATCACTACCCACCCGACTGTTCTTTGATTTTAAACAGGCATATGACACTGTTCCAACTCACATCCTTCTTCAAAAACTTCAACATCGAGCAGCCCCACGAGTTTTCCTCGCCATTACAGAGGCGCTGTTACGCAACCAATCATCTAGGGTTATAATTAACTATAACACATCTGACCCTTTCAGTCGTCATAGGGGCCTGTTCCAAGGTTCCCTCATGGCACCATTATTATTTAATATTTTCATAGACGACTTGGCGAACCGATTCATCGACAGCAACCTCCTCCAATCCCCCAACGCACCCCCTTTCCCACCAATGATGATGTTTGCAGACGATATAACATCTCACCCAACCACGAACGCCGACGCTCAAGTCCATGCTCTCCTGATCGAGGACTGGGCTCACCAAAACGAGATGCAGCTGAATGTCGCCAAGTGTGGTATAGTCACAAACTCTGGAGCCACAGCAACGATGTACACCACCGCCATCCCTGTTGTGGCGACCTACCAATATTTAGGGTTCCCTTTTACAGCGGATGGTATCCACTTCCCAGCATACATCCAGCACATAGTATCCAAGTTCGACGCCGCCCTCGGCTACCTCAAAGCTACCAGCCATGGATGGCCGGAGATAACCAAGCTGACACTTTACAAAATATTTGTTCGCTCAAAGTTTGACTATGGGTTGGGACTCCTGTGGTCATGGTTCAGATCGAGTTATCAGTTAAAGAATCCGAAGTCCCGTATCCCCGCCCCCACAGTATCACTCGACCTGCTAGAAGGCGCCCAAAACGCCTTCGTAGATTGGATCCTCCCAAACAAATCAGGGCATAACCTTGCCCTACGACGGTCAATCCTTGGACTGACATCAATCCAGCACCGAGCGTCCAGCATCGCCTTCACCTCCTCTATTCGTATCCGCCAATTACCACCCACACACCCAATGTCAACACTGTGCCGAAAGTTTAACACATTCCCACTGCGAGATCCCAAGGTCGGCTCCACAATCGCCCGCTTTGTCTTACTCCATCCATTCCACGACCCCTACAACGCCCTTCTGATGCTAAGGATCCGATTTGTGTGGTTGAGTAACCTAACCTAACCTAACCCTAACCTAACCTAACCTAACCTAACCTAAGTGCTAAGCGCACATCAGAAGATGTTAGCTGGCTTCAAGATGAGAGCCTAATCCATGAGATTGATGTCTCCTCTGAAGAAGAAAGTCCTTTGCCAGATAAATACATGCTTATGCTGGAGAGACTCGAAGAACAATTATTGAATTTTCTGAGTTTCGCCATTTTAACCTAACCTAACCTATCTGATGCTAAGGATATGTACCTATCTGATACCTTGCTAAGGATATGTACCTTTTTCAAGGGAGGGAAATAAACTTAATTTTATTGCTAAGGATATGTACCTTTTTCAAGGACAATAAAACCTGGTTTAATTCCCCTAACCTAACCTAAGAGACTCGAAGAACAATGGAAAAAAAAACATTTGAAGGAAAAGAATGCCCTCTTGGACGAAATTGAGCTTCTTGAAGCAAGACTACTATTCCTATCTGATGCTAAGGATTTAGACCATACAACGCATCCTCGAACAAGATACCACACTGAAGTCGTGTTTACATATCTCACTCCGAAACCTAGAACTACGGACATCAGAATCCCGATTATGACATGGAAACTGCGGGTAGTTTAAGGTGGAAAGTATGAAGGGAAGCGAACTATATATCAAGTCGTTCATTGTCTATATTCCTATTACATTATGTACCCATTGCACAAACACTGTATTCCTACTATTCCTATCTGATGCTAAGGATATGTACCTATCTGATGCTAAGGATCCGATTTGTGTGGTTATATGTTCCTTGTACAAGGACAATAAAACCCCTTTAATATGCCTAACCTAACCTAGACGCAGAATATCGATTCTGCTGCCAATGTCGTCACAGGGATCTTGAAAGTGAGACGAAGTGGGCCGAGATTGAGATGATGACGACTGTGACGGGGCCTTCGCAGGTGCCGCCTGGTTATCCATAGTTTGCATAGCTGATTGAACGTCGTCTGAGATGAAGGCTTATTCAGTCCGTCTGGAATAAAAACTAACACACAAATATGAAAAGAAAGTCACCTGACGATGCCGTAACTTTTGCCAATAGTGGTGCAGTGGAAGTGTTCTGAAATTTTGGTAACTGAACAAGTTCCAACATACTAAGCGCTGGATCGAGAGGATTAGTATCTTCAGAAAGCTGAAGATATATCCTATTGCAGTCGACTTTTGCCAGACTGTTCTGAAGTTTATGTTTGATAGCATCGACTAAATCTGCAATATCGTCACAATTCTCTGTCGGGACCTTCACGGGCTGTCCGACAGCCAACTTTACCCACAGCGACTTAGGCAGCAGGGATCCGGAGGACGGGGAGGAAGAGCAAGAACAGTTGAAGACCTGCGAGTATGCAGATGGTGGGGTTTGTATTCCTGCCATTATCGGACTTGTTCGCAATTCGCAAGAATGTAGTGAGGATATTGAAGAAAGATTGCGACGGGCGATTAATTAAACGAGCCAATCAAAATAAGCCCATTTAATGATAATTTAAGGTCACGTGCCCGCCTTCATATGGCGGTTCAGTAAAGACGTCCCACACACCTTCAGTTACTGTGTTTTTGCGAAGTTCATTTGACACATTCTTCTTTTAACTGCGGTATGAGTTCAGTTAAAAAAATTGTGCGAATTGGCATTTCACCTGCCAAAGAAATTTCACATCTAGAATTAATCACAATTCACAAACTTAAGCTGTGAAGTTTACCTAACCTAATCTAAATTATTATCTTCGATTGACATTATTCTCTTTCGTGCTTTCTTAGAGCATAACGTTAATTAATTCATATCTTTGTAGTCTATACTTTTATGTATATCTGTATCGCTTATCATACTTGGTGCCACTGCGGTAGGACCCAAGGGTGTTGTTTGCTTGTCCTGGGACCTGGATGCATTGTATTTCACTGCTTTGAGTTTTCGCCCCCCAAAGCGACCATTTTTCCTATTCTGCATTGATGATCCACTTATATTAAAGATATTTAGTTTACATAGACTCGGCTTTATGTAGTCTGAGTCATAAATTTCAGGTTTGAAATCGTAACATTCCTAAGTGCTATGGGCCGTGTCCAAGCGAACACTGAACAGATACATACGTCGCTCACAGAAGAAAATATTCAAATTCAGTGCTACCGAGGCAAAATATTAATTAATTAGTAGGGATGGTAAAAGGGCCCGACCGGGGATTGAACCCGGGACCTCTCCCAAATCATGATTCAGAGGAGAATCAACCCTAAGGGAAAATCATACCACTAGACCATCGGGCCGATGCGACCGTCGTGTCTGAAGTTATTTGATTGTGCTGAGTAGGCACAAAGAGATTTAAAAACTTGATTCAACGGCAATGGTGCTTGTAATATATCAATGTCAACGGTTTCTTTGTGGACCTACATAGTACATTATACTCCTCAAGTTACTCCCGGTAACTTGCAGCTGACAATAAATATAAAGGGCGTCTCATGGACGTTCATTAATAAATTCCACTGAGTGATTGATTCTTAGAGACAACTTTTGTGACGAAAAGGAGAAATGGCTGAGAAATGGCTCTGTGAGGAACAATATAACTAATCAAGAGGCCCTACCCAGATTCGAACTGGGGTCTTGGGATCACTTTTATATCAAAGTCCCATGTGATGACCAACTACACTATAAGGCCGATGGCGCAGATTCAGTCAAAGTAGATAATGATGCAACTTATTCTGGCAAATTTTTGCCACCATCGGTCAAAAGGTCAGATGAAACGGTCATCGCAAATTGTATCAATACGTAGAATGATTTCATTAATTTATTCCATTACTTTTAATAGGCTCCAAGTCTAAAATAAGGTATTATTTCCTACTAATGTACCACGAATGTACTACTCCCACACGATGTTCGGTTTCATCTAACTAACAATAACCATGGCTTAATTAAATACTGTAAACCTCATGTCTGTTTCTGGATGATGATTGAAATAAATCGGTTAGGCTTAGTCTGATTGTCATTCGTCGATAGTTTCATTCCCAAGGTATCACGCTCCCAAATTTCGATTTAAACTAACAGTTCTCGCTAATCTTTCATGTTGATCAAAACCATCCCTTCCTTCCGTCTTTGCACTATCAGTATCATTATCCATACCAACGAAACAGCTTAACGGAAATACACCCGTCTCTCCAGTTGCCAAATTAACACCACTAGCCCACCCATCTTCATATATAAATTCAATTGCGACTTGATTTCCAGATTGAACATGGATTTCGTCAGGAAGACACGGTACATAAGTATTGAGTGCTGTTCTTGTTGTTTCGGATATCGTCGAGGGTGGAGCCGGAATGGGGGCATTCGCAGGTGAAGATGAAGAGAGCGTTGGTGAAGGAAACGTCAAAGAGGTCGGTGAGGCGGGGGAGGGTGGTAACGGGGGAAGATAACCGTACAACTGACTTTGCGAATTCAAGGGTGGCGAGTTAGGCGACTGTTGCACTGAAAGATATTGGGATTGACCTTGACCTTGCTGTGGTGGAGAGAAGATCGAGGACTGGATCGAAGAACTGGGCTGAAATTGAGTAGTCGGTGATGATGGGATTTGCGGTGTGGTAGAAGAAATGGAAGTTTCTGTCTGGGTGTTCGGAGCTTGTGGCGACTGATACAGATATTGATTTGCTCCAATAGGCGAACCAGACTGTAGAGGATGCATTGGGGGTGATCTCTGGTATTGTGAATTGGCCACTGGAGAATACGTATCGGGACCATTGGATAATGGTGACATAGGAGGAATCATACCCGGGGGAAGCGAAAGTGGTCTGAACCCTTCCGTATTAGTTATTGATATCGGTCTGAATTGGTCTCCGGGGGTATTTCCATTTGAGCTATGATTTTGGTGCTGGGCCATAATTGACTGCAGAGAAACATGTCCTTGCGCGCCCATATCCGATTTACGTCCTCCAGGGTTCATCGTTTCCTCCTTGCTGCGTTTTTCCCGTTGATAAATGAAGACTGAAAATGCCAAAACAGCGACACCCGCAACAGAAATCACAGCGATGATGGCAGGTGAGAGGGGACTGGATGAGGATGGGGAGGAACCGGATGGTGACGTTTTAGAAGCATCGGTGCAGACCAAAGCCGGATCTGTGCAATTCCTGGCACAAGCTAATCAAGCATAAGAGAAAAGAGAAGCGGTGAGGACACATTAGCATATCGATCATTGAATAAGTGACTTCAGGATGAATAACGGCGGGAAAAATGTGTGTACCGTTCTCCTTCACGTTGTATCCGCAGTATTCATCATTCTCATTTCCATTCACACAGTTTGCTGTTGGGGCATAAGTAGTGATGTTTTTTTGATGATTCACTATTTTCTCCAATGCAGATTGGTCACAACTGGGATTAGCTTTTATCGCTTGCGTGAAATCGTCGTAGTAGGTGTACACAGGATCGCGGCCTTTGGTAATATGTGTGATCAGCATAATTTGAAAGAAAGAAAATGTAAAAGAATGATATGCTCACATGCATCAAATGGTGAAAATATAGCAGTTGAATTGGTACATATCTGATGACCGTACATGACGAGGTAGTGGCAGTTGTTGGTGTTGTACCATCGTATGGGAGCCTAAGGATGTAAAAGTTGGCCACAGAATTGGATGTTTAGGATACCATGTTGATATCAACGGAGATTCCGAGACTACAATTGAAGTCAATCTTTACCTTGCTGAGATCGCATGATAAATCCCCAACTTCCGAGTTTAACACCTCGTATTTGTTGCCTAACACATACTTTGCCTAATCAGAAGACCACAATAGTGGAGAAGGATTTCATTCAGTCATATTTGCAAGGATAGAATCGCTGATCATATAGAAAAAACTCACATAAACCATATCAAAGTCAGCAGAATTTGTGGCGAAAACGCCGTTATTTGACCCAAATACTTTTGGCCAAAATTTTTCGAGGAAAAAGAACTGCAATACATGAGTCGTATTTACTGGGAACAGTCTTTTTCTGTTGGAGAAGCCTGAGTGGATGGAAAGAGAGAATCGAGCAATGCTTAGTTCCTTTTCTTGATTCGGTCTAAGCGTGTGAATAGGAACCAACCTTTGCAGTACTGGCTGGCGGAGAGTTCAAAGCAAGGGACAGAGATGTTGGAGGTGGCATTCTGCGCAAGAGCTGAGCGGACAAGACAGAGGACAAGGGTTAATATTAATGGTATTTTGACAAGAGTGTCCATCTTTGAGTGAGCGGGAGTGTCAGTCTGCGTCAATGCACTAGGAGGGAATGTATCCTGATTTCTGGATCTGTTACCGGGTGCCAGGGCGTCGGCGTGCGGTTGGCTAGCTGTGATATCACGGTATAGTTGTATGCCTAACGTATAGTTATCGCAGAAGACGAAGGGCCGAAGTGTGATATTCCAACGGCCCGGTTCCTCAGCAGAATAAAAAAGGGAATTCAGCCAGCGTTTCATCCCTGCCTGGACAATGAATCTGATGCCGCCGGTTGAACCATTGCTTAGAACAGTCAGCACACAGTCTGCGCGAACTATAGTACGTTTTAAATGATAATTGATCTCTAATCATGACTGAATTTAAATTCAACCCACCCTCCAAATATGCTACTATATTCTATCTGCATCTCAGACCTCATCAATGCAGAAACACATGGCTAGTTACGGTGGAGGAACTACGCAATACGTCAAAACTTCACCGCATCCAAATAAACAATATACCTATTCTTTGATGATCTTGTGACAATTGCCGGATAAACGGTGAATTTGTTACCTAACCTAACCAATTCAAGTGGTCCATCTTGCAATCCGATCAGTCCCAATTCGGTCAATATTTTCGAATGATCGAGTTGCTGTTATATATGTCGACAATACGATCCAACACAACCTAAATTACATATTTCAATTTTCCGAACGAAAGAAAGTAATCGCAACGTAAGGAAGAGATTACGAATCGGATAATAAACAAGCAAAAAATAAGAATTTAGAATAATACCTGCGGAATATTGCAAGAACAACACTTCGCCAATGAATTAGTCACGATTTGCGTAATGCGCATCATTCCGCACCGCATACCTTGAGCATTAATGCGCCAACTCCTTCCTGATCTCACCTTCATTAAAAATATACAAAAACCAGCACTGCACTATATATTTTCTGTATCATATCTGCTGTGATAATGTCCCGGTCTTTCACACTTCTGCTATTCTTGTCTTGGTTGTGCCACTTGTCTTTCGGCCAAAGTGCAATCCTTAATTGCATTAATGTACAAACCTCAAAGCATTGCAATGGTTTGCTTCTTTAGCTCTTCATCAAAATATCAATTTAGCTTTCCGCTCTTTTCATCCTCTGCTTTCTACCTATGTCATACTAAATATACACTACTTTCCTTAGCATTCATGTCATCTCCACACAGGGTTCCGATCAATATGGAACCACTGATACAAAACTGGTTTCAATTCCCACAAAATTGGACCACTTTCTTTGGGGAATCTGGATCGGCCATCATTGACAAAGATAACGACTTTGATTTAATTTTTGTACGTCGTCAGATGTCATGTTTTTTCTAGTTTTCCCCAACTGCCCGTTGCTTGCCCGCTGTTAGACTGACTTACTGTTTCGCAGGATCGATATATTCTAAAACATGAAGCAAAGAAGTATAAAGTAGATTATCCTAACGCTAACTGTGATCTATCACAGGTATATTATTTTGATTCGACTTTGAATACTGCAATGTCCATTTGAAAGAACCCTATAATTGCAATCGATTGAACATTATCTGACGACATCTCTAGGAGCCCATTCGATATTACAGATCTCACGCATGTGCTAATATATTCATGTTAGGGGAAAACTATTGTGCAAATAGCACTGGATTGAGTACTTTAGACGTCTGTAAGTGAGCACAGCCTTCCATCTGATCATTGTTTTTACTCACAAGTCAATTGTACCGGTACCTGACGCTAATACGGATACTTAGGTGCCAATACTTCTAAAACCCATTACCAAGATCTACGGCAAAGCATCGGTTTTAAACCGAATACTTGTAATCAAACGCTCCTCCCGATTTTGGAAGATCGCATCAAATCTGTTAACGCGCGAGATTCTAATTGTGTCAGCGGCGATGTCAATGAACCTGGCTTGTGTGGGTATGCCTCTAAAGAAATTGGTATAAATTTTATCCTTCTCCGTATGGATTTCTTGGAATCTTGTCATTAACGATATGCATAAGCTTGCGGCAAGAATTGTACTGCCCCCGGGCTTGACTGCGCTGAATTTTCAACCCGCCCTGGACCCACCGAAACCCAACAGTCGGATAATCCTGGTTTACACCCCGCTATCATTGCCGCTGTTGCTATCGGTATTGCCGGCTGTATTGCGTTTTCAATATTCATCTACAGGAGGGAACAAAGGAACAAAGAGGAAACAATGAATCCGTCGTACATAGCCGTCTTATCATTTTCACGACACATCACAAAGCATGACATACCGACATCAGCGCCGAGTAAATCACCCGATGTACACTCATTTGCTCTGGATTCTTCCACTCCATCAACCTATGAACATCGGCACGCCTATTTTAGCAATAATATTAATGATGTGCGACCTGTCTCATCGTTATTGGCATCCTCTCCTATTTCGTTACAAACAATCTTCGCACAATCTCAATTACACTCGCAGCGTTCTTCCATCGATCAATGTATGCATTATCAATCGGCTATTCCTGCTCAAAACCAAGAATATGCTTCACAGCCCGGACTTACGTTTCACAACAATTCAGAATCGACAGCATCAGTTACAGGGTTGCATTCACCATTCCACAATCACACTACCGCGCAGCCAGAAATATACACCACACAATCGTATCCGATATCCGATCCATACAAAGTCCTCAATGGACAATCTAACTGGCCTTAGCAATCACAAATGACCATGTTAAAAGGAATATCAGAGTTAGAATTTCATTTTTTGTAAGTTAGATCATAAAAAATCCAATCGCATTTTAATTGATTCTCAAGTAAAAATTTTAGTTTAGCAGTAGAGAGTAACTATTGGAAAAAGATAGGGAAAAAAACTGGTGGTACACTGTAAGATCAATTTTGACGTAACCAAACACTACAAAATTATGAATATAACGCCCAAAACTGTTGAAGAATAAAATGGCTAGTACAACCTAGAACTGTATTTAATTGAAATGTCAGGCGAAATATTCGAAAAATTTAATCATAACACAAAGTTGAAAAGTATATACCGCCCCGCATATGTATTTCATGTCAATCCAAGTCGACGCATCGTAAATGCTGTGTCATTTTTGGTCGTAGCTAGGTGCTGTACTTTAAGGATAATTATATAGTACATAGGGACACTTTTTTATATTATCAAGATTTTTTGCTCATTTTTTTTTGGCAAACTTTTAATTTATTGGTTGGATTCAACATCACGATTGTCGATCTGTATTAATTCGAAATTAGAGTAGAAGTGATAACTTTACTCTCTTTACAACCGGATTAAATTTTTATATCCTGCAGTTGAAAAGATATCAAAAATACTAGGGCTTAAAAATTTTGGATATATGTGTTCGGTTTTCTGTTTTGTTGAAGTTACGTCTCAGATATCGCATCGCCAGCAGATTTTCGTTGCTATTGATACATGTTCCGTGAATGCAGCTTTCCATCATTCATCCACAACGAAGAGCACATATCTCTGACAAGGATATCGTAGATACAATATACACAATGAATATAGAATTCATAAGAGACAGAAGTTAGTGCGAAGCTCTCATTCGATGTAGCATGCATTGTCCCTGTATCTGTGACAATGCAGGTTGCTCATGCTTACAATCTGCCGCCAATGAGTTGCTACATTAGTGCTACATTTGGTAACACACCAAAAACTCTTTTCTGATATTAACTCACCGCTTTTCAGTACCATCCGTAAGAAGGATATAATCCCTGTCCGCTGTATCGCATCCACTGTCGAAATCCATGCTCCGGTCCCTGTCGCTCCTGGTATCGTTGTCTTGTTTGCTCAATTGGTCGCTCGCCCAGACTGTCCCTTGTACAAATGTCGAAAAATCAACTAATTGCAATGGTTTGTGTTTAACCTTACAATCCAAATGATTTTCTGTTGCTCAAATCTAAATGCGTTTCTTTCCCTTTGCTCTCTGTTATTTGATGTGCCACCCAATGTTGTACAGCATTCATGACATCCCCGAAGAGGGTTCCGCTCAATATGTCGATGCTAGTGCAGGAATGGTATCGAGACCCACAAGTCTGGCCAACAGTGTTTGGGGATTCAAGAAATATTGCCATCACAAGAGGTGCTGAATTCGATGCGATATTTGTATGTCGGCCACTCTCATTTTTTTTTTTTTGTCTTCCATTAGTGTTGCTTCTTGTTTATCCTATGCTTACCTATTTTCACTGTTGTCGCAGGAGCGATATATACTTAAATATGAAGGGGAGAAATATAAAAGCGATATGCCTAACCTGAATTGTGACTTATCACAGGTACATTGACTCCTATACTTCTCCGACAAATGCTCCCGTAGTTTCTCACTTCATTCCTTTGTCTCTTTCGTTGGCATAACTAGGAACCCATTCGTTACTATAAATCCAATGCCTGTGCTTTCTTGTTTTTATACGGCGAACAGATTTGTTCTGGAACTAACACTCCTTGGAAACCTTTTAACGGCTGTATGTAATCACTGCTTTATTTGCCTGTCACCTACCAGTCTGATTCACGTCTATAATGTTATTATTATATTAGGTGCCAGCACTTCCAAAACACATTATGGAGATATAAGGCAAGCTATCGGTACTAAATCAAACACCTGTAATCAAACTTGGATTCCTGCCTTGGAAGCCATACAGAAAGAAATTAGTGATAATGTGCCAGACTCGAATTGTGTCAATGGGGATACGAATGAACCTGGCCTATGTGGATATGATTCCAAAGAGTTGGGTTTGTATTACTAGCTAAGTTGAACTGTTATGACCTGTGTGTTTTAACCCTGGTTGTTCGGAATAGCCTGTGCCAGAAAATGCGCCGCTTCGGGTCTTGATTGCACTGGTCTTTCATCGAGCGCTGATCCCAATAGTGCGTCCTCTAACAACGGCTTGCATCCCGCAATTATAGTCGCTATTGTGATCGGTATTGCCGGATGTATCGCATTCTCGGTATTCATTTACAGGAGAGAACAAAGGAACAAGGAAGAAACAATGAATCCGTCACTTTCGTCCACTCCATCGTCTTCAGGTCAAAGTCAAGATAGGCCGACATCAATGATGAGTGTCATGTCCGCCGCACCCAATTTGCCGTCCCCAGCTCTGGGCACTTCTTCTCCCTCGATTTACCAACCTCCTCCAGTAAATTTTAGTAATAATCCTAATACATCGCGACCTCTATCTCACTCGCTGCCCTCACATTCATCTCCTATCTCGCTGCAAACCATTATGGCACAATCCCAACTGCACTCCCGACCGTCGTCGGTGGCGGTACCTCCTCAGTATCAACTTCAGCATCAGCCTTCCACCATGAGCATGAGGCCACATTCAATTGCTTTGCCTTCCCCTCAAAACATGCTTCAACAATCTAATATCCCTGTTCAGCAGCAGCAATTTACTTCACAACCGCAATCTACGTTTCAGAATCTTCCCACTGCAATATCAGTCCCAATGTCGTCTCCACCATTCAACCCGCAAAACTTTGCGCCATCACCATTGTCGCCGCAAAGTCTACCAGTTTCTAACCCACAGCAATCGCCGGTACTTCATCCGCAATCCAACTGGCCTTTGACAACCCAGAATCAGCCATACATTCCTGAATATATGAATTCACCGTCTTCTGTACCGTCTTCACCATTGAAGCAACCACAGTCCATCCCTGTACCGTCCTCGCCACCTACAGTTCAACCATCAGAATTAGCGACATCAGTGTATACTTCCCCCGTCGCGGCACCTGCCCTATCGTCGAATCAATACGAAAGTCCACTTCCTCAACCACCTACGTCACCAGAACAGTCAAACACCCAGAAAGCTAACTTGTCGTATACACCGCAGCTCTCTGACGAACTCCTCGTAACCCCTGGTGACCCAATTGCAATTGAAACGGCATACGAAGACGGGTGGGCTATGGGAACGAATCTGATGACAGGTGGTCGAGGTGTGTTCCCAATGAGTGTCTTTAAAACTGTCGAAGAAAGTTATACTGCAGCTGGTGGTAATGCACAATATAGTGAAGCATCAAGGGATGTTGTAATGGATAGTGAAGGTGATAATGGCTATTTAGGCGCTACATGGGAAGCACGGTCGGCTAGTTTAAATCGGTCTCCACAAAAGTGAAGGCTATAATATTTTGATTTAATTTATTTTTGCTATTGACAAATGCGAGTACAGGATAGAAAAGTTTAAGTAATTGCGAATTTTATATTGATTTAGATTTTATTTTGAAGAATATTCTACTAGTGTCGTTTATCTACTATTAATAACTGATGGGTACAAAATAAAATATAATGTTAAACACCTCTATTCATTCAATCTGTCATTGGAAAATAATAGCTCTTTAATAAGAATCTCATTTATTGATTGTTGATTAACTGGCAATAAAAGTTTAAACAAGCGACTTAATCTTGGGTAAGAGATTTAAGGATTTATATGTATCAATATTCAGTATCATTCGTTTTGACGGGGTTATTACTTACTTATTTTCGCTTGTGCATGTGATGATGTTACATAGATTGTGACTTCAACTTTAGCATTTAATTTTAGTCAGATATTTTGGCGTAAACAGAATGTATTCAATGTGGAAATCACAAAAATAAATCATTTTGCTTTAATAATTGGACAGGCGGCCGTTGTCCTTGGGCGGCCTTCTGTACGCGAGCAATTCGAAATTTGTTTTTATTTTGACTTATATCGACATTGCATCGATAACATTAAACAGCAGCCTCATCGTTGTATATGTTGACAACAAACAAGATGACTGGTTCAGATGGTCATGAGGAAAAGTACCAAAGATTGATACAAGAGTACTCCAAAATCAAAGCCCAGAACTCTCTACTCAAGAAGGCCGTTATCGACGTACGTTATCTCTATATGTCAACCATTTTTCACTATATACCATTTCTTGTATCCGATGTGACCTGATATTGTCTTGAATTACGATCAGGAAAAGTCACAGACTGAAGATTTGGAGGCTGAGTTGAAAGCAAAGGAACAAGAAATTAAAAAGTCGGTACAGCAGTTGGAATTGCTTTCGTTTCATAACCAAAATTTGTCCAAGCGGATCGAAAATCTACAACAACAATTGAAAACACAGCAGGTATATTGTTTTGTTTGAGTGGCGATTGTGGATATCGCTCTTTCTTTGTTCAAGAGAGTAGAAATATCTCACATGTTGTTCTCTCTACGCTACTATCGCAAAACAATTCTCGCAATTTTCGGTATAAACTCATTACCAAACTTTAATTCTGTTCGTACTAGAAATCATCATCATGGTTTGGAGGAGGTAGCTCGACGAAGAAGGAATTGGAGATTACACGAAAGACGATGGACGCTGTGAGGACTGAACTGAATCTGAAAATTGAAGAGAATGGTTCGTTATACTTTAGCAAAATCTGTAATGTGCCCGCATTAACTCACAGATACTGTGCAATTTATTTCAGAATCACTTCATCGGCAGCTGCATGATAATATTCAAGAGCAAGAAGATGTGATCATATCGTTGAAAACCCAGCTTGCCGAAACCGAAAAGAAGCTGGCGGAGCTACAGGTACTGTATTTTTAGCATGTCTGCGACTACTTATAAACAGTTGCTTATCATAATGAGTAGGAAGAAATCGCTAAATCTGCGCTCGCATATGAAGAATCAGTATCGTCGGTCAAGAAAGAGAATCACGATATCAAACTTGATTTGAATATGACTAAAGAACAGCTGGAATTGTCCGTAGATCGCGTTCTTCTCTTCCATACACTACTTAAAAATTAACGAACTCAAACGTTCTAGGGCAAGATCTCAAATCCTTTATCACGAGACGTCTCTCCTAGAACAAAACGAACGTTTCTTTGGCGAACTGAAAAGTATTCGAAGAACCTTGGAATCAATGTTGGAATCCGATACTGGTGAAGAATCAAAAGAGTCGACTTACTACGAAATGGCAAAAGTATATCACAAGAACTCGATGGTCATTGGGCTTTATTTGTTATCGCTGTAGTATCTTATTTATAACACCCTTGTCTTGCAATTATATTTAGGAGGCTTTAACGTCGCACCTTAGAAAGAGGCTCTCTTCTTCTTGGAAGACTTTATCAGAGAATATTTCGACTTTCCACGAAAACTACCAAACAAGGATACAGCTCCAGATTTCTGAAAGTGGTGAATTGAGTGATAAAATGGCACAGGTATGATTATTAAAATTATTCCGTTGATTAGAGATGGTTACCATCTCACATCCTACTCAATCCATAGTTACTGCATGAATTATCCGAATACTCTGGACACCTTAAAGCAATTCAGACAAGCATCGACACCTTTATTTCCAAAGTTGAAGCTGTACCCATTGCAGAGTCGCAACAGTACATCCAAGTAACCTTTCGACTCTGATTGGCCCTTAGCATCAATTGTTCCTAATCACTCACAACTGTCCCTCATGAGCAGATGCCCGCCGCCACGAATGTCAAAACCTCGGTGATCAAGTTGTTTCAATACTATACTAATCTCTTTTCAATCATCTCTTCCACGTAAGTTCAATGATTTAGTTTACCTGTTAGTCCTGATTTTAACCGTTTTGCGATAGCATAGAAGAATCACCTTCGAAAAGTAAAACCAATTCAAACTCGACGGCACTGTCTCAGACGTTGGATCGACTATTATCAGCTATGGAAAATGTGATGACCTACATGAAAAATTTGTCACATGGTTTGATTCGCATTTTTTGTGTTAATCGTATTTATGATCTAGGCTCAAGTTTGAATTTTGATTGACATACAGAATCAGTCACATCGAAGAATTCAGAGGACTTCTTCAATAGCTTGTCTGACTTTACACATATGGTGAAAGGTTAGATGAGACGCTTATCCTCTCCATCGTCGCCCACATTTTAACAGTTGATCACTGGTTGCAGTGTTCTCTTCTCACTTCACACAACACCTCAACGTTCCGAAATTGGGTCCGCAGATAGAATCAATTCAAACAGTCATGTCGACTTCGTTGAATAATATCTGCAAAGGTTTGGAATCGGTACAACGGGAGTTGGGAGTTTATGTTAAACTTCAGGAAGAGATTCAAGATGGCTGGCTGGCATTGCAAAAGATGAAGGATGCCGGAGAAGACGTCTGTATATTTTTGTAACACGCATTTTCTTTTATAAAAATTACGGCTGACACTGCTTTTACTCATTACAAAGGAGGAAGTATTAATGTCAAATGTTCATGACGGTCTCACTGCCATAAGAACAATCGTCGAAGCTGTCGCAGTGAAGTCAAAATCTCTTGAGAAGGAGCTGAAGCAGACTAAACGTAAACAAATATCTTCATTCACCAGACGTCACACGTAAAATAACGTATCTGTTCTTTGCTTTGAAGACAACGCCGAAAGACTGCTGAAGGAAAAACAGGAAGTGGATAATGTTGTAAGTCAATTGCGGGGTGAACTGGATATACAAAACGGAAAATACGTTGAGCTAGAAAAGGAAGTAAAAAATTTGAAGAGCAGCGCAAAAGACAAGGTCAGTTTCTTAAGTACTAATAATACAGTCTCATTTTAGATGCTGATTCATTAAATTTCAATATTCGATCTTAGACATTGAAGCCGGTTGTTCAAGAAAGGGCAACAAACACTGCCCCACCACCCGACGTTAGTTCAAAGGAAACATCAACGGATGTTAATGGCTTTACAGACACGTCCGCGTCAATGGAAATAACTAACGGCGAAAATGGCGACCAAGACAAGCATGAAGTCGAAAAAGTAGAAGAATCAGTTGAGTCCTCAACTGCAACTTCGTCTACAGCAAACAAAAAGAGGAGAAAGAAGAAAAAGAAAAAAGGAGCTAGTAGCACTAGCTTAATTGACGACGAAGAAGTCTCGACGGCGGATACCATTGCGTCCGACGCACATGTGAGTCCGATTTCAGAGTCGCCAGTCGAGATTGCCGATACCACTGCTGGAGCGACAGCAAAACCGAACATTCAGATGAATGACGCCGAATCGCAAACTGACGAATTAATTTCCCCTATTCAAACATCCAAAGATGAAATGTCTGGTACAACAGGGATCCCTTCAGAAATACAAATTGTTGAGAAACCAATATTAAAAATCACAACAGCAGCAGAAACTCAAACCGAACCGGTAACATTCGAATTATTGAGCGATATCCGCACCCCTACCTCCACAGGTCGAACAACTCCAGAATCAGTCATTCCTTCGGTTGAATATCCTCTGGATTCAGTTGACTCTTTCAGAAGTGGAGAGAAAGATCTCGAAAGGATGCCAATGCCATTGAGTAGAAGCCGAATGGCAACTAGTGGAAGCTTAAGCAGTCTGAATTCAAAAGGTCCTGCAGGGAATGTTGAAGTTGTTGACACAAATGGAGACCTCATAGGAAATGTAATCTCAATTGAATACTTGCCTCGTCAATATTTCATCCAGTGGGTAACGAATAATGTTTTTCAAACCTCCAGGAAATACCGTTATCCAAGGATGCAGTCACTCGGGAAGCTTTAATACAGAAACATTATGAAACGAAAATCAATCAGTTGACACGCAAGGTGCGCCCTCAATTGTTCCATTAATATTTATAGTGTCTCATTCAAAATATGCTCTAACTCAACCAATATCGATGTTGTGGATTTACACCTCGTTTTGCCCTTCTACTTATTTTCATCGCTCATGATCATTAGGTTCAATCGATGGACGCCAAAGCGATGCAGTACTACAATGCATACACCAATCTTCTGACAAATCCACAGTGGGAGAAAGAAAAAGAAGTTTTGGTGCGGCAGCATGAAGACGAAAAGAAAAAGTTTGAATTGATGTTGCAAAACGAGCGCAAAAACGTCAATGCGTTGAAAGAGCAGTTGGAAAGTGTAGAGAGCGGATATAAAAGTCAGATGGAGATGTTAACTGAGCGTAAGCTTTCTCTCCTATTCACTTTAGCGCAAACTTTTGATCCTTAGTTAACTGTTTCTACCGCCGTATTGATTTATCCAGACATTTGTACCTTACAGGCGCAAGTGGAAGGGAAAGAGACGTCATCGTAGTAGTGCCGTCGTATGCATGACAATAGGAGCGCTGAGATATCAGAAATTACTCAGTAACATGAATTGACTGTAATATGTTAACTACTGAAATAATTCACTAAAATTGATTGGAATAATTTTTGCACGATAATCTTTGAACGATCTGTGCGACGAAGCTGGACCGTGACTCACCAAAAAAAAAGTTTTCGCGCTATTTTAAAGCTTCAATTTTTATAATCTGTTGATTAGTACATCATTAATTTATTGCTGCATCTCTTCTTCTGTCACACTCTTATTCTATCACACTCTTAAATTAACCATGTCTAATCAAAATGAATGGACCCCGTCATCTTGGACCGCGAAACCCGTCGTCCAAGATGTGAAATACGACGATCCAGAACACTTGTCTAATGTACTGAATAAGTTGGGACATTTGCCACCATTAGTCTGTCCAGAAGAGGTAATTCATGATTCAAGTGTTTATTAATTACGTCTGCCTTCGTCTGTCAGGAGTTGTCGGCTAACTCTTGATATCTGTATTTTTTTGTTTATTTCGGTGTCGTCCCACTGTGATCACCAATGATCAATTCAATGCGAAATAGATAGATAATCTTCGACAACAACTTGCCGATGTAGCTGTCGGAAAGAAATTCCTATTACAGGGCGGAGATTGTGCTGAATTGTTTGAATATTGCTCGAAAGAACCCATTGAAAGTAAATTGAAAGTTTTACTTCAAATGAGTTTGGTATTAACCTGGGGTGCGAGGACTAGTGTTGTCAGAATTGCTAGAATGGCAGGACAGGTAAGTTGATTGTCTTGATTTATTCTTATCAGTTACAATCTGGTTAATCAGGATCAATTCGGATTGATAGTATGCGAAACCAAGAAGTAAGCCCACTGAAGTCATTGATGGAAAAGAAGTTCTGAGTTTTCGGTAGGCATTTTCTCATTCATTAAAAATGGAGACCAAAGTCGAATGTGGTCGATGTCTGACGTTTAAATTGATTACTGCAGCGGCGACAATGTCAACGGATTTGAACCATCTGATCGTAAACCTGATCCGGAGAGACTACTGGGGTTCGAATCTTGCCATTCGTAAACATTTCAAAATTCTCAACTGACTCATAAAAATTCGTAGAGCGTACTTTCATTCGGCCGCTACTCTCAATTATGTCAGAGCTCTCGTAGGCGGTATGTAAAACGAAATTTAGCACCCAACCGTACGATATTGGTTTAACAGTCAGTTTTTTGCTTCGATAGCCGGATTCGCTGATTTGCATCATCCCTCTTCCTGGGACTTGGGTCATGTCAAGAAAAATGAAGTCCGACGAGATTACCAAGAGATCATTGGTCGATTGACTGATGCCATCGGGTTTATGCAAACTATTGGTGTTGATAATGCCACTCCCAGTAAAACCAGTCCGCTTTATACAGTTGACATGTTCATGAGTCACGAAGGAGTTCGTATTTGATTCTTTTGTATGATTATCGCTTCTGAGACTTAGAACGCTAATTTGTGATTATGTTGTGATTTCCCTGCTAGCTTCTGCTCGAGTACGAACAAGCGCTGACTCGCCGTGTCGGAAATTCGTATTACAATCTTGGCTCCCACTTTCTCTGGGTTGGAGACCGTACACGACAGCTTGATGGTGCACATGTAGAATACTTCCGTGGTATCAAAAACCCTATCGGTATTAAATGTGGCCCTTCAATGCAGGCTGATGAATTAGTCAGATTATTAGATATCGTCGACTCTAATTTTGAAGTTGGAAGAGTGACATTGATTACCCGTTATGGTGCAGATAGAGTTAAGAATTATTTGCCAGAACATGTCGACGCTGTTAAAGAAAGCAAGCATCAAGTCGTTTGGTGTTGCGATCCCATGCACGGGAATACAGGTATGTGTTGTTTCGGTTCAGCTCTTTTTCAGTCTGCTATATTGACTGACATGGTACGACTGACATATCATCTTTAACATAACAGAAACCTCTAATTCTGGCGTAAAGACACGCCAGTTTGATAATATTGCCAAAGAGCTGTCAGAGTCCTTCCGTATTCACAAGGAGCGTGGTTCCATACTTGGTGGTGTTCACTTCGAATTGACAGGTGATAGTGTGACAGGTAACATTCATGCACATTCCATTGAATCTCGCCTGATACCTTTCGTGATATACTAACGACATGCCACTGTTCTCTTCGACCGTATTAACTTTCTCAATTTTATGTCCCGGTACAAAGAATGTATCGGTGGATCAATGGAATTGCGAGACGCAGATTTACCAACCAATTATAAGACTTATTGTGATCCACGATTGAATTACGAACAAAGTTTAGATATCGCATTCTTAATAGCGAAGTATTGTGAGAAAGAGAGAAGTGGGATAGTTAGTTTATAAACGAGTAAAATTCGATTAATAGTGTAGCTTTTATTCCTGTGAGGGCTTTGATCATTGATTATGCATGTCAGGGTTTGTCTAAAACTGTCGCGCGCTGTTAGTGGCGACCCGACCCTGGTATTCTACGCGTCGATTTGTGCTGGATAAAAATTGATTGGTAGCAATGTTACTAAAATCGTATGTTTGAACGAATGATTGTATTTTTAAGCAAGAAATAATTTATCTGTGTTTTTGGAGTGGTGCTTGTACATCATCTTAGAAAAACAAGTGATATTTCAACGAGATGAATGATTTTCCAATTGAAGTCCTTACCCAAATATTTGAACATTTGGGACCGCATGATCGCATATCTGCTTCCTTCGTAAGCAAGACATGGAGAGTCGTCACATTAGAAGCCAAAGTAATTATCTCTTTTTCTGATTTTCTTCAAGTCCGAAAGGGACCGACTGGTGGCTATTATAACTAACTATTTACAAAGGCTCTTACTCTCCAAGCTACGCCCTCTTTGAGTCGTCACACCCTCTCTAAACTCTTAAATTCTTATCATCGTCTCACATCATTAACGATCTCGCTCTCAACTCAATCCACATCATCATCAAAAACACTTCTAAATACACTTTTTTCGATTTGCTCTCAATTCAAAGGCCACCAAAATTTAAAGTACTTAGAATCCGATACTGACTTGATAATTCCCGGCGCTTTGAAATGTAAAAATCTCAGGGTTTTAAAGCTAAATGGAAATTACATTCCTATTTCGGGTAACGGTGAAAGTCCGAGTGAATTACAAAGTCAATTTCAGAATGAAAATATAAATTTCGACTTAAGCGGTGATGACTCCGAGTTTAGATTAGGAAACCGAAAACGAGATATTTCATTGATATTAGCAAAGCTTCCTAAATTACAAGAACTTGAAATCTCGAATGCAGTGTACTGGAATCGCCATTCATTTCCAGATAATCCCTCGCCATCCAATAATGCTATGAATTCGTCCACCGAGTCAAGCGAACTAACTCCGGTCCAAGTGGAAACGCCGAAATCGCAACTTACTTCCCTCACTATCCGGTCAATTCCTGCTTGGGCCTTGACGAATTTAATGAACGCGATTGGTAAAAACGTTCTCCCTGAGTTACGGGATTTCAAATTGGAGTCGGACTTGCATCTTCCTGGCAAGTCGATTGAGAAATTAAAAAAGGGGTGCCCAAAATTAGGTGTGTTGGAATTCGAACATGTGAAGATGGGGCCGCTCCAATTATTTGAAATCTGTGGATACGACGACAGCGGTGATAGAACGGCTAAAGGCGTAAAAATGAATCTAGAGAAATTGGGGTTGAGTTATTGTGAGTTCTTCTTTTGCAGGAAAAGTAATATGACTTCTCAAAGCAGTGAGGAATGCGAAAGGATGGAAGGATGTTATTTTCAGTTACTCAAGCTTTTGACTGGGCGAATTCCCGGTTTGAAATCGTTGGAACTGATTCATTGTGAGATGTCTACCGTGGATATCTCCAGTAATTCAGCTTTGACTGATCTGGTGCAATCAACATTGGATGACCAAGAGAAATCAATACAAGAGAATCGACATCGAAAACAATACAAATTGAAGGAGTTGGTGGTTTACGACTTATCGAACTCTCACATCACCAAACACGATCTTATACAAATTGCCCTTCGGTTTCCTGACTTAACATCTATCAAAGTACATCTCAGTTACCAAGATCTCCGGGAACAATCGACGTGGATTCGTCACTTAGGAAACCTCAAAAACCTGACTGAACTCGAGCTTCGATGTCGAGAATCTTTGGCGGACGGTAGCGATGCCAATCCTCTGTCTGCAAGTAACTCAATCCAGCTGAGATGCCCCAACCGTGGTGACTTCATGCCCAAGTTATCGTACCTCGCCTGTTGGATTCCACCTATTCAGTCTCATTTTATTTTTTCCACATTACTCCCGATTTCGTCTCATCTACAGACATTCATTGTCAACTACCCTTCCAGGACTTTTGTAGAGTTGATTGAACAGTCTGCGAAAACGGCTGAACTCAGGTTTACTGCACTGCGACACCTCGAAATTCGCGTTCTAGGGACACATTCGCACGAAATTGCAGAATCTTTGGTTCTCAATATTACAAAGTATTCGACTTCACTTCGGAAAATCCATGTCGCTGCGTTGTATTATAAACAAATTCCACTTTCGAAAGCACTTGTTCAACATTTAACTAAAACCGTTAAACGGCTGGAGTCATTCGAAATCCAAGGATTTAGATTCACGCAAGATTTATTTGAAGAAATGATGAGTTACTGGAATGATACTTTAAGGAAGGTAGAGATAACTGGAGCCGCAATTGAAGAGTTAGATTTGGAGTTTGATGAAGTTTTGGGTCAATTTTTGGAACATCACAAATTAGTTAAATCTTTGACATTGGGTGTGGAAAAAATCGACATTCCGTTCAGTGTTTTGAATGAAACGGTGAGCAGAATGGGTAGTTGGCTTAATTTCAGACGAGCGATCGTCCAAGTTGCACCTAAACGTGCAACATTCAATGCGAAGGGTAGCGATATCGACAGAGTGGATTCTGGTATAGATACAAGCGATTCGGAAGAAAACGAAGAAGATTTCGACAATGACTTTGAGGATGGTGGAGTTCAGGTTGGAATGGATGTGGACGAGGAACTCAAGGGCATGAATTTGCGGCAATTAGAATGGGAGAAACGGAAGAAGTATGAAATGTACTTGAAGAAAAAGTTTTGGATGATGGATGAAATTTTTGTGTGGTCGAAATCAGCAGTCAAGTCTTTGGCGCGCTGAATATGTAAATATATTAATATTCTGGATAAGTAAAATTTGATTATTTACATATAACAATTATATAAAAGTGTCCTTTCTTTATTGTTTAATCGTAATTTATATCTTTATTTCCGATGGAAACTCCATTAAAAGATCCATTTCCATTTGTCTTGACAACGGCCGCATGCAAAAGAAAAGTCCAGTCAGGGCGCGCTCACATTCTAGCATTCCCATTATTGTTATTGTTATCGAGATCAAGCTCAGCTACCGACAGACTCTTCTGAACTTATAATTGTATTGCATCGGGAAAACCTACAAGTAACAGCATCCTGAATTAAGCCAGAATGATGACAGGAACAGTTAAAAAACGGAAAACCAGGCCTTCGGATTCGTCTTCCTTCGACAAAGACATGTTTCAGCGTTTGTTATTGGAATGGATTCTTGGATGCGGATTATCTTTTAAAATCCTCGACAGTCCATCTGTTCATAAATTTTTTCAGTTCATCAGTGACGATATCCAAGAAAATCCGGAAATATTTCCGTCCGCCAAAACTATGCGTGACACTATATTGGTCAAACAGGTACATATATCAAACATCAAATCTAACGCCATTTTGTCTTACGAAAAGTACTTGACCATGATGTTTAATGGATCGAATAACCTGAAAGAGGAAGAAATGGCCGGGGCCTTATTCGTGACCCCTAACTCCGATGTGATTATTTGGAAGTTGAAGGATACTTTTGCTGCCAGAGGTGCATTCGATACTTGGGCCGCTCCGATGATTAAGGAGTTTTTGAACGAATTCGCCATTGATCCAAAAATCTCTATCTCAAGCGTCCCAGAAGTAGACACTAATCCGTCGTCGCTGTCGGGCCCATCTTTTCACAACCCTCACGTTCTCACATTCTCCGAACCCGACGATCTTTCAATACCTCCTCTCTCCAAAATTGCAGCCATTGTAACGGATTCATCTGCAGCATATGCTGCTGCACGCCAACAATTAATGGTAGATCCCAAGTATCAACATATCACATGGCTTCCTTGTTTAGCTCATCAACTTTACCTTCAAGTTGCCGATATATTCAAGTGCTTCCCGGCGTTGAAAGCTTCAATGAAGGATGTACAGAAAGTGATCGAATTCTTTGATGAATCACCTGAATGGTTAGATGAATTGAGATCTCAACAAATTCGAATTTACGGCGAATCGTTTCACCTAACACCTGGTGGGGACAATGAATGGAGCGCCTTTGAAGGGCTTGCAAGAACTGTCGTTAAAGCCAAAGATGCTTTAGAGGTCAGTCATAATTGATTATGTGTCGAAGTTTAGCAGCATCATCTAAAACTTCATTGGTTTTAGCATTGTGCTCGTGCCGATAACACTTCTGATCAAGATCTTCCCGCCATGGACTCGACAGTGCAGTCTATCCTCATTGATCCTCAATTCTACAAAGATCTAAAAACTTTGTCTGCACTTTTAAATCCAATCACTTCGGCGCTCGATCACTTGGAGACAAATCAAGCACGATTGTACCATGTCATATACCATTTCTGCCGCATCGGACAGTTATTGGCGGCGCAGCCACTTGCACCTGAATTCGAAGAGCTCGATGCATCCGAAATAGCCCAATTTCAGAAACGGCTCGAAGATAGATGGGCTACATGGGAACATCCTCTATTGCTGTTAGCTCATTCTCTGCATCCGGCCTTTCGTAGCTGCAAATTCAATGTTAATTTCGGTGTCACTAGAGTTAACCTAAGCGTATGGTGCGAGAATTATTATTTCTTGTATTTTCAGGATGCGCCACCAGAGAGAATGTTCTTTGACTTGCAAGACTATTACCAACGTGACGGATGGGCAAATGACCTGAGTTGGCAGCGTGCTAAGGACTACTCAGATCCTGTTGTGAGTTTCTGGGAGTGTGCTGGAAACATATGTCCTCATCTCTCGCGGCTTGCGCTTCGCATTCTCTCAATTACAATTTCATCGGCCGCAACGTCGACGTTTAAAGTGATTCAAGAGCAACGACGAAAAGGGTTTGGGGATGACTTATTGGTGGGTGTTGCACAGATCAAAAATCGACTTTGCAGGGAGGAGAAAGCCCGCAAAAGGGAGTCAAGAATCAAATCTCTACATCAGCAACCGCAGGCGTTACCAGAGAGTACTACTGCTAATACCGACAGGACCAGTCTAAACGCCGTGATTCAGAGTACAGACGAGTCGACAGGTTCCGAGTCTTCTGACGATTGTGTTGACGAAGGAGAGGACGAAGAAATGTATCTCAAGTTGGAGAATTGGGCAGGAATACTTGAGAAGTGGGAGGCGGAGGAAGAAGACTTTTCAGAGACAGTTGAAACAAATCAACTCACAGCATTGAAAGGATGGGAGGTGCATCCAGCGAATGACGGAAGCTTAAAGTACCCACTCTGCACGATTCTACACCAACAGCCGCCGTTCCCCCCCTTGAGCGAGTGGGCCGGATCTGTCTAGACGATGCTACCGTAATTTATGTAATATACGATGACATATATATTTACTTACAATGATACAATAAAAATCAATGTCTGATGTGCACATTCATTCTCCCTCGAAGGATGGAACGCGATGGACGCTGGCAGAACACAAGAGAAAAAAGTCACGTGACCGCATTCTTTGGGGGAATTGAAATTCTTTCGGCGCATCGAAAGAGGGAATTCCGCTGGCTTGAGAAAAAACACAAAAAAGCGATTCTGTCGACTATTTAAATCCACACCGTCTTCGCACCCGCAAATACCCCCCTCTCCTGCCCTCATCCGCACCCCAACTTGCTACGATGGTCAAAGACACTAAACTCTACGATATATTGGAGGTCTCGCCCTCCGCCGGTGAGGCCGAAATCAAAAAGGCCTACAGGAAATTGGCCCTCAAGTATCGTATGTCATCCTCTCACTGATAGCTTATCAATACCGAATATCCAGATATGAATTATATCCGATAAATTATTCCGGATGGAACTAATTATTTGTTTTGCCTTTTTGTTGTTGTTGTTTTGACTTGACGTTGCTTGCGCTCCGTGTTGTGGTTCACAGACCCGGATAAGGTACTTGGTCGTTTTTTTGTTTTCGTTTATCCATTCGGTACCGTTGCGTCCGAGTCAATTAGAGGAGTACGGCATGAGATTGATGTCGGAGGCTCGGAATCTGGGCATTCATGATAGCGCTCCCACTATGCATGAAAATATCGGTACTGCCGATCATTTCATGTTCGTAGTGCGTGCTTGAGATGTAGTCATAGTTCGAGAGTTAAAATGGATTCTACAAAGAGTTGAGTTGATGAGAATGTTGTTGTGGTCGAGAAGATGTTGTTCTTGGGCTAACAAACTATTCATTGCTCGTTTCCTGTCAAAAGAATCCTGATGCTGGCGACAAGTTCAAAGAAATCTCCCGAGCCTATGAAATTCTATCTGATTCGCAAAAGAAGGATATTTATGATCAGTGCGTTTTACTTCTACCATGCAAATTTACATTCAGATGTATTAACGTGAGACTTAACCCTTCTTAAATCAGGTATGGCGAGGAAGGCCTTGAAGGCGGTGCCGGTGGCCCTGGAATGTCTCCAGAAGATTTATTCTCACATTTCTTTGGAGGTTTTGGTGGAGGCGGCCGCAGGCAGCAGCAAGGACCCCGCCGTGGAAAAGATATGGCACATAATCTGAAAGTTTCACTTGAAGATCTATACAAGGGCAAAACAACCAAACTCGCTCTCAACAAAAGTGTGGTTTGTCAAAAGTGCGAGGGTAAAGGATCAAAAACTGGCGGCACATCTTGTACGACATGTAACGGTAGCGGTATGAAAGTAACGCTACGTCAAATTGGGCCCATGATCCAACAAATCCAACAAGTCTGTCCAGACTGTCGTGGAGAAGGTGAAGTCATCCGTGAAAAAGACCGGTGCAAAGGATGCAGTGGAAAGAAAGTTATCCAAGAGCGAAAGGTTCTGGAAGTGCATATTGATCCCGGTATGAAGGATGGTCAGCAAATCCGTTTCAGTGGAGAAGGTGATCAACAACCCAATGTGATTCCCGGTGATGTTGTTATTGTCGTAGAAGAGAAAGAACATCCTAGATTTAAACGAAAGGGTGATGACTTACATATCGATGTCAAAGTTGAATTGGTGACTGCTTTGACTGGTGGATCGTTTGTGATTGAACATTTGGATGATCGAGTACTCAAAGTGAACATCGCCCCCGGTGAAGTGATTTCCCCAGGTTAGTTTGTCGTTCCTTGCCGTCTTCCCTGTGAGTGCCCGATACGGCTTATTAACAAATTGCTGTTATCTACATCCGCAGGCGAAGTCAAAGTTATTCCCGAAGAAGGAATGCCCCGTTATCGAGCCCGTACCGAATATGGTAACCTCTTTATCAAATTTGAGATTGAATTCCCCCCATCGAATTGGGCCACTCCAGAACAGTTACACATGTTACAAAACTTATTACCCCCTCGCAAAGCACTACCGTCATTTGACGGAAAGGAAGTCGATGAATGTGTGTTAAGTGAATATGATCCTAATGTCCATAATAATGCGGGTAGAAACAACCGAATGGAAACGGATGAAGATGACGATGAAGGTAGACCTGGAGTGCAATGCGCCACCCAATAGTTTATATATGAATTATTAATCTTTGAGTTGAGGATGAGGAATGTAATTTTGCTACCATTTAGCGTTGGTTGGGATTTGTGATCATCCTGTGCTAGACTGCTTGATACAATACATGAATGTTGCAATATAACGTTTTCGATCGGAACAGATATATGAGATGAAAATGATTCAATAAATGAATGTAATGTGACTTTGTTTGATATGAATGCAATATGTCTCAATTTGAGAATTTAACAGAACAGCGCGATAATCGCGGGAACAATTCCCTCCTCGCATCGACCGACCAGAGATATTAAAGAAAAACCACACATTGGTAAAGACATCATGAGCTCGAGCAATCCATTTGCATCCAACAGACCTTTCTCGTCCAATGACAACGATATCGGTACACCTTTTGATATTCCCATTACATGATGATTACTATTTCAACTAACTCGGCTGGTTGATCAGGAACCCGTCCATCACTTTTCTCCAACTCTCAGCAGCCATTGTCACAATCACATAATGATAGGGAAAACATTTTCTCTAGACCTTCCACATTGAGGGACACAGCGTCCTCGACAGAAGCCGCAGAATACAGAAGGAACACCAAATCCTCCGTTCATTTTCAAGACTCGTACACGCATTCTCAAACAACCCGAGTCATTCAAGATTCGGCTCAAGTATTCCTTCGTCGTAATGTCGGAGGTTTAGAGAATCCCTCAAGATTTGGATTTGCTTCTAGATTCTCTGACGCTGTCTCGTCGGTCAAAGAATTGTTGACACCGAGTAGGTACATGACTGTTCGTCCCGTTGCAAGACCCGGGGTGGGATCACAACGGGATTATTATCAAGGACGCAATCGGAATCGAGTAATGATAGAGGACGACGATGGCGGTGGCAATGACGATAGGGCAACTAGAGTGGGGGGTTTGGTCGGTGCTGGCGCTTCCAGACCATCCGAGGGTGATAAAGAGAAAGAAAGGCAACATGAGGGAATGAGTACAGCTAAGACGATACCATTACGCCGAAGAAAGTCGTGGGGTGATACTTTAGTCGAATCTGTTGGAAGAGGTGTGGAGAAGATTAAACCTTATAGTCCGTTCAAGAATCCAAGGGTGATGGATGTGTTGAAGGGGAGAAAGGGACTAGATATGGTTTGTTAGATTCATGGATTTCTTGTAGTTTATTCTTTCTATCGTTTTGTCTTCTTTTTGAAATTTCAATTTCGCTAGTTCCTTTGTTGTCTATGGCATCTGACTAACTTCTGTCTTTTGTTACAGGAGGAGTCCAACGAAGTCGTCAGATTTCTTCCAGAAGTTGTAAACCAAAAGAAGGAGAGTTGGTTGAACGTTTGGATGTACATGTTTCTACTTCTTACAATTAATATGATGGTGAAATCTGGATTTCTTTGAATAAATGCATGAACTGACGATGGAAGGGAATCAAAATTACAGAAAGAAGCTCGCGTTGTCTCCATAGCAACGTAATCCTTTAGTGTCACGTGTTTTGGTAATTAAAGTGCAACTTCGCCTGAACTAAATTTCTCTCTTGCAACTGCTTCATTGGCAAATCTGCAAATATGGGGAAGCCTGCCAAATCTAAATCAGGAAGTGCACTCACACGACTCAAATCGACGTTAAAAGACGCTGGTGTTATTGGACCAAAGCGTCAACAGTTATCTAAACGAGTCAAGAAGAATAAAGGGTTAGCCAAAGATGTTCGGAAAGAGTTGAACTCAAAATTGGATTCTATTCGAAAATCCGTGAACCCTTTTGAAGTCAAAGTAACGAAACAAAAGCATGAAGTGATGGGTCGAAAAGTGAAAGGGGCGGTGGGTCAACCTGGAATTGCTAGACAAAAGAGTATGGAAGCGGTAATGATTCTTTTAATTGACCTCGTCCCTTTATGCGACAGAAATTGATAATATTTTCTTTTTGTTACCTAGAGAGCGAAAACATTGGTGTCAGAATTGGAAAGACGTAATAAGGCCGGTCAATTTAATGATCGCCGTATCGGTGAAAATAACCCACACATGTCAATTGAAGACAAGATGCTCCAAAGGTGGACAAAAGAACGACAGGTAGAGAATATTGATTTTCGTTATATTGATCCTGCAATATTAAGACATCGACATTGTTTATCATTATCATAATGTTAGAAAACGACGAAAGGATCTGTATTCAACCTCGATGATTCCGATAATGAGTACGGCGGGTTAACTCATATGGGCAAATCAATTGATGATATTGACAAGTTCGACGATTCGATGCTTGATGATGAAGAGTTTGGTGGTAGTATTGACAAGGACACAGTAGGATTTACGCATTTTGGCGGGTTCGATGATGGAAATGTAATTATCTGTTTATCTATTCGGAATATTTATCTCTTTGGCTGATCAATTTTTCGGATATATATTATAGGATCCTGACCATCGTAAATCGAAAGCTGAAGTAATGAAAGAAGTTATCGCGAAATCCAAGATGCATAAAGCCGAACGTCAGAAAGTTAAAGAGGAAAACGAAGATTTGAGATTACAATTAGATGATGAATTAGATAGTATTCGTTCGTTGCTTGACACAAAATCATCCAAGCCATTGGAACGCGAAAGTTTGTTAGAAATGGCTAGGAAAGATCCAAAGTCAACGGAAGATGGTCAGGAAAGTTCGAATACGGCGTGGTCACAAGATGCTGAGTATGATAAATATGTCAAACAGTTGGCTTTTGAAAAAAGAGCACAGCCGACGGATAGAACCAAGACCGAAGAAGAGATTGCAATGGAAGAAAAAGAAAAGTTGGAGAAACTTGAGGTAACAACCACACGCATTTTTTCTAGCTCGCCCTTGTTTACGATCGTTACTAAATATCAGGCATTCTTATTCTCAGAAACAACGCATGAAACGAATGCAAGGTCTCTCGGAGTCCGATTCAGACGATGACAATGATCGCCGCCGAAAACGTCGACGACCCGCTCAAGCTGATGACTTGTCCGATGACTTTGTTTCTGATTCAGATGACGACGATGATTTAATGGATGATATTACGCCAAGAAAAAATAACGACGGAATGCCGTTGACATATCGCGATGGTGTATTAGTGAATACTGAAGTCTCGCTGAGTAAACGAGGTGGTAAAAAATCAGACGACCAGTCTTCCAGCGGCGAAGACGTCGAATCCGGTAGTGAGGAAAGTAGCGACGATGAAGATGAATCAGAGGACGAAGATGCTTCGGACGACAATGTTGAAAGTGATGAAGCCGCGGAAGAGACAATTGACGCTGATGATATGAGCGATTGGTCTGACTTGGAAGAAACCGCAGAAGATCAAATTCAATCAATGGATAAATCGGACGACGACTTATCTCAAACTGACGGGAAGAAAGATACAACGAATCAGAAACCCAAGAAGCCTTCTGCTGATTTGCCCTATACATTTGAAGCGCCATCATCCCATGAGGACTTGATGGATCTAGTAGCAAATAGCTACTCCTTTGAATCTATAAAAACAATAGTTGCCAGATGCCGTGTTCTGTATCATCCTAAACTGGGTGCAGGGAACAAACAGAAACTTCAGGTATGGGTTATTTACCTTGCTTTTCATGGTTGTTCCTTAACTCTAACCTTACCTGCATTCTTTAGACTCTGTTAACACTCGTCCTGGAGCATATTAGTCATGTTGAAAATGATGCCCCGTGGGACACAGTTACTTATGTTAAAACATTATATCCCCAAATACTTGAATTGTCGCAGCAATTTCCTGAAGCATTGGGTTTACACGCTTTAAAACATATTCAACGATGTGAAAAAGAGTTGTCACAACTTTTAACTTCAGCACGTGAACCGAATTGTAAAATCACTTTCTGTAATATCATTCTTCCGTGCCAAGTGGCTAACTCTCTGTTTATTTAGCATCCATATATCCGTCCTTCGGTGATCTTCTACTATTCAAGATATATGGTAACATTTTTTCAACTTCCGATTTTCATCACCCGGTTATCACGCCCGCCCAGACTTTCCTTTGTCAATGTCTTTCCGTCATTCCTCTCGTTACGCCAGTCGATATTTTAATGGGAATATTTATTACCGCTCTCCTCCGACAATATCAATCTCTATCTAAGCGCTATATCCCGGAATGCATTAATTTCATTTCCGCTACTTTATCTGCTTTCATTCCTCCGTCAGTTAAACAAAAACAAGCCGTGCCCGGTTGTTTCCCGCAAAATGAAATCAATACTGGAATCGATTTATCCGTTTCCGGTGACTTATCAAATATTGATGTTGGCAAACTTAACTTCTCAGAAATTATTGTGTCCCAGGAAGAAAAGAAAGTTAGGCAATACTGTCAGAGTGCAAAATTCAAGTGTGAGTTATTGTCGACTTTGTTAACGGTTGTGAAAGAATATGCGACGTTGTATCTGCAACAACCCAGTTTCATTGAGATTTTTGAACCGATACGTGATATACTGAAGATGCTAGGGCGTGTTCAGTTCCCGACAGAGTTACAGGTAAGCGGTGCCACTACTTCATCATTTTCTCCTAGAATTAAGTAGATGATTAACTTCTTTTCTTAAAAGTCTTCTCTGTCTTCGCTCGAGTCATATCTTGACCCTCAGTTGTCTGCTGCCCAACTTAAACGCCATCCACTCAAACTTCAACAACACAAACCCATACCGATCCAAACATTCCTTCCTAAATTTGAAGATTCGTATTCTCTTGATCGTCACTATGATCATGATAAACAGCGCGCTGAAACTCAAAAATTGAAGAGACAGTATAAGAAGGAGTTCAAAGGTGCTGTGAGGGAGTTGAGGAAAGATAACTTGTTTTTGGCAAATCTGAAATTGAAAGAGAAGAAAGAAATGGATAAAGGTTATAACGAAAAGATTGGAAAAATTATGGGACAGTTGGGTGATCAGGAAGGAGAGTGGAAAAAGTATCAAAGACAGGTGAAGCGGTTAAAGAAAAAATAGAACACTCTCTTTCAGTTTGAAATAAATGTTATATTAATGTAAATGAATGGCATCCACGGCAAATGTAATCACTTTCCTGACTCCATTAATGTCATGGGCCGTCACTCAGGTTAATTGTCTGCTTCCGAGCGCCATCGGGGACATGGTATTTCATATTCCTATTGAAAAACGACCATTAAACTCTTGACTACTAACATATATATATACCTGCAAACGACCATCAAACCCTTGACTACTAAGATTTAACTATTGTAACTATTATCCGAAGATTAAATTCAATAGAGTAAACGAGTATGATACAATCCTCGAATTTCTAGCTAATTTGAAATAATTCCACAAATTAGGCCCAAGCTCCTATAATTGACATAGATAACGCCCCCATCCAAACTGCGACTAAACTCATAGTTCTCCAAAATTTGGGCACCTTTAAGAAGGCTTCATCCCTAAAATCCGGCATCAAAACTTCGACGATTGCGGTGTAAATCTGTATCAGATCAAATAGAAGTTAGCAAAATTGTGGCTGTAATCGGAAATTAAATAAATTGAAAGAATAAAGTGCATACCAAAATACCGGCTCCAAGAGAATCCATGATACCTTGGGCTAGCAACGAGACAACGGAATTTGGATTGGGAGTTGCAAAGACTGTAAGAAGAACTCCGATCACGCAACCAATTGAAGTAGTCAAAGAGAAAAGGAGAACAAAAAAAGTAGTTGTGGATCGGGGAAGTTCAATAGAGATGAGGAGTGCGCCAAGTGCTATTTAAATAATTTGGGGCCGTTTTAAATACATTGCTGATAAAAAATGAACACAGAAAAGGAACAGCAAAGAACATACCAAAGCCTTCAAAGAATTGATGGAACGCAATTGCTATTAGCAGAGACATAAATGCTTGATCTACAGATTTTGGAGAAGTAAGAACAGATATTCTATTTTTAACGTTGCTTTATGATGAATTGACTCACCGTTTGCCATTCCCAATGCGATACCAATGATAACCGAATGAATAGCAATGCTGAACTCTAGTAAATACAAACTCAGTTTTTTCTTTTGCCACTCAGGCGATCCCATCGACACAACTAACGGATTACCGCCACAGCATGCGTCCTTGTGGTCGTAATCCATCCCTAGCTTTTTGCTGATGCGTACATTCTTTGACATCCATGCAAATGTATGGTAATCCAACATATGCATAGCCAAAGTCGCAAAGAGGGCTAGCACAGGCGCTAACGCAGGATAAGTCTCAGTGAAGAATGTCGGTAGGCAAGGATTTGTCAGTGATTCAATGGCTTCAAGGAACATATGTACGTAAGCTACATAAGAGTAAAACAAAGGAGATTTTTAATTCGACGATTCGACGAAAGAATTGTCTGACTGGTCTACGATCAGCGGAGAAGACTAAAATTGTCAACAGGAATATCGCACTGGATCCGAAAAAAGATCGATACGATGATGAATGTATCAACGTTGAACCAGAATCCTATGCCCCATCATGATCTATTAGAATTCCTACCTGTCGCCAATATCACTCCACTCCCGAATGCTTTCAATGTTCTCATCCAATTAGGAGAGATCTGGAAAAATCGAAATCTGGTACTGAGAACAGGACTACCGGTCCCCAATACTGAGGCAAAAAAGATAATTGCGATACCGAGGGTATGTAGAGATATCGTATACGTCCCGCCAACGCCCGCCGAGCATTCATCCATTAGAGAGCCACCTTCGGCATGATTATGGTCGGAATGATCGACATGGCTGTGTACGTGGGGTGCCATAATATGTTTTTGTATCTTTAGATGAGCAACTCTTTCGAAGAATTTATGGGGAATTTGTATCTTTTGCGGCGGCCTTCAGGGGCGAAATCAAGCACGATCAGATAAGTGTCCAACGAGTCTATATCAGATCTCGTCGCGCTGTCCTCTTAATAGTTTCATCCCTGCGGGCGATCGAATTGAGATTCGAGGCAGATTCGTTACAATGTCGCCATAATCATTCTGGTAATAGCATTGTCGCTTTATTGTGAATATCTAGTAAATTCAAAATTGGTATTGTTATCTGCTGCATGAAACGCTATCACCTCGCGGTGGAAACGCATGATTTGAATGTATATGGCAATTAGTACCGATCGGTGATTAGATAAAGCAGAGGTTATTGATGAATCAATTACACATTTTCCCTTTTGAGTTTGAAAACAAAGTCGGTGGTAGCAACACACCTAAATGCCATTCGAACTAATTCGCCAGCTATGAAGTGAACGACCGTTGCACTCTCCCTCAAGTCAAGAGTGTTATCGGCAGTTCATAGTTTATATTGACTCATTCAAGCGACAGAGAAATAAATACGCTTCTATCTAACGAGTAACTGGATGTCCTGAGACTTTTTATTTAGGCCCATGGATTTCGGTATAACAGTCTCCGCAGAACTTCAACCCACAATGTAGAATTCCGCCAACAATACACTACATCATGCGGACAACGCAAATAATAGGTCATGCTTTATTTCTTTGCTATTATGGTGATTTTCAGAATGCATCAATTTTTTATCTTTGACTGAATTCCCGTATGACATCACTTGGAATTGAAGTCACGTGATCGGCCACAACAATAAATTTGACTGAGCTCCGTTAAAATTCCTCCTCGTCATCGCACAATTCCTGTCTTTATTACTCTTATCATTCGGCATCACATTCCACAGATACAAATAGAACTTGTAGGGATTATTCGCTGCTTTTCCTCCGCACAGTCGACGTACCCATCAATTGATTAGCCTCTGCTCAAGAATTCCGTTCATCTCCAACCAAACCATCAGTTAAAACTATTCGCTTTCTCCTCAGCGACATAAGTAAAATTTAAGATAAAAGCACAAAGATTTATCTCTTAATATCATATTTCTATTCGCTGTACTTTGCATCCTTTCTCTCCGACTCTGAACTCTTGCACACTCGGCCCTTCGTCGTATTTCGTCAACAAATAACAGACGGCTGAGCCGCCACACTCTCTTTATCGTAACAGCATAACCCACTCCACACTTTCTCAATATTCCATATCCGACACAAAGAAAATAAAACATAAACACACTCAGTTCAGCTGCGCTTTCGATACCAGTGAAAATCTTTTCATCCTACTGTCACAGTTAGTCATAGTCTATACTTTCTGTCAGCCAATATGGTGAAGTTCTACCAACAAAAATTTGAATTTGAGTATGTATAAAATGAGACTAATGTTATTGCGCAGTCATAGTACAAAGCACTCCTGACTAATGGTTCATGATTTTGATATCTCTTTGCGTTTAGACATTCATGGAACTATGTCACTCTTGCCATTTTCAACAAATATCCGAATCCCTTCAGCACTCATGTCCTTCAGTCAGATGTTTTAACCCGAACACTTAACCCTAACACCAAAACACTTCACACTACCCGCCTTTTCACCAAGTCAGGTGTGTTACCAAAATGGGGAGCTTCATTGTTCAAGAGCGCCCCTCAAGCGTTAATTGTCGAAGAAAGTGTAGTGGATCTGGAAAAGAAAACCATGATTACAAGAACCCGAAATTTAGATCATCGAAGGTTTTTGTGTGTGGAGGAGATTCAAGTGGTAAAGCCCCACCCAGAAAATAACGAATGGTATGTTTCTTAGAATACGCCACTGAGGTTACCGTAAAACTCACGGAGTTCTCGGTATTTGATAGGACTCAAGTTACGACGGAAGCGAGGGTGGTTTCAAATATTGGTTGGGGCATGACAAACAAGCTTGAAAAATTCGGAGTCAGTAGGTTCAGAGATAATTTGACCAAGGTTTGTCGTCAACTCACATCTCCTTAATATCACTTCACAATATTTGAAATTCTAATTGTTTCTTTTTTCAGTCGAGGCAAGGACTACTGCATGTTCTTGAACGAATTCGTACTAGAGTGGGAGCGGGTGGATTTGCCTCCGGATCGCTGTAAATTTGAAATGAAACATTCCACTTATGTCGTTGGTCGTTGGTGAGTACTGTCGAACTGTAGAAATAATCCCGATGGGATTTGATGAATAGCTGACCATCGCAATCAGGAATTTGTGTACTGCTAATCGTATTTAATGAGATACCATAATGTATGCATGTAATTTTACAGTGCGGATTTTATTAATGTTTGTTCGATATTGTAGCGTGGTTTGTTATCAACCGATTAGAAATAAAGTACAAGGTTTTCATATGAAGATACAATTATCGTTTAGTAAAAGTTATTTGCGTGTCTTGCCCACTCGGTTGGGTTGGGATTAGCGCTAATTTAACTGTCCCCACCGTTCAACTAATGCCTGAGTATTTTTGATCACTTCTTGAAGTTTAGCCTTCAAAATTGGTTTAGTCAAGTATAAGTCCATTCCTGCGTTGATACCTTCCTCTTGATTTTCACGTAGTACATCGGCACTAAAATAATATTGCATGGTGAATAAAAAGTGTCGAGATCAATGAATTATTCTAAACGAACAAAGCAATCAGCATACCTAAGGCCAACAATATACGGTCGTCGGAGTTTGCAATTATAATTCAAATCTATCTCATCAAACGATAAATTCTTCGGGGGTGTATGGGGCGATGATGCAAGAGACGACTGATTTTTGTAATGAAGTCGTATACGTCTCGTAGCTTCCAATCCATCCTACAATGAAATCACATTAATCCAAAGTCAGAAATTAAGGGAATGCCAAATGATCTTACCATAACCGGCATCCTTATGGTGAGTTGGGAAAAATTTAATGGTTAGCATCTACAAATGATTGAAACTTGGAGCACTTTTATCAGAATATACCTCATGTCCATGAAGATTAAATCATAGTCAGTTTTGATTGCCATTTCTAATCCGACGAGCCCATTTTCAGCTATGTCCACTTCATATCCCATTTTCTTAATTAATTTCGTGATAATCTTTTGATTGACACTACCAAAAAATCGAAATGTTTGTACGTTATTTCTAAAATGGCGTAATCAAATTAATCTGACTTACAGGTTATCTTCAACTACCAGAATCGATAAAGTCCTTTCAGCATCATTGGATGTATCTTTACCTCCCGGGGTAATGGGTTCTGTAATTTCTGAAGGATTTATTGCAGTGAGCTCGAGGTCATCTTGAGGAGACAATAACTCGGTGATAGCAATGTGTAGTCCAGATTGTTTGAAAGGATGGCATAATGTTCGAAAATTTGTGAACGATTTGACAAGATCCGACACGGTGTCATTTTGGTCTTCGCGATGAATAATAATTATAGGAAATATAGGTATCGGTATCTGGTGGGCTGGACATTTGCCGTTAAAAGGAGTTAAGTCCATAATTATGCAATCAAGATTACTAAGATCTAATTCTGGTTCAAAGGACAGTTGGTACGGGACCGCACCCATCGTTTCGAGCTGATAATACAGTATACTCTCGGAGTTGTAGTAATAGTGAGAATTACTTAGTATTAATATATGTAGATCTTGAAGCGGAAGTTGTAAAGACGGAGAAAGAGAAGGGGAGGTTGAAGGATGCGATCTTAAACGTATGGTGAATTGGAAACTTGACCCTTCACCAAGAGATGAGGTGACTGTAATTTTGGATCCCATAAGATGGCAAAGATCTGACATTTTTATGGATAAATAATATTGTGAGAATTATCAACCGGAACAAATCAGCGATAATAATAAATACATACTTTGGCAAATGGACAGTCCTAAACCTGTCCCACCATGTAAACGTGTTACCGAGACATCCGTTTGTTCGAATCTCTCAAAAATTCGCTGCAACTTGTCAGCCGCAATTCCTGTCCCAGTGTCTACAATATTTTGTTAAATATATCTCGACAATTTGCCAGGAATGAAAGAGCACGTTACCTATGACTTTGAATTCGATGTCATGTATATTACATGTTTCGGTTTGGTCGACCGGCTGACAGTTTAAAACCACCAGGACAAACCCTTCTTTCGTAAATTTTAAAGCATTGGAAACAAGATTGGTAATAATTTGTCGGATTCGTGTAGCTTTTGGGCGAATTACAAAATCAGATGAATGGTATCAAACGGTATTATGTGTAAAATTGTTGAATTCCTACCATCGCCGATTATAAAACGAGGTAAATCAGGGGGCAAATAATATGCAAGCCAGACATTGCTTTCAGTGGTGAATGCTTCGACACTTATTCTTATGGTCTCATGTAAATCCATTTCGACTTCTTCGATTATGATCTTCCCATTCTCCAATTTTGAAAAATCGAGAATGTCGTTCTGGTCAAGTAAGGGTGATAGAGAAATGTAGAATCCGACATTGAAATATTATCTTGAAGCACGTCGTTGAAGCAATAAATCGTACCACAAGATTGAGCAAGAGCTTTCCGGATTGAGTTATTATATTTACATTGTCTCGCTCGTCTGTATTCAATGATGTTTCGGAAAGCATCTGAAAATAACGTTTAATATTAACGTTTAAAGCGGGATGAAAATGATGTTGTCCTACTTCAGCAGCAAGAATGACCTGAGATATGGGTGTCCGAACTGTTCCGTGTTAGCTCTCGCACTCACTACATCGTATAGAATGACGTGAAAATGAGATTCATACTTTCATGACTCATATTAGATAAAAAGACTGCTTTCGCTGACGCGGCTTCTAAGGCCTCATTCTTGGTCTTCTCAAGCAGCGCATTCTTCAACTCTAATTCAGCGGTCCTTGCGTTGACTTTTTCGTCCAGCGATCTGTTGATTTCTTCCAATTCTGCAAACAACCTATTCTGATTGTTAATGACCTAACCCCAAAAATAAAACAGAATAGATAAATGAACCTAGCGCTATCCAAGGAAGTCGCCAATTGCTTCCCAATCAGGTCTAATGTTCGTAATTCACAAGTTGATACCGGCTGCTCCAGTTCTCCGTGCCTGCACAAAAACGTTTAATGCTCAACATCTCTCAGATTTTAAATATTCAAGATACCCACATTTCCATATATATTAACTTAGTTTTTTTAGAGTCAGGTAAAGTGAGTGGAAGTAAGAGAATCGATGTCAAGCATCCAAGACGATCCCCAAGTAGCATATCTAAATCTTCATCCCGATTATCAACAAAGGATCTGTTTGTGAAATCTTTAAAAATTATTCTTTTTTCACTGATAGCATATTCAATTGCTGCAATTGGTACGTCACTAGATACGTTTCTCCCCGTCGGTGAAAATAGGCGGACTTCCGGGTTGTTCATGGACTGCTTCTTAATTGAAAATCCAAAGGGTACCGAAATTTGACCGTAGCTGTTTAATTCAACAAAATACCCGTGGTCCCAAGCAAAAATTGTTTGAACTTGAACTAAGAAATTTTCAAGAATTTTTTCTGCCTTCCGTTCTAAGCCAAATGAGCTGGCTAAATTTATTGCGGTAAGATGGATTGTGTTAGAACGATCACAGTCTAATTCGATTTGATTTTTCCGTTTACAATCGTTCCCATAATTCATTAAAGTTAAAGATTGGGCAATAAGTATTGTCAACGTCAGTCGAAAGGCGACTCCGAATACTATATGAATGACGCTCGGAATGAACGAACGATAACTGGCTGTAATTCCGTATACGATGGCGATGGTGGTGGGAATGGTGGCATGTCGATAACTAAATTTCAAAATTTCCTTGAATAGATGAGTTTTACGATGTACCGCCTTAAGTTTACGCACATATCGATATATAAAGAGAGCAGAGAAGAAGCTACAATTCCAAAGAATAAGGGTGAGGGTGATAATGCCTGGTATAGCAAAGTTGTCAACATCGGGGAAGTATTGGACGTTAAGCCAAATCTGCATGGAGCATCTCGATAATATGAAGCAGACAATAAGAGACATAATTTTAATGATATTTCGGTGGCCATAATAGAACCGATATACCATCCATGCTAGAGCGATTTCTCCGGAGGTAAGATGAAAATTTGAGGCAGCTTGAACACAATAGATGGCTATTCTCAGATTATGGTGGCTGAAGTTTATCGGATGCTTGAAGTACGCTACAACGGTTGAGCTCAAAACCCAGAGGAGTCCAGCTAATGTCAGGATGGAAGCGAGGCCGAATGAAACAGTTCGTCGTCGACGTTTTGTCGTTTTCAAATACAGATGTAGCCAGAATCCAATTATAATGACCGATCCGACTAAATGAGCTGCCAAGGTGATTAGCCAGACGTGGAATTCTTCGACTGTAGGGGAATGCATCAAATTGTCGTCATTCTTGTACAAGAAGCGCATGTAGAAGACCGTATAATTCGTCCGTTATAGTAGTGAGACCAATGAATTCTGTTTTATGAATTTCGAATGTTTGGCAGAATTCCCGGGACGACTATTATTTTGTGCAGCCTTAAAAGTCTCGTCGCATCCCAGCACGTGGATGCATCGTTCTGTGCAATCGTTTGTGCCAATGACTCGTTTCCGATCGGTTCTGGCAATCCGCCATCCTGACAACAAGACAAGGAGTACGACAGCGTATTAGAAGCATTCAGATCACAGCCCGGCGTGGAGAATTCTGGATTAGCGCAGATGAAACGCCGTCACCTCGGCTCTAACGGTCTCGGCGTCAGTGGGTCATACAAAATTATGAACCCAAAAATTCATAATGGTTCGAAGAAACCGTACAAGCCAAGCCTTTATGCTACATGGCTATATACTTCAAATTTTATTATATTTGAGCTGACTATAATTTATTAGAAACGGAGCCCTCAAAGCGCCGAAGAATACATCAATTCTGCTCGTTTATTGATCCATCCATATATCATTTGTTATTTATATCAATATTTCAATCGCCGTAGTCTCCGTTTTGTCATTATGTCTGGGACAGCTATCCGTTGTGTACTTTTTAAATACTCCACGACTACGTCGAAAACTGGCTCTCCCTTCGGCAAAGTTTCTATATGAGTCGGAAAAATGTTATCTCCTCCTAAGGCTAGGAAATCCAAGGTGACCAAATCATATGTTTCATTTAAATCAAGTTCAACCCATGTATTCTCTCGCGTCAAGATTTGAATCGACGAAATTCTTTTGCTCGACTCAGAAACAGACCCGCCATTATCTGAGGACGCAGGGAATGAAGCAGACGAGGACGATGAAGAAGACGCCGTGGTGGATCGCGAAACAGTATATCTAATATTCAAAAGTTGCGCAGTCGATAACAGTGGCTTGTTACGATAGATGTTATAAGATGAGACAAGGTTTTCAATGATCGCTTTGATGTACTGGCCCAAGACTGGAACAGTAATAACGGTATTCCTGTAATAAATTATAATTAGAAATATGATCCAGAGTAGGCCACATGAAGACATAAATACCTGAAGGGTAGAAGTTTATGTATAGTTCCCATAGTGACTTCTCCTTGAGATATTCCAGCTCGTATGCCTCGCGAGTTAAATATAACGACGGGATTATTGGCCCCATTCAATTTCTGGTAATAGTGGAACAACATGGCTTGATTGAGAAATATTCCGCTAGCACAAGGTCGAGACAGACAGATTTTGTGATCGAGCTGCTGTTCGGAGTAACCTGCAGGCGTGATTAAACATACGTTAATACAAAAATTGAAGTTATGCGATCGGTGACAGTAATACCAATGACAATCTTCGAAGCAGCGTCGAAACCTTCTCGCCACAAATTGACTTCACTCAAGACTTCGGGATCTTCCTCTATTTCGTAATTTAAATGTATGGGATCACCCTTGACATTCACGATACTGCCTACTGCATCCCATTCAATCTGAATCAACCCGAGATATTCGCCCCATGCCTTCGCTTGAACAATATAAGTATTCTTGCCTTCAGCATTTTTGACTACAGTTGGGTACGGTCCTTCAGCGTTAACGCCGGGCAGGTTCGATAAAAAGGTATGCGTATGTCCTCCAATGAAAAGACTAAATATTTGAATACTTGTTAGTATCGTCAAAATGATATAACGAGAAACGATGAGATATCGAACCTGATCCCCGATGTCTGACGAGCTATCTCCTGGTCCTCCGCGTATCCATTATGTGTCAAGCAAATGATCTTGGTTATTCCTCGTTTCCTTAAAAAATTTACTGTATTTTGCAGAGCTTCAACAGGATCCGAGATTTTGACGTTGGTTCCGATCTTTGACACAACTATTGTTTCCAGGGTGGTGATGCCAACAACACCGACTCGGAGTCCATATTTCGTTAAGATGGTATACGGTTGTATCAAAGAAGAAAGGTATTCGTCCGAAGAGGCATCAATGTTGGCGGACACAGCTGGAAACGAAAGTCTTGAAACAAAGTTCGACAGCGTTTCCGGGCCTTCATCGAACTGACATTTAGGATAATAACCGTTAGAATTTGAAGTTGTTGTATCTATGAAAATGTAACCAGACAATTCAATTGCAAGATAGGATAATAATCACCTCATGATTGCCTAGTGTCATTGCATCGTAACCAAATGCATTCATGTATTCCACCGATTTCTGCCCTTTAAACACACTGAAGAATGGAGTGCCAGAAAACTGATCACCGGCATCGAGGAGGTATGTGTGGGGGTATTTATCTGGCGACCCGCGAATTTCATTAATCACTGTCTATTCATATGCAATGTATGCTACATTAATGACTATGGTTCCAAATTATTCGATAATAATAAGAAATCTGTACCTTCATTCTTGCGAGCCCTCCGAAACACTCATTCCGTTGTTTATCTGCAACTGTACAGTCTCCGCCATTGGGTCTGAATTCAGAAAAATGACTATGAAAATCATTGGTATGCATTATCGTCATTCGAAATGGCTGATCATCGTTCCTCAGCGGTCCCGGAATTAGGGGACGCTTAGCTTCGTCCAAACTTTGGGCACCATCGGTCGATGACCATTCTGATAAGGTGGCGACAGAATACCGGCATATATAAAAGATTAAGCAGATCCGAATAAATAATGACATCCTTGAAAACCTGAGTTGTACGGGAAGATGACAGAAGAGATACGAAAATTCCGAAAATCTCAATAACCAAAAAAAAAATTTTCTGCCTTGATCCTAACAATCCCAAGAATTCCTCCAAGATCATGATGCTTGATGCAAACAATATTAAGGAGTTCCAGTGTTTGAAGTTGCCTCCAATTATGTTCGAAATATAAAATTCCGTGTCAATTCAACGTGGCTAGCGCGTTAACCCTGGATAAATCAACAATCGGGCCGATAGAAACCCATCACTCGATTCCATTGTTCGGAAGTTCTCTTGAAAGCTTAATATGTCCAGGAGTTGCACAGAATTGGTCGTATATCTGATTAAAATTGATAAAGAGTCTTGCGGATTTGGATAGACGCTGCCTCACGTAGCAATGTTGTTTGAGCCTTAGTGGCCCTGCCGTACACTCCATGACTTATATTGAACCCGTCAAAGATTGGCTAACTCTATCAAACAGCAACAGCAAAAGTATTTAAAAACCACAAACACGACTATGTGACACAATCGCCTTTAAAATAAATTTATACCATTATCTCGGTAGATTTCTGGATTACATATTGTGGTGAAATAAATAAGATCGCCGCGTCTCTCTCAGATTATCTATGTCAATCTATGCCATGCGGCAATGCCTCCTCACAAATCGCTGTTTTGTTCCTTAAAGGGCCATTGATGATAAGCTCTTACCACTGCTTCCCACTCTGATATTGTAAAGTTGATACATTTCCTTGAATGTAGTTCTTGTGGAATATTGTTGAGCAGAGATTCCGCTCCAGAACCCAATAATCTATTGGACAATAGCGTTATGGAGCAGTTTGAGATAAACTACTGACAAACATGAAGCAAACATACCTAATTGCCTCCTCTAGAGGGGTAGTTTTTTTCACGAATAAATGCCGCAGAACATATTCGTATTCGTCGACAGGGACTACACGATAATGAATGAGAGATCGTTATTTAATTGTGATACACTGAGCACGACCGATGGTTACGTACTGTTTTTTATCTGAGGCTCTATTAACGGCTCCATTCTGATGAAATCATAGAACTGACTCTGCCACTAACAACCAACAAATAATTAGAAAACGCAATCGGTGCTTACGGAAGCCGTGTACATACGAAAGGATAAACTTCTTTGTCACTCACGCCTTCTCGTAAAACTTTGACATCTGCATATGTATTCACAAGAACTGTTAATCTCCCCCTATGCTGATTTCCTTCAGGTGCTGTTATCCTCTGACTTATCATTCTCGGTACGAATAAATTAAGAGAAACGCGTCCGTGGTAATGAATTCCTGCTCGGTCGGCAAGAAATCGTATCAGGTGGACTAAATTTAAGTCGCCAAGTCGTGGTGATAATGTTGTGAAAAATGATATGGGCGGAGCTATTTTGAGAAGGCAGCGACATGTTAATTCCGAGTTAAATAGTCAGAATCCAAAACTTTTAAAATAACCGTACTTTGATCCCATGGCGTGATTGGTTCCTTCCCAAGAAATTCAGGATTTTCTAAGCGGTAATATAATCCCATATCCATGAAATCAAATTCTTGTAAATCGACATTTTCGTTCTCTTTTGCCAACGTCTAAATCATGAATTTGTTACACTTAAATCTTTGTCTGAGAGTATGGGGATCACATTAAACGCAAATACCCTAGCATACTGCACAATCTTTGGAGCTTTCTCCAGTAGAAATAACCTTTTCGGCGAATACTTTAATATTTCTCTCGATAGTACCCCAAATCCTGCGAGACATACAAGTCAAAATCATGTCCAACAATCCGAAGATGCAAATGAAACAAACGTACCAGGATTCGCTTCAATTACTGTCTTACTTTCTATTTCCGATTTATCAAGTGTCGATAGCGCTTCTTCTATAAGAATATCAAAGTTAGTAAACTCCGTTCCTGGATAACGGATGAAAAGGAACGACACAATACGAGCCACCGAATAGTCGACTAGGCAAGGATACTTGAGCCGAGGTCTTGCTCCTAGGGCTTTTGCTACATACGGGAGGGTTTTCAAAGTGATAGACTTTCGGGACATTTTGGGTTTCGGTAATCTTGTCGTTCGACGATAATTCATAAGAAGAGGCCTTAGTTTATTATGTGTTGCTATGGCAACGGTTCACGTTATTGGGTAATCTCGCTTTTGAAACTGCCGTAAAGCAATTGCATGAATTCAGTTTGACCGACACCCGACAACCCAAATTAATAAAGAGTATGACTGATGACATGGACTTTGATCTTGCCGATATGTTGAAGCGGCAAGCCGAGGCAGGGATTCGACCGGAATGGGCGATGAATCCGGAAAAGCTGGATGAAGAAATGAACAAAGTGCCCCTCTTTATGAACCAGCTGCCTACAGATTTCGAAAATAATGATGTTCTTTCGGCTCTCCAATCTTTAATATATGACGGTACCCCCGAAGGTATTATCTCTACTCCTTATCAATTATCCAATTTGGTACTGAACTAATACGTATTTGATGAATGTAGAGGTCGCCGAGAATTTCAAGAACCAAGGAAATGAACAAGTGCAATTAGGAAAAACGCATTACAATGATGCCATTCATTTCTATACCCTCGGAATTGATCAGAACTGTTCGGATAATAAATTAAATTCAATGCTTCATTCGAACCGAGCTTATGTAAATTTGGAATTGGGAAATTATCGAAAAGTATTGAATGATTGTGCAAAAGCAATTGAATTGCATGAAGCAAATATTAAAGCTTATTATCGGTCGGTAAAGGCTCTGCAAAGGCTGGATAAGTGGGATTTGGCTCAAGATGCCGCAGAGAAGGGTCTAAAGGTTTGCCTGAGCTAAAGTTTAAACCCAGTTTTTACTCATTGCTTACCGCGCTCGAATTTTCAGGTTGATCCCGATAACCAAGCTTTAAAAGCTGAAAGAGAAAAAATTGTCAAACATCGAGTACAGGGAGAGATTGAACGAAGAAAAAGGCAAGAACGCATAAGGCGGCGTGAAGAAGAGCGGAATGCGGTCGAGAATGCAATCAAGGTAAATTTTATTTTTGTCGCTACTTCATCATCGTTAATTAACACTGAAATCACTATATTTCCAGCTTAAAGGAATCAAAACAATTGCGACCAGTGATCCTAACAAATCCAGTAATCCATATTCAGATTATTACCCCACTTTGGACGTCGCTACGAATACTCTCGCATTCCCTGTTCTGTTTTTGTATCCAGAGCAGTCTCAGAGTGACTTCATCACCCATTTCTATGAAGATACTACTTTCTCGGACCAATTGGCAGAAATCCTATCAGCGCCTGCACCTTGGGATCCTCAACATAATTTTAATCTTGACAATATTGATATTTATTTTACCACATACCATGAGGAAGAACAGAAGAGACGGCTCATCAAGATTGGGAAAAAGATTCGTTTCGGCGATGTGCTAAAAAAGGAGTGGTGTGTAGTGGTGAATGGAATGGTGGAAGTCATAATCTTAGCTAAGGGATCCGAGTTTTCCGCTAAATTCGTTGAAGAATTCCGAAGTAGAACCTAGTGACGGTTCCACAATATAATACAATTCAAGTAAGATTGTCCAAAATTGACCAAGGATGTGTATGTTCCGAGCTTCCGAAAGAGCATTGTTTTCCTGTGACAGAACAATAAATTTACCCCACCGACTTCTGTTTCAGGGTCCAACTACTCCGCGTGATGTACTGCAATCTGTGACCGCAACGCTGTCGAGCCACGGAAAAATATCTGGAGTAAGTTTTTCTGCGCATGGCAGCGATAATCAGAAACAGAGTTTGTGAAGCAACATCGGTGTTGTCGACATTATTGGCGGAGTTTGGCATCAGTATCCGTGCACCATTTACCATCCCTTGAATTGTGTATGTAATTTGCCCTGTCCTCGTCCCTCCATTAAAATTTAAATGCTTGGCTCTGTCCTCGCCGTCTCGAACACAAACCAAACACTTTATCAGAACTCATCTTCGCCGATTTAATTCTCCAATTGCTTTCTGAATTTTTTAACCCTTGGCCTTCGCCATATTATTACCCCGCAAAATTCAGCCGTCCTCGTCTCCACACAGAATTGATACATTAAGATAAAATCAACTGCTACTGTCTTTTGTTTTATCCAATTTTCGACAAAGAAAAGCTGCAATGGGCCCTCCTGGTGTCGCCTTAGATACATCTCACCCTCCTGTACTGTCCAACCTCAAAATCGATGCTCGATCTTTGAATTCCCCTCTGAAGACTTCTCCGGCCTTTGTAGACTCTCCTTTTTCGGATACATTCTCCTTTCTGTCCCAACCGCCGACTCCATCTTCTATTGGTGAAACGGCAAAATCCTCATACGCTCAAAGTACTGATAAATCTGGCTCTCGTTCAGTTCACCCAAGACTTACTCGCTCCTCGTCCTCTCCGAATTTGCTAGCGTCCGCCAATTATTCAACTGGTACCATACATATCACCCTTCGGTCTCTTTTGCTCACCAAACCCCGAAAATATGTTGCCGCTAAACTCACGCTTGGACATATTTCATTGGAAAGCTGGCACTATAACCGTCAATTGGCCAATTTGAAAAAGCAAACTAAAAAGAGCGCATCGATGAGCTCAAGCGATTCAATGAAACGGCCGAAACCTCTTTCCAATTCTTCCTCGTCGTCGATTTCTATGATTGGAACGTCTGACGACTCTTCGGATGCTAATTCATTGGCTTCATCATTGGATGATACTTCGTTGTCAGCGAAGGAATCGGGCTGTGAATTGGAACTGAACGAAAAATTCGAAATTCCAGTAACCTACCATTCCTATTTATTTGATTCCTTAAAGGTTCGTACAACTCAAAGTATAGTCACTTTCAATTTAGAAATTAAATTTTTTTTTCTTCCGCATTAATATAGATATACTTAAGTGAAGGTACTACTCTAAAAGCCACCAAAATTGGGCGGGCCAAATTAAGAATTGCCAATCTTCCCAACATGGCAAATGTCTGCACTCGACAGTAAGTTTATTTGACCTGCAAATATAGCTGGATTCGGAAATTAATTTAACTCCGTCGTTAGGTCGCTTCGCATTGAGCCGCCATCATCTAAACTGTCAGGGAACATCGGGGCCATCACTTTGGACATATATTTTACGTGGGACTCTCTATCTGAAACTCTCCCAAAGCACTGTATCGGCTCGACAGAAACTCTAGTTAATCCAACTGGTTCAGTCAAAAGATCGACATCCGTTAAACGAAGCAAAAGCCTTAGTCGTCAAAACTCGCTGGACTCTCTGGCCTCGTTCGCCTCTAATGCATCTACCGCCAATAATAGCGACGCAGATTTTGACGATCCTGAACGAGTGAAGGATGCGGAACAAGAAAAAGCTTTAATGGAAATTTTTTACGTCGATGATAATGAAGACGATGAAATGTTCGAGGCCGATTCATTTGACCCTACCATGCCCATTCCAACTCATAAACCATCGGCCTCCCATGTTTTTACCACGCCCGCGCCACCTCGTACTGTATCAAAATCATCCGCATCATTCATCAACTCTTCCACTAGTTCACTGGTCTCTTCCGATAGCCGAGTGTTGTCTGAACAGAAACACAAATCGGCCCTCAAAACCTCTCAAAGCTCGAAAGGAGTTAAATTGATGTACGGAAACGGTCAATCACAAGTAAAATATACCAAGATGCACGCTTTAAGAGAGTTCATGAGATTGTCGGAATCCTTCTTCGGGGAGGGTTGGAAAGTAAAAGGCTCCTCGCATTTGTTGAGTAGCTTGATTGCCTTGAAGAAATACCAGGAGGATCGACATGTCGGGTATGTATATGTCGGCGACGTTTGTGTGTAAAATTCAGTAATCTAATATTACATTTCCAGCCATCCGAATCCGGCAACCTCAAGTCTTGCATCAGATTACACCTACCTCCTGCATCTCCGTGATCTTCTTCAATTCAGTATCGCGTCCTATGGCTGGTTAGGTATTAATTTCTTCGGTTACGGCAATGGTTTCTTATATGACGGCCTACGAAAGTCGAGTAATCGAAAAGCTATTTTGAGTTATCTAAAATTAGATGAGGATGATCTGTTGATTTGTGAAATGGGAGGGAATAATGGAGCGGCAAAAAGTAAGTGGGACGAGGAAGTCAGTGGTTGGAGGAAAGAAGGCGATGAGTCAGGGTTAGAATGGGAATGCTGGAGAAGCAGTGGCACAATTTGTAAGCCCGCCTTCTTTGTTGTGAAGTACGATAAACTCGACTCAATGGTCGTCTGCGTTCGGGGAAGCATGGTATGACAAAAGCTTGTTGCTTTCCATTCTCATCATTGGATATTAGTTTGCTCACTCAAGTTTACTCTATAGAGCATTTCTGATATTCTCACCGATATTATATGTCATTACATTCCCTTCCGCGGCGGTGTCGCTCACCAAGGAATATTGCACAGTGCCCTTCGAATATATGGCTACTTATTGCCAGAAATTAAGTCTCTTATACGAATTCACAAACCACGAAATCTTATTTTTACTGGACATTCCCTTGGTGGAGCTGTTTGTCAGTTCTTGACTATTTTCTTTAACGATCATCTGGATGATTTGAAGTTTATATCATCTCATAACGACGAATTCAAATTATCATGTTACACATTCGCAGCTCCCCCTTCCTTGAGCTCTAATGTTGGCGATCTGTACCATGACTTGATCACGAACGTGGTTTGGGATAATGATTTCGTCCCAAGGTTGAGTTACGGAAACGCCATGGATTTAAAGGAACAGGTATCAAAAGTAGCTGCACTCAAAGGATCAAGTTGGAAAAGTAAACTCGGGGTACGTGTGATTTACTTTTAGCCTTTCATTATAACCGCAATAATTAAATTATATCCCTTTTCGATACAGATCATTTCACAATCCGCTATCTCAAAATTCGGTGCTCCTCTAGATGAGCTTCGCACCGAGCAGCATGCGACAGGCGCCAACACAAAACTCCACTCGCCGGGGCAATCTTACCACCTCGTCAGCTCATTGTCACGATCTTACCAATGTACCAATAAATTCAGCTCCAGTTCAAAACCCAAACGCCATATAGAGATGTGGAAAGTTGACGACGATGCGTTTCTGGAAATCCTGGTTCAACCAGGTGGTTTGTGGAACCATATGCCAAATCGTTATGACAAAGCTTTTGAAAAAGCTTTGCTATGGGCTAAAGAGATGGAGAAAGGAAAGAAGGAAGAGTTTAAGTCCTTGTAGAGTAATTATAGTTCATTATTGTGTATAGATTAATATTAAACGATGTAGTATGATACCTGGTGTGTTTCTGTGAGGTAACGTATTCGCAGATAATACATGAGTGAGAATAAGATTTTTTCGAGTTATGTCACTTAATAAACTGCTTTCTCTGGATATTCTGGTGACGGCTATGCACATGTCTTTCAATATGTAATTCGCGTGGGCATTATGAAATTCTTTGTTGCTGACGTTTTTATTTAATTCAGAACATGAAAAGGATCAATCTCATCAATTTTTCTGAAGCTCAATTTTCCCACCGCTGTGAACATCGTGTGCAGCTGCGAGGACCTGTACAGTTCGAGATCTTCTTGTGACTGATACAGAAGGATTACATTCAGTAACGGATTTTCTTTCGTGGTAGTCAACTCTTTCAGTTCAGCCAAAGTTTTGGAATAAGCGATTCCGACAGTCAGTGTTCGCGGAATGCCTAGTATGGTTTCTAGGATTAATGTATCAATCTGGTGTGTCTCGGTTAAAAAAGTTTGAGATAATACGGGCGACTTCAGCAAGAAATTTTCAAGCTTTTCTTCTGAAACCCCGGCAGAAGAGATCGCAATTGATTCTAAACTTTTGTGGCCGCTTAATTGTTGTAGGAATATATCAACGTCCGATCCACTTCCGGACACAGCAACTTGTTTTAAGATATCTGATTTCGCTACAGCGTTCGCAATATTGGATACGTTGTGTCGAATATTTGAATTTCCTGGGCTGCTACTTGTAAAAGACAATCCAAACGATTCTAGCTTTTCCAGGGTCATTAATAAATTAGGGTAATGTCTGTTTAATGAATTCCCCCATTTAAAACTCAATCGAAGATGCTTTAAATTTGGAAATGACACGAATATACCGTCTTCTAAATCATGAATACCGTCAAGTTCTAAAGTCGTGATTGAATTGGAGTACAAGTTTGGAACGATATGACTAGGACTTAATGTACGTAAAGCAAGATGTGTTAAAGTTTTACATAGTAGTATTGATGTAAAACATTCATGAGGCAATGGGGTTAAATAACGAAATGAGATGTCGAGTTTTTTCAGGCTGGTACATAGTCGCAAGAGTGATTGCAAAAACGGAATTCCGTTTGTTGGATTGAATGGGTCCATGGGGAATGGTTGAACGAAATCAAGTTTTGGGAGTATCAACTCTTGGATCGCAATGTTGTGATCCTCAGGATTTAGATTTTGAAAAACGGCATCAAATGAATGTAACTGCAGTAATGGTAAGACCGCCCTTTCGAGGCGAGGAAGTTGAAGGAGAATGGTAGAGTATGCTTGGCCAAGTTGAAGTGAGAAATTTTCAATGGAATGTGTGTCGAAGTTTACATTTCTTTTGCGAGTTGGGACAGCAGTCCCAGTTTCTGGATGATATGGACGGGGTGAAACTTTTATATCTAATCTGAATGAACGCAGATTCTTAAAACTAGGGACTTGAACTGTCAAGAATGGCAAGAACAAAGATGTGAAACATAATTCCTCGGCGTGATAAGAGTCTCGAGACCTGCTTATTCGAGCAGAATATGAAAATTCTTTGACGTAGTCGGAATAATGGGGATATTTTTGAAGTATATCCTGAATGGAGGTTAATATTTTTTTATCGTTTGGTTTTGTGGAATGAATCGACGACCAAAGAAGCGGTTTGGTGAACTGATGTAGTTTTCGGTTTAGGAAAGTACAGCAGTATAGAGATTTAGATTCTAGTAAGTTGAATATCCCGTCTAAAATTTCATCTGGTAAATCACATAGTGACATAGTTAAAATTAATGCTTTGTACTGTTTCAGAGGTTTTGGAAGGACAAACGCGGTTGCAACAACTGGGGACGATAGAAACTGTAGTGTCGGTATCGTATTTAATCGTCACGAAATCCAATGGAGTGCTTACTCAATGAGTATTATGACTAATAAGTGAAAGTTTTCATATTAATATGTTTACATGATGAACAACTGATTCATTTCAAGACTCGACGCAGGAAAATGTCCGCGTGAAGGCCGCACGCCACCACGGACCTAGTAACGCATAATTTTTTATCGCTTAAATTTGACCGAACTTAAGAACACTAAGGATTTGATTAAAATCACTGGACAAACATTATATTTACAGCAATGTATTCAATGTTAATATCTTTCCTCCCTCTGAGAAAAGTCAATTTTAACAGTGTTCTCGAAAATTCCCTTTCTCCTTAAATCTGAAATAAACTGTAAAGCCCGATTTATGTGTTCAAATTCCCATGGATGATCAACATCGTACACCAATGATCTCGGGTCAAATGATAATGTAATAGTGGGTATTCGTGAATTTTGCGCAATTTTTCTGGGCAGATAATCTTTAAAGAAATCCCAAAGACTTTGAAAACCTGATTTCAATACTTCACAGGAGATTGTTATCATTTTTATATTAGCACATGTCTCAATGACAGATTCAAGAAATTTGCTATCCAAACTTGTTGATGACGTCGAGTAAACCGATATGGATGTTGTGGATCTTAAAAAATTTATCAGAGCAGCATGCGATATACTGCAACCGTCGATATTGACTGTCACAAGTGAGGGATGCCCGCACAGTACATTGATGACAGAGTCATCAATATCAGGACTTTGGAGCCATAATTCAGACAATTCGGAATCCTTTGAATTGAACGCCTCAAAAATGACGGAAATATTGCTAATTAAACATCGGCTATACCGAAAATATTTCAATTTGGATGTCTGACGAAGCAGAGACGGATAATGGATCAGCTCAGCAGCACTTCGAGGTCGCACACCGAAAAGAGTAAGATGAGAAAGATTTGAAAGGGAAGATAGAATGAAATCCAGGACTGAGTCTGAACAGCCTTCTATACATTGAAGATATAGCGTCGTTATGGAACGATTGTGCACGTTTTTACCAAACGCGAACGGAGATGTCTCAAAATGTTCGAAACTGGGGTAATGCAATCTCAACTCCCTTACATTTTCCGCAGACAGTATATCCTTCCATATATCATTTGTTAAGTTTCTATTGAATTGGAAGCAATGAAATAAACTCATCTCCCGTAATTGTGGAAATCGAGCGAGCATCGATCCAAGACCGCCGGTAGATGTCTTGGGCCCATAGAAGCCGAACAAGTTCATATTACTAATATGTGATGTTGTATCGTCTCTGCATGACGTTTGCATATATGTGTTGAAATGATCCAGGTCTACCAGATGCATATCAATTTTTTGTAATTTGGGAAGAGTGAATGCGGCCGCACAATAAATCGGTGTGAGTAATGACGAAACTTCATTGTTTATAATGTCGCGACGATGAGGGAACCAGCATCGTATAGTAAGAGCGGAGAGATTATTTAGCGTTGGCATAACTGTGCGCAGAAGTGGGACGATGTCGTCTCGAAAGGAAGCATATTCGAATTCGCTCCACATATATAACTGTTCGACGTATGAATGGTATGGGCGTGAACTATTGAGAGATTTATCCAGTGTATTCATGAAATCAATTATCTCCGTCGTATAAGAGCGTGAGTTATCAAACTCTACGCATTTGTAAAGCAAGGGTGCGTACAGGGTAAAAAATCGGCTGGACACGGAGATGGAGGATAACAGAAATTTAGTACGAATTTCTGGTTGCACATATTTCGGAAGTACTAATAAGATTTCGTTTGGCAAATCATGGATATGAATTTTACATGAGCCCATCGTTATCCCTTGTGCGTTAGACATTGTGTCTACTGGTTATCTAATTTTTAACTAATAATGATACAAGAAAAGGAGTTTGCTGCTGGTAGCTCGTGGACAATTGTCTTCGAAACCGAGTGGAAAATTTGAATCCAAATGTAAGCTCGTAGATACCACCTCAATAGCCAGTCATGAATGAAAATATGTCATCTTATACACTGTGTAATTGGTTATCTACAGAGATAGAGTAAAGAAGTATTTCTCACTTTAACACTGTTATTCACTTCTGCCGATAGGTCTCATTCATCTGATGTCATGAAGTCAATGATAACCAACATGATAGAAGTAAAAATAGATTAATTACAATTTGATTTTATTTTTTTAATGATCGCTCGGCAAAATTGCTGGTAACCGAAAACAGTTTGCTGCGTTTATACAAAGATTCTTGGGAAATTAATTCCGCCTCGGATTCCTCAAAGGCCAAAACGCGTTTTTGTTTTCGATTCCGTCCGATAGCATTCCCACCGATAAATCAACTCACATCGAGACTGCAAGTTCACCGTCGAGAGAGTATGAATTTCGGTAATATATCAAAGCAGAAGAGACTGAATATGGTATCCCCTGTTCCCTCTGCGGGGGATCGAAAAGCTCGATCACGGCAACCCTTGATTCCGTTCGCATCATCCCCATTCGGTTCTCAAAACCAGAAACCGCCAAAAGTTCTGCAACATTCATTGAAGGAAAAGTTGGCCCCTAAAAACTCGTTGTACCGAGACAGCCTCATATTAGACGATAAAGAAAATAGCCAGAGCAATCCACCGTGCAATCATCTCAAACCAAAAGTGAATGCGGTCGATAAATGGGATTTGCTGGCTGAGAGCGAATTGATGAGTGTTGAAGATAGAAAAGATAGGAAAAAAGGATATATGAATATATTAGATGTTCATCAATTCTTGCAGAAATGGCCTGAGATTGAAGAGGATTATGAAATCGAGTGTAAAGTCGGCGAAGGTAGGGCAGATGCATCCTTTGCATTCATTACTCTAAGATAGATGATGCTTCGTCACTTGACGCTTATTCTACATGCGATAACAAAATACTTGTTTCGTTCAATACACAGGTACATTCAGTGCAGTTTATAAAGCCATAGATTTGCGCCATCACCTATTCGATAATAGTAGTTGGTCTGAACTTATAAAAATCACCGACAAATTCAGGAAAATCGAAACACAGAGAGATACTGTTGGTGAAACTACCAAGGGAACCGAGAATGTAGTCGTTGGAAGGAAAAGGAAGCGGACAGCATCAGAAGACTCAACCGCGACAAGACATGTCGCATTAAAGAGAATATTTCAACAGAGCGGAGAGAAAAGGATCATCGGGGAGATTCAGCTGCTTTCAGAATTAGGGTATGTCGAAAGTCTTCAATGAAGTAATCATGGAATACTGATACGTACATGCCTCTTAGAGCGCATCCCAACATTGTATCTCTCATCACAGTTCACCGGAAGGACGATCAATTTTGTCTGGTGATGCCATACTTTGAGCACATGGAATTTCGAGTAAGTAAAAGAAATATTGCAGAACATCGAAATGGTAGTCTAATCTGTATTATATCGCAGGACTACTACCTCAAAATGCCCTTTTACGAAATGAAATACTATTTTCGATCATTATTCAATGCACTCGTCCATATACATAGTCATAAAATACTACATCGTGATATAAAGCCTGCTAATTTCCTATATAATCCTAAGGCACGTCATGGTGTATTGGCTGATTTTGGGTTAGCTCAGGTTTGTTAAGCAATCTTGCCTTTACGATTCGCCGTTACTGAACTGATATTGTCTGCAGAAACAAAAGGAACATTCAAGTACAGAACGAACAACTTCCACTATTATTCAATACAGTGAAAAGTCAAAATCATACCAGCAAGTATCCGTAAACAGGTCGACCATTACATCCCGATCGGTTACATCGCTCACTCAGAGGTCTTTCGCAGCAAGGTTGGCACAAGGAACGTTGCGTCACAAAGCTGCTACTCGTCCAAATCCTCGTCAGCCAGTACCAACTTCAACTTCCGATGCAGAAATCTCCACCTCGTCTGACGTTCCGAGCAAGCCTAATATCATTGAATTGAGATACGGCAAACCAGGATACTTGAAGAAGGATATTAGGTATGGTATAGCTGAAAAATCTGATATTGATGTCTGAATTAATCCGAATCGAACAATCCACTATTAATTTCAGGCCTTCGATAAAAGCGAATCGGGCGGGAACTCGTGGATTTCGCGCACCTGAAGTGCTGATGAAAGTGAAAGATCAGACAACAGGTAATGTTTTCGCTTGCTGAGGGTTGGCATTCAATGAATCCAATCATGACAATCATTTTCTTTTGCATTCATAGCGGTCGACATTTGGTCTGTGGGAGTGATATTGTTGTGCTTCTTAACACGGAGGTTCCCGTTCTTTCAGTCTAATAGCGACACAGAGGCATTCTGTGAATTGGCGATTATATTTGGTGAAAATAGGATGAAAGAATGCGCAACCGCCTTAGGTATACTCATTCCTTCTATTGAACTATAGATTGACGCCATACTAACATAAACGCTCCGTATCGCATTATATAAAGGCCGACATCTCGAAATGTCGGTACCAACAGTTTCCGCGAACGGCATATCATGGTCTACGTTGATTTATAACCTAAATGTTGACGAGTACTTTCAAGTACCGAAGCAGGCGGTAGAATTGTTGGATAGATGTTTGACTCTAAATCCGACGCAACGAATTACGGCAGAGGAGGCGCTCCAAAGTGATTGGTTGCGAGAAGATTAGCAAAAGAAGATGGAGGGTGCGAGGGGTTGACGGCTACTGTACATTTAGAATTCAGCCGTCAATGAAGTATACGAAGAATGGCTCGCACATTCCCCACACAGGAAGCAAAGATAATAGAAGATATGAGAAATCCCAATGTGCTGTATTATACATTTAGAACTTTTATTACACTTTCATACACTTGTATTCGGTAGAATTACGGAATTACCGATGGTATCCGTCTACCAGTTACTTTATGTACCATATTTGTCAAGAGAACACCATTTAATTTCACGAAAAAGATGACTAGATTGGTCTTTTACAACAGCCGATATACACAAACTGAAGTTTTAAATACAGATCCCTTCTGGAAATCGCAGAACTTTCAACCTTCAACAAGTAGAATTTCGTGATGGGCTAGTTAAGCTACTCTCTACAGTATTAACAATTAATTCCCCACCATTTCGTCACGAATCAGAGACTCGTCGTCCGACTCAATTACACCATCGGCAATACCCGAAGTTAATGGTGGTCGTAAGCCCGGAAAGGCGTGTCTAATCCGTGGAGTTAGCGTGAAAGGAACCGGATCGCTGAAAATTTCAATAAACTGTTTCGTGATTAATATAACCATTAAAACGAGCATTGGGCCCGTCAAAACCCGGAAATTACGGTTATTCATGGGAAAAACTTAGATACTGAAGACAATCTGAAAAACGAGAGAATATAAACTACCTCTTGATCAGCTATCCTGATCTTTGTACCAGCGAATCGTCGATATTCATCGAAAATAGAAGTCATACTCCAATTCTGTAACTTCCTCAGACAACCAACCACGCAGCCTATCCTGTGCTATTAATAGAAGGAAAAAGAACAGTGATTAGTCCTCTATACTTGACGAAGACAAAGAAGTGAACGGTAGGACAATGGTATCAATAGTAAAAGAGTATGTAGACCCCAAATCTACTGCATAAGATACGTACCTTTCCCTTATTACAATGTATCAGCATTGGATGATTTGATTCATCTGTATCAAACGTACGGTAAGATGGATATATTAAACTGAATTGCGATTTAAGACGGAGAAGAAACTAACCTAGCACTTTTGCCAAAGCACTACAGATATCTGAAGATTCGATTTCCACAAAAGGTTCCTATATAGTATATGCAACACATTTAGTCAATGATTTGAATAATTCCTATCCACGACGAAGTTCTCTCAGTCTGGCCTATATCTGAGGAAGAGCCCTCAACAATAGCGTGCACAGATACTGTACTTTATTTCCCGAAATGTGGTAATGAAAGAATTGTATATTATTATCATTCAAGAATTGAAGGTTCTCGGATGAATATTCTTCAGGACAAAGGTATCTGTATTCAAAAAGACGAAGAGAAGTATAGCGTAAGAAACTGGATTCGACATCTGATTAAAGCAATCAAAACAATAGTCCACATTCAAAGCGACAGGATATTACTAAAGTCAGAAAATAAATAGGCGAAGAAAGCAAATGCCGACGATTACAGTATACTCCTTAATCTCAACTTTTTCAAAAACGGTAGGTTCTTTTTATTTGGATATCCCGATCGATAAACTCCTGGAGCCACCATGGCAAAGTTGAGAGGGGGAACGAGAGGATAACGGGTTGATTCGTTCTCGTTGGTATTCATATCATAGGATTCTAAGGTATAGTATGTGTGCTATAAAAGTTCCGTCTGTTGTAAACTCCAACGGTGGCGAAATATTGGATATGAAGCCACATTTCGGTGGTCGCGATTTTATTCCTTCCATCACTTCAACAAAACTAGAGATACTAATAAACAAACATTTGATTCATTCCTACACAGAAGATTGATGTCTACAGCTAATAATTTAATTCTAGTGTATCGATGTCTAAGTCAAAGTCGGCAAAGGTGGATTTGGTAGTTTCATAGATTTTAATCCAAAATCATCGGTTGGAATTGAATTTTCGGTCAATTTTGCTTGGTATGTCCTTATTATATCATTTGAATACTAGATCGAGGAGTTGATAAGCAATGCATGTAAATTGAATAGCATAACGGGTAAGAAGAGCCAACCTTGGTCACTTTAGCTAGTTCGTACTGCAACTCTTTGATTTGACGATTCTTCGATTCTAATTCTTCGTCCAAACGTTTTGTAATATTCGCTGTCATATTTGGATCCAAGTTCGTGGCTGATACGATTTCGTTGATTTGAAGTTCTTTCCGTTCAAGTGATTCCTTGAGAGCTCCCAGTTTCTTCTCCAGCACCTAAGAAATGAATATGAAACGTAAATCGTTAGTGTACAACACTCAATCATTCCAGATAGCTTCAGATTCTCAAAAGCGTGAAACGATGGAATGCAATAGATCAAAAAGACATTCACCATGTTCTTAAATCCTGTCTTTTGCTGAACCTGTACAATCCTTCCCACGAATTGCTCGTACAATTCATCCCGTTCCTTTTGAACCTGCTGAAAGCGTTGTTCCAAGACTTCATGCTCCCACGACAAACTTTTATGCGCATCTTCCAGAACTTTTAGCCTAGCCTTGCAATTGTGTAAACTCATTTTGTCTTTCTCGTAATTCGAAAGTTGTCGTCGTAGATTTTCTCCTTCAGCTAATGCCGCTTGTAAAGGCTCTGACAATCGTCTGTTTTCAGCGGTAATTTCGGCCATAAGTTTCTCATTTCGTTCCTCTTTCTTCTTTGTTTCCTCGACTTGTTCCTAAAATGAACAGTGAAGAGTTACGGTATGGGACATATAAAGAGTCCTACTAATGCCGTTAATAAACATTGCGAGATCCCTTACCTTTAATGAGTTGATTAAGGCCAAATTATTTAGAGTGATATCATTATAATAATTCTTGATTTCAGCGAAAGCCTTTTCATGATTTTTCATCAAGGCATTGATCTGCCCATTCTTTCGTTCTTCAATTTCATGAATCTCGTTTTTCCTACGTAGCTCTAAATCGTCCCTTATCGATTTTGACTTCCTTTCGTACTTCACAAATAACTCCTTTGCTCTCCTCTCAAAGTCAGTTCTCAATTTAGTTATTTCCTGATCATGCTTGTACTTAATATTGCGAATTATATCTTCATGTGACAATTCAAGTTCTTTTAGCTCGAGTTTTAACCCTCTTTTGTCTGTTTTGAGTTGAGTCTCGCGAGTTTGGTTGTCTTCAGATTCGAGTTCGAGTGCTTGTTGGTGATCAGCTTGAATGTGTGCGACATTATTCTGGTACTCGTATAATAGATGTTTGACTTTTTGTTTGTATATCTATTTAAACGACCGCTGATTTAGTAAATCCAAGAGAATCGTTCCCTGTATAGTCGAAATATCCACCTTGATTTCGACTTGATGTTTTTCTTCCTGTTCCTCTATTTCTCTGTCTTTGTCTAATAAAGTAGCTTTAATTTCTTGTAATTCTTTCTTTGTGACCTCCCAAAATGTTCGAATTTTATCCTAACGAATCATAGATAATAGAAGTTGTATCAGTCTGCATGAATGGGTGTACTGAAAAAAACAGAGCAGCACAATACCCTCTCCAGCATAAAATAATTTCTTTCCTCCCTTTCAACTTTTAACTCGTTCTTCAATTTTTCCAATTCTGCATTCATGTCTACGTTGTTGCCCTCTGATTTAGATGCTACATCAACAGCCGATCGTGATGCGGAGTTTGGTTTGGATGGCCTTTTTCCCGATGACTTTTTGGATGAAGCGGACTTTTAATATGAATGAGAATATATATGGGAGGAGGAACAAAATATTCGGAATAACGAAATCAACGACCACGATTGATCGAATGTAATGTATGCAACGATGATGTGGGGCGACGATGTTTAAACATAATCATCTTTAGATAACGCTTTCAGAAAAATCAGTTAACATAAAATGTATGCTTACCATTTAGATAGACTGAATAATTAGATTTCAGAATTGCAAATTTCGTCTTTATAGTGTCAAGAAATTGTAGCAAAAGTCATGCTGGTTGGACGCGTATGAAAATCTGACGATCTGAAAGTCACTATTATGATTCCAGGAAAAATACACAGCTGCAATTGATATACATGTTGAACTATATCATACAAAAGTTACATGGTAGAATTACACTATGTTTATACGCAGATACATCGTTTTGCTATAACTGACTCGAGCTACAATTTCGAAGAGTGTTGTCATCGGAAATGATCTTTCATCCTTCTTAACTCTCCCATCACTTTCACGGGATCTTCTTTATCTTGTTCCGACAACTTTAGAAAAGACTTCACACTCAATTCTCTGATAAAATTCAAAAAGGTAGAGGTTGTCAGAAAAGTCAAGTGTATGAGTCAATGAATGAAAGAAGCAAATGGGACACGTTATTACTTACCCAACTCGCATGAACGGATTGATTTTCCATTGTTCACCAATAGTACTAGGTATTGTGACGGGATGACTTTCACACCATTTTATTTTATCAAGTATATCAGCGTTGTTGGGTTCAACATGGGCTGCAAACTATCCGTTTTTAGTTCCGAATAATGGGAGATACTTAGTGTGAGTTATTGCCATTCGGTCCTCCACAAACGTAACTAAGTGATCTGAAATGAGTTTTGAATGAGAAACTACATACCTTCAAATTGGATTTTGTATATTCATGTCCACAGTAAACTTTAGTTTCGCCTGGCAACTTTCCTAAAACACTACATAAGGAATTATACATATCCTCTGGTTTTCCTTCGAAAAATCTACCGCATCCGGCTGTTCAATTTGAAAGATGAGTTTCGCCTCCTTGAACTGACACCCTAAAGAAGCCCAACAATGACATACCAATGAATAAAGTGTCGCCAGTGAATACGAGTTTCTCGTTGTCCTCTGTACAGTAGTAACTAATTGAGCCCATCGTATGACAAGGAGTGTGGAGGCAATCAATATCAAAAGATCCGAACTATTGAAACCATAAGCGAATTTAAATATGCGGATGCGTCGGGAGGAACCACTACATCGTGGCAATCAAGCCAAACTACACAGACCTCCAATTTATCACCATGTTTAACCAGTTTGTCAAAACCCTTCACTCTCTCATCGCCACTGATAATGGGAATATCGGGTCTCATTGATTTCAATTGTTCAGTACCACCAGCATGATCCCAATGATGATGAGTGATCTAAGGAAATCCGAAATTATACGAAGGCGGATAAGGTGTTAACATAAGAAAACAAGATTCGAACAAAATACTGATAATAAAGGTTCTATTAGTAATATTTAAAGTCTAAGAAACGAACCAATGTCATCTTGACATCCACCCCATTTTTGGAAGCTGCTTGTAACACTTTTTCTGGCTGAACAGGATCGACGGCCGCGGCTGTGTATTAGGAGAACATGTAACATAGAGCGATACAATATAGCGGCAAGCAAAATCGCAAACATAAGATAAGAAAAATGGTCAATCTGTATCATTGATTGGCGTCAATGGATAAAATAACCGTCAAATCGAACATCGTCTCGGCCCAATTGCCGTGCATTTATGAATTCACTGACGACTCTAATTACCACTCTTCCTCTTCCTCTATCTTCCGAACATCTAATAAACCATGATAATACGAACCATGTCCGCTCTTTTCGTCAACGAGTAAGTAGGCGTAGTTATCTTCTAATTGCGGAACAGGGATCACTTTCATAGCTGTGCTCAAGTCGTTCCGGAGAATAACCAAGCGGCGGAATAGATATTTGTTTATGAAAAATAGTAAATACGGAATTAGCTTTCATAATGTTATTTTATATCTTGGAAATTGCAAAGCACTAAGGTGACTCCAGACTCCAGAGGACTTTGTCGGAATGAAAACTAACCTGCGACAACTGAATGACTTAATTGCCGTATGGATTTAAAGGAGGATACTGGACTGTAATTACGGTGGGGACGGAGACTGAGAGGGAGAATAGATCGGGCTGTACAAATCATTCCCTTTAAGGAGAAAGGATATAGCCGATCAGAGTTGTGACGCCGAAATTGCAAGCACGAGCCAAGTTAACTGTAGATTTGATATTGTTGTCACGATTTACAACATCATTGCCACAACTTTAGCCGGATGGTATTAATGTAGATATGGACATCTCAGCAGTAAAAATTTATATTGTTCTTACAATTAAGAGATTTCAATCCAAAGAAACTGAACTTTATTATTCAATATCTAATGAACAATATCGCCAGTAATGTGTTAATGACTAATCTGATCTAATCAAAAAATGTACATCCGCAAGAATGGTTCTTTTTTCCGTGCACAATTGTGGGTTAATAAGACACAACACATTTAACGGGCATGGCTGGCAATTTTTGATTCCAAGGCGGAAGGGTTGGCACCAACAATTTCGTCAATTTGTTTGCCGTCTTTGAAGATTTTGAAGGTAGGCATAGCTCTAATTTCGCAACTTTGGGCGACGTCCTGTACGACAATAGTATCGAGGTTGTTAATACGATGTTCACTCACAGGATGCGTAGATTGAGAAATCAAACTTCCACAATCCGAAAGAAACGACATAAAAGAGAGATTCAGAACAGGAGATAATAATATAATAAACTCACAGGTAAATCATCGACATCAACTTTCAAGAAGACAGCGTTGGTGTATTGGTTTGAGAATCCTTCGAATTTAGGGGAGATCATTTTACAAGGACCACACCAAGTAGCGAAGAACTGAATATATAAAAAAACGACGGGGGCAAAAGATGTGTACAATTATAAGAAATAATTCACCAAGTTAGAAAACCAAATCATTGACCACTGCCGCGACGGTAAGAGGTAACCGACGAAGACCTGTATGCGAAGACGAACGGAGATAAGAGACTTACGTCAACGATGACCTGTTGTATCAAACAGCATGCAACACAAACAACACAAACGAGAAGGAACGACGCAAAATGTTAGCCTCAATAATAACGGCGAGAACACAAACATAAACACAAGGCCGACGGAGAGTGGCGGCCGTTATGTCCGCCATACAAAAGATAAGCCTCCGATACTTGTAACAACTACTAAGATCAGCCCGTATTGGCACCCCTCTTTGAATAACTCCGGATCGTCAAAAACGATATAACTTGGCCGAAACAAAAGAACTGAAGTCGCGGCCCGACGCAAGCAAACAAATAATTCTGAACAAATACAGCTCAGATATCTCAGTGTACTTCCAACCAACCGGCGGCCTTTATCTTTCCACTCAATTATCCTGAAAACTCAATTCCGAAGAGAAAGCTAAATAGTACACACCACTTTCCCCGAGTTGATATGCTTGTTGAATTCTTCGGTGGAGGTAACGGTAATAACTGGCATATTGAAACTACTTTCACATTCATAGTTAGGCTCTGATATATTTCGGTACCGGATAAAAAAAAGAGTAACAGTCGACTTACCTTGATTACTGTGGATAAGCAAAACTTGATTCAGAAGTTGGAATGAGGTTGTTTTAACAGTCCGCTGGCGAAGTGATTACCTAAGCTCATCTGCCGTCACGTGCCATAGCTGAATCTGCCAACAGTTAACAAAACACTGCTGTCCGTATCGACGAAGGTGAGAAAATCTTTCTTTCCAGGGTTACCGAGGGGTTTGCGGAAAAGAGTAGGTAATTTTTCTCCTTAACGTGCGACGAGTTTGAATGCCTGTGTTATATGGATCAGCTGGACGTCAGGTAGGGGCGGGCAGTTTCTGTCTGAAATGAGCCGAAGGCGGTGCAGGTTAAGTAAACTGTTCCCTTTGTATAAAGACTACCTTTGATACGTTCCGCACGACCTTTCGAAAAATACTTAAATGAAGTAACTGATCGCCTTCTTTCTGGGCAGAGACGCCTTGACGACGCGATAACGCGTATCTACACCCGAATTTTCTTTCATGCTGTAAGGAATTAAGCAGTTCAAACCCAAGAAGGAGCAATGCGATGAAATCTACACCTAGTATTCAGAAGTGTGCAAGATGAATCAGTCGGAAGAAAGAGGGATTAGGAAATGCGGAAGAGTAGAGACGAGAGCGCGACATCAGCAAGGTGGAAATCCATGATTGTTGATGCTGATATTGCCCACCTGTTCTCATTTCAGAGTTCAGACTTCGCAATCAGTAAAGGTCGAGAAGCGGAATCACGACCGAATATGCAGTGAAGAACAGGTTCCGTCAAACTCATGATGAATGGATTTTGTGTTTCGCAGGGTTTGTCACAGTACTTTGATCAATGAAATGGAGGAATATCGACATTTGTGTATTATACAGAAAGTCTGGGCCCAGATTAGGCGAGGATCCGAAAGGACGTTGTGGTGTATTTGTATTACAATGTCATGTATGTCAACGTATTTGTGTAATGTGACGGAACGGAATTCCTGCGTTTTTATAATACAGATGGCAGATACAGAAAAGTCGCAGAGAAAACAAATACAGATCGGTGGGAACATCAATATGAAAATTGCTTCTCCTCGGCCATAAAAAAAAAGGTGATGTCCCTCCCGCATCTTCTCATCCATTTTAAGAGCAAAATGTAATAATTAAAAGGTATCAACCGTCAGCGTTTGTCGCGTTGACAATTTAGCGACATTGTTGGATTCAGTTTATCAGCAACGCCGGGGTTCACGGCAGTGACTTTATGGATCACTTTCTCCTGAATACACAAAACTAACCCGAACCAATCTGAACTGAAAAAAGATCTATTCGTCTACAATGTCTGTGGTGTTCAAAGACAGAAACGTTGGAATCTTTATAAATTATGTTTATGCGATGATCGTTTTCAGCTCATAATGTACTGCCACGTAAAAATTGCCCTAAACAAGGTGTTCCTAACGATGCTACTGCCTTGTACTGATTGCATTGTGTACGAATATTTCACTATGAACAACGGTTCCTATGTATCGAGACTTGACATTGACACAACTATGGTGACCAATCTGGGATTGTTCTCCATACAGTATGAAGCCGCATGCAGAAGCTGCCCATAGGTGAAATACAGGAATGATAAGATACAAAGCGAGGTGACGTGAAAGAAGTGGGGAATGCTCTGGATGCCCTACCATTGCCCCAGACCCATCGATTCTTGAATTGCTGTAAGGATTGTCGCGAATCTGAATTCTGAGCTGCGAATCCCTGCGAATCCGAGTTTACTAAGAGGCATCGGTCCAGCGCGTTCTGCGAGTGTTCTGCTGTCTGAAATTGCATCTGGACAGTGGAGACGGATGGCGACATCGATCCTCATCGCTCTATACATTCTCAATTTCTCGCATAGGGTTGGAGACGATTCTTTAATATCCACCGACTGCTTTTCTTAAATATCCACTTCTGCGTCTTTCATTTTGCTATTACTGCCAGAATTAAGACATTGATTCAAACCCCGAACACGAACTCGTCCATTCATAGGTACGTCACGCTGAAAATTGATACAAAGTAATTGCTTTAATGCTCAACACTGACGTAAACCATAGGAATCTAATCCACGCACAACTATATAATCACAAATTGCAAGATGGTGACTGCTTTCAGCAAAGCAAGCGTCTGGTAAGAACTGCCGTTTTGCCTCGTTCTAACTTGCAAGATTGCTGGCACTGACTGAAGATCATTCGATGCAGTTATTTGGTAGCCATTCTAGTCTCGCTCGCACGACTGACAGAAGGCAATACTCTCTCATGCTACTCCGGACCATTCGGACCCGAAAAAAAATACAAACCATAACTGTCAATCTTCCCAATGCCCGCTGCGCAAAATATGACCAGATTTGTACTCAAGCCACCGCAAATATTTCTGGATTCAGTGAATGCTCACAAGAAGAAATCGAAAAAGGATCATCGCGAACCCTTTATCTGCCAATGGAAGCCAATACATGCACCGCAATAGCTGCAAATGCCGCCTTCTATCCTAATGCCTCCTGTTGCGATACTGATAATTGCAACGCTCCAGCTTCTAAAGATGTTCCTGTAGGAGCCATTGCAGGGGGTATCGCGGGTGGTGTTGTTTTAATCGCCGTCGGTGGTCTTGTTGGATATCGCAGATATAAGGCGAAATCTGCATCCCCCGTGTAAACGTCATATACCTGTAAGTTGCAGCGAACGATAGGATGAACTGGAAGTTTGTAGATTTGCCGGTTCACTACTAGTAGTCGCATACGACGGATGATAAAAAGATACTCTGTTATAGATGATTTGAATATATGTATTAATTATTCATTTAAGAAATTAAGTAACTATTTTACACCAACCGTTTTGCATTATATCAGTCATCATTGTAAGACTGTTCGTCAGACATATCAACTAGAAAATGTCAATAAAAATTTTTGAAGGAACTTCATCTAACTTGGCAATCTCAGAAGATTACTTGTATCCTCTTTCAAATTCTCAGTGGCCACATTAAAAGTCAATGTGGAGGCGGCATGGGATGGAGGTTTTCAAATCGCCACTCTAACAGATTACTCATAAAACTGCGACAAAAATCCTTACACTGTCAAGGAATTAAAACTGACAAATAGTGGGATGTGGGTAATGAATTTATGAGTCATAATAGAGTGCATCGTCTCTGAGTGAAACCACAGCACTTGGCAGCACTCAAGCTTCTGAATCAGTAACATTCCTGTTTTGAGAATGTATACAAAGCAGAATGATTGATGCAACAATATGGGGGCCTTAGAGAGATATAATAACTCTAGTGATCCAACCCAAAAGAATTTAAACATTTGTAACGTGAACTATTCATCTCTTATCACCTTTTCCGTTCCAACTGCCAAAGTCGACTCATCAACTACAACCGACCCCTTACGAAAGCTTTGATCATTTCCAAACTGCCTTTCGGTTGGTTAAAAGGAACCATATGACCCGCTTCAAAAACCCTCATATAAGTAAGTCCTCTAGCGGATCTGTAAATCCCATACAACTTTTCCTCCTTATCACCACGGTTTTCAAGATCTATTTCTAGGCGATCTTCCTTGAAGAAGAATGGCTTGAAACGCTTTGATCCGAATCCAGTCTTTCCATTCCAAGAGAGTTCAGACAGCATTGCTTCATTACCAACGTAATTGCAAATAATATCAGCGTCGCCATTGTAAAGCTGATAGCGGTTAAAATGTGAATTTAGAATTGGGCAGTTAGATTCACTCGGATCGGTGGAAAGGAAGAGTAGAAGAATGAAATTAGCGACAGAAATGCGAAACATACAAAAACTTTAATTTTGCTCGCCAAATCAGGCAATAATAAAAACGATGGTTTGTCTCCGTTCCAATATAAGTTATAGTACACGTCCATTCCCAACCAAATCCATGGACGAAATTGAGACTTGGTTGCGTGAATACTGAGCTGCACGTCCAAGTTGTTAAGGTACGTTGTAGTAAACGCAGTGTATTTATCCGTAGGATCTGAATGAAGGTGGCAAAAGAAGTTCGATAAATATGATATTCAGTTAATACCGAGAAGACAATGTCATCTAGCGGAATATACGTGAAAGTGAACCAACCTCCGACATTGCATTCTGTCACGCGAACGTCATAAAAAGTAGATAAACAAGTCGTTCCATTAGTTGCGTTATAAATGTATTGTGGATCAGGGAACTTTATCATAAGCTTGAAGCAATTGGGTAGTTCGCCATTGGCAAATTTTTCGGGATCTCCGAGTTCGTTGAAGCAGTTATCGCGGAGATCATGAAGCTCGGTACGGAATGGTTCGTTGCGTAATAAACCGAGGGTTTCGAAATAGTCGACCTTGGAAACGAGATATTAGAAATAAATAAATAATTGAGTGCAGATGCAACACAAAGGCTTTTTCATACCCAGTTGACAGGAATGTCGTATTGATTGAAGTAGGCACCTACACGATAGATATCAGTTAAGATCCATTCTTACTTCTTAACCGACCGGACCAACTGAAGTACTTACCGTTGCCAACAGCTATACCGTTGAGATCAATATGCTTGAACCCTTTGCGTTTTTTCTCTACTGTAAGATGTTCATTTTGCAGAACTATGTTGTGCGCAATATGCGGAACGTACTAACGCGGGCAGAAACAGTTTAGCCAAGAAGTCGGATACGTACAGAGTAAAAGACTAGCAGATATACCATTCCACCAAAACTTTCTCCGGTAATCCACCATTTGAATTTTTCAGCCTCGGGGAACATCTTGATAAAATTTTGTGCAAACATGTAAAAGTGGTCCGCGACATCTTCAATGTGCTTGACAATATTGTTGGGATTGGATACATAACTGAATCCAACAGAAGCAGGTTGCTCGAGAAACAAAACGTTTGCCGCTTTATGCCAGCCATACTGATGACGACAAAGTTAGCTTCCGACGCGATGGAATTGAGGTTGACAACTTAAATTTCTTACCTTATTATGTTGGATCTGGCCTTCGTCATTGAATTGGAAGGGGCCATTTTCGGTAAACAAACCAAAAAAGGAACTTGCTCCAGGACCACCTATGCACCCGAATGCAACATTTAGTGCTGCTTTCGTGTTATCTGGAATCAGGACTACACAACGCACCATTTAACCAAATGATCAAGTCTTTACTTTTGAACTCACGGTTCTCAAAGTACATAAAGAATTCTGTAGAATTTTTATCATCAACTTTAATATGTCCTGAATACATATGATACTCGTGTTCTGGCAACGTAATGTTTGGCAACGACCAAACCCTGTAGTCCTGCTTCGAACGGAATTCTGGGAGCTCGACTGTATCATTATACGTTACTTGGGGTGGAGTAGATAATGATACGAACGGAAGAAAAGGGCTGAAAGGGAGTTTTGGTTGTTTGGCGGCTTGACGATGTGAAGATTTTGCGTCATCGAAATTTACGACGTATGGATGTTGCAAATTGGATGATTGAGAGAATGATAGCGTCGGAGTGGTATCCACCGTAGCTACAATGAGAGCTAAAATGAGCACGAGAATTGGTCCGTTCATTTTGGATTTGTTGAATGATATAGAAAGGGTTGAGAAGAGCAGGAATGGAGACTGGAGTCGGGCCGAATTTAATTTCGTGTTCGGACTTTGGACCGATGAAATAGGTTAGGCTCGTTCCTTCCGAAGTAACTAAATACAACTATACAGACAAAACTTGAGCAAGATTCCAATATTGCAATCGAATAATGCTTACAAAATCCATTAAAAGCCTTCCGCCATTACACCACTGAAATTGTGAGTTCAATGGGCAGAAATCAAGCGGAATCAAGGAGCTTTCATTCTTTAACGGTTTCGCACGTTGGCGATTCCTCTGTTTCCGCCGGCCTCCGCTGTGCAAAGTGATGGCACAGATCAAGATAGATATCTCCAAGTTTCGGAATTCAAGTAATTATACCTTAATGCGCCACACATTTTGATCAAGTACAAATATGACGACGGCCCATCATCGGCACTCTCTGAACTGTTCATGCAAGGCAGGCGCTTATTCGCAATCTTTGGAAGAGTTGGATTTTTCAAGATCGATTTTCCAAGCGTGCGTGGATGGAGACTTCACTCGAGTCAGGAAGTTTATCGAAAAAAATCCAGAAACAGTTAAAGTATGTGATGGGAGTGGGTACACAGCTCTAGTACGTCATCACGAAAGTTGACTCTGGTTATCACTGGCCAAGTGATGAATCATTATTGCCGTTTTGAACTTACAAATTATTAGCATTATGCAGTCAAAACAGGGAACATAGACATATGTCGATTCTTGATAGAGCATGATGCCGATATCAACGCTCAAACACCAGAGTTAAAGTCGACGGTAATCATGTCGCCATGGTTTTGACATTCAAGCTCCTCAGATCCAACGACTAAACGACTTATCTGTTTCTATTCATTTTCATTTAAACAGCCTCTTCATCGTTCCATTACATCTTCTCACAATGAGCTGGCAATGTATCTTCTCGAAAACAAGCGATGTGACATCAAATTATTAGACGCTGATAATGAGTCGATATTACATAAAGCAGCAAAAACCCGCAATTTCTCTTTATTAAACAATATAGTGAGTGGGGTGAAGCGAAAATTGAACTCCTCAGACTTCAATATTTTGGTGAATGTTACCGATCGACACGGGAAGAAATGGTGGGAAAATTGGGAGGGTGAAGAAGGAATTGATGGGTTGAAAGGATCGTAACTTGTGACAGCGGAAACCGAAAATACAATTCCGGTCCAGAACTACAGACTTCAGTCATGATTCATTTTGAGAAAAGCTTACTGTCCCTATTTATATATTGTGAAGGGATCAACATGTGTCTCATCGGTCTTGTGTTCAGAAGACTTCAGCTGTGCGACCAGTGTCATTCGCTACAGGAATCGACTCAGAACGACAGGATATGCACTGAGCTCAGCGTTTTTCAGAGAGATGAGAGATCATTAGGAGAAGATGAGCCCAGGGCCGATTTTATGGTTTCATGATATGTTCGTTGTCATCTATTGATGATGAATCTGCCTGCTACATAACCGAATGTACCAGAATTCACATCGTAATAATCAATCAATAAAATTACACAGCTCTATTGCATTGGACGGAGTCAATGTGTTTTATTGAAGAAATTCAATCACAAACGATGTGTAAGCGTTGATATAAAATTGATATGCATTCTCCGCTGATTGTGAGCTTTAAATATATATGCGTTTATTAGGCTGTCATTTTCGACAATCAATTAGTTCTGTTGGCAGGTTTTTTGTTGATGCCTGACTCCGGCCCTTGGCGAAGCAATCGTTCGAGGCCGTCCTGTGGTGAAAGTGTCCAAATTGCCGAGTTCTCCTGCGGTGAAAAGTCAGTAACGAGTCTCATCGCCGCTCAACCTTCCTCGCACAAGGAATCTAGATTGGATCGCCATACTTCAATCAACAGCAGATATGATTGATATTCGGTGCAACAGTCGTGAAATGTTGATATTCATGTGCAAAGATCCAATGATATTTCTGGATGAGGTTACACCCGCTGCAATTCTCCGAGGGGACATGGATCAGCGTATGGAACACTTCATCAATATCGTTCGAAGAGACCTGCTAGACACCGGGGACGCCGATGACTGACAAAGGATACATGCTGATTCTTGGCCATAATTATTGTTGGCGGAAGGAAGGGCTAAGATAAGAAGTCCAGACGTGCCCAGACGCGAGAATGTTCCCAACTCAACAATAGAGTTCGCCCAACACCACGGTAATACAGATTGAAGGACCAAATCGAGATTTATGTGGAGTCACTGTTACCTGTGTCACCGTCACAGAAATATAACAAAAGATATCATGTTGCATCACTTTCTCAGCTGCGATTGCGTGCGCCAGTCGAGCACTTAAAAAGGTTTAATCTCCGCCGTTGCTCTCAAAAGATTAACTGTATATTGAAACAAGGCGTGAACATGCTCTATCGCATTCTATTCCACAAGACGACCCTGCTCTCACTCGGTATGTTGTTTATATCAAAGAGCCCCACCCTCCTTACGACTGAGTATTAATTTTCTGTCTTTTCCTTATCAGGGTCTCTTCATCTGGGAATCAATCGAACTCTAATACATCCTCAATTGGACACCACCCAGCCTCTTCTTCGGTCCGACATAGTCTTACACAACTGCCTTGTTCTCGACCTTTGCCCTACCCCGACTTGGGCCGTTCGTTGTTTCTACTTCATTGTCCTATGCATACTTTGCATCTTGTTCTTCAATTTGCTACATCATCCTGATACGTCCCCGATACGTTTCCCTTCCCTATCATCCCAACCTGTTCTTCGTATTAAATCAAGACTCTACAAACTTAAAGAATTCTCGAAAGTACTTCGTCATCTATTTGTCAAGTCGCTCGAAGGGTTCCTCCGAAGTGTTGCAATTATCGGTGACACGGACGATATATTATTCGATCCTGCTTCTGTCTTATCCGGTGTCTTTGTAACTTACAATGATAGTATGAAAAATTCGAACTTGGAATTTCAATTACGAGCGCGAAGCCGAAATAGTCATCGTGTGGGCGATTACAATTCGGTGCGATCGCTGGCGACTCTGGTAACACACGAACTGGCTTATCAAGTTGAAAAAAACGGACAAAAATGCGCCATAGTCATGTCAATGAATGAATACTGTAACAATACAGTATCATTCGGGTGGGATGTCAAATCAAATTCAAAATCACTGAATTCTCTTGGTAAGTTTCCGGCCTTTTTTCTAAGGTGAATATTTGGATTCGTATTAATATAGATTTATTACAGCTTTATCTTCAAATGTTCGTGCCTTGGTTGAAACTCTTGGTGGTCGAGTGTCGATATTCTCACGCTCAACAGACGATTTTGAACCATCCACATCTATGACCTTTCTCATCCATCTTGACCTTCCTCGATATACTTCTTCATCTTCTACTTCTATGTAATCTGTCAAATTCCCTACTCGGTTGGAAACCACAACCCACATGCCGAACTTCATCACAATTGTACAATATGTATCAATGTTAATATTTGTATATAACATCGAACCTTTATATTATTTTTGTATACCCCTGTGTTTTGGACAATTAATATAATGTTAATAGAATCTGAATGTACGACTTACATTCTGTTATATCCACTGCACTTCACCTAAATTACACCAAGAGTCCGAATATTTATGAGCTCTCTACTTAACACAGAAGAAATGATCCAGCAACATCGATAACATATAATCTTTTTGAGCGCCTGCGGAATGTATTCTTTACGGCATATTTTACCACGACATAAACTTTCTAAGGTCTTGTATTAATTGTCTTTATGGATTAGTTTTGCCAACTGAGTCATTTATGCTTTGTCTTCCTCCAGCAGTCGACCAAGACAATGGCACACGATTGGCGGTTATGCAGCTTCGTATTTGCTTAAGCTACGTATCAATTCCCCATCGACGATATTTTATGTTGAGCTGAAACATTGCCAATCTGTTTAAATCATAAAATGATACTAACTCCGTTCTTCATGACTGATACGACACTTTCGAATTGTATTTTCGACTATCCCGATATCGTAGAAGTTATAATTAAGTGTTTGACCACTTCAGACATCCAGTATCTGCGACTAACGCATTCATGCTTCACGCATACGACAACGAGGGCGCTGTTTTCCCAATCTACGGTCGACAAAGATGATTTAAATGAATTTTCAAAAAGCAGCGTTGCCAAGTATGTGATCGATATCAAGGTGGAAGCCCGAACAGGTAGTACTTTGGACTTGACGGAGGATGATTTTTGGCGTTGCATGCCGAAGTTGCGATCAACAGAGATTTTTCGTTGGTCACGTAACAAATGGGATAAGGTGATTGTACCGTATGATTTACTGGCAAAGTTGGAATGGTTTACTTGTTCGAGTGTCAAAATACTGGTCTTGCCGGACGTTCTGCCCGCAACCTTGAAACGTTTAGAGCTGTTTTATTGTGATTTTAAAAGCTCACAATCATTGTCAAGCTGTCGGCATTCACTGACATTAATTGACTGCCGTCTCGAATCGCCGCCAGTATTTCACGATTCACTCACATGTCTTGATGTCTCGTACAGTTCCTCGCTCAAAATTTTTAACTTGCCGCAATCCCTGTCATCTCTGAAGTGCACAAATTGTGCAATCGATACTTTCCCTTATCCTCTTCCCCAGACGTTATTACATCTTGATTGCTCCCATAATTGCCTATCGTCAATTTCAAACCTTCCATCATCTCTCAAGGAGCTGGTTTGCGACAACAATGTCTTGACATCTCTTCCCTCCTTGCCAGGGTCATTGACTTGGCTCTCCTGTGCAGAAAATCAATTGGCAGAATTTTTCTCTATTTCAGGCAAACTACCGTCGTCATTACAAGCCTTGAATTGTTCAAATAACGAACTCGAGTGCGTTCCACCCTCGATTCCAGCCAGTTTATTGCATCTCGATTGCTCCTTCAACAAAATATCGTCGATTTCGCACCTTCCTCCGTATCTTAAGGAACTCAATTGTTCCAACTGCATCTTGAATTCTCTTCCTCCTTTTCCACCGTCCTTGGTCATTCTTGCCTGTGCATTCAATAAACTGTCCGTTTTACCATCTCTTCCTGATTCCCTGCAAATTCTTGATTGTGAAATGAATATGCTGACTACACTACCCAATTTACCATTCGATCTTAGACAACTGAATATAATAGGAAGTAAAATAAAGAATCTCACATCCTTACCCAAGTCGCTTCGAAGGATATCAGACACCTTAAATGAGTGGCCCGAAATACCGCCTGGATGTGAAAAAGCAGATTTTACCCGCCACACATGGAAATATGGATACGCATTAAAAGGAACCATATGACCCGCTTCAAAAACCCTCATATAAGTAAGTCCTCTAGCGGATCTGTAAATCCCATACAACTTTTCCTCCTTATCACCACGGTTTTCAAGATCTATTTCTAGGCGATCTTCCTTGAAGAAGAATGGCTTGAAACGCTTTGATCCGAATCCAGTCTTTCCATTCCAAGAGAGTTCAGACAGCATTGCTTCATTACCAACGTAATTGCAAATAATATCAGCGTCGCCATTGTAAAGCTGATAGCGGTTAAAATGTGAATTTAGAATTGGGCAGTTAGATTCACTCGGATCGGTGGAAAGGAAGAGTAGAAGAATGAAATTAGCGACAGAAATGCGAAACATACAAAAACTTTAATTTTGCTCGCCAAATCAGGCAATAATAAAAACGATGGTTTGTCTCCGTTCCAATATAAGTTATAGTACACGTCCATTCCCAACCAAATCCATGGACGAAATTGAGACTTGGTTGCGTGAATACTGAGCTGCACGTCCAAGTTGTTAAGGTACGTTGTAGTAAACGCAGTGTATTTATCCGTAGGATCTGAATGAAGGTGGCAAAAGAAGTTCGATAAATATGATATTCAGTTAATACCGAGAAGACAATGTCATCTAGCGGAATATACGTGAAAGTGAACCAACCTCCGACATTGCATTCTGTCACGCGAACGTCATAAAAAGTAGATAAACAAGTCGTTCCATTAGTTGCGTTATAAATGTATTGTGGATCAGGGAACTTTATCATAAGCTTGAAGCAATTGGGTAGTTCGCCATTGGCAAATTTTTCGGGATCTCCGAGTTCGTTGAAGCAGTTATCGCGGAGATCATGAAGCTCGGTACGGAATGGTTCGTTGCGTAATAAACCGAGGGTTTCGAAATAGTCGACCTTGGAAACGAGATATTAGAAATAAATAAATAATTGAGTGCAGATGCAACACAAAGGCTTTTTCATACCCAGTTGACAGGAATGTCGTATTGATTGAAGTAGGCACCTACACGATAGATATCAGTTAAGATCCATTCTTACTTCTTAACCGACCGGACCAACTGAAGTACTTACCGTTGCCAACAGCTATACCGTTGAGATCAATATGCTTGAACCCTTTGCGTTTTTTCTCTACTGTAAGATGTTCATTTTGCAGAACTATGTTGTGCGCAATATGCGGAACGTACTAACGCGGGCAGAAACAGTTTAGCCAAGAAGTCGGATACGTACAGAGTAAAAGACTAGCAGATATACCATTCCACCAAAACTTTCTCCGGTAATCCACCATTTGAATTTTTCAGCCTCGGGGAACATCTTGATAAAATTTTGTGCAAACATGTAAAAGTGGTCCGCGACATCTTCAATGTGCTTGACAATATTGTTGGGATTGGATACATAACTGAATCCAACAGAAGCAGGTTGCTCGAGAAACAAAACGTTTGCCGCTTTATGCCAGCCATACTGATGACGACAAAGTTAGCTTCCGACGCGATGGAATTGAGGTTGACAACTTAAATTTCTTACCTTATTATGTTGGATCTGGCCTTCGTCATTGAATTGGAAGGGGCCATTTTCGGTAAACAAACCAAAAAAGGAACTTGCTCCAGGACCACCTATGCACCCGAATGCAACATTTAGTGCTGCTTTCGTGTTATCTGGAATCAGGACTACACAACGCACCATTTAACCAAATGATCAAGTCTTTACTTTTGAACTCACGGTTCTCAAAGTACATAAAGAATTCTGTAGAATTTTTATCATCAACTTTAATATGTCCTGAATACATATGATACTCGTGTTCTGGCAACGTAATGTTTGGCAACGACCAAACCCTGTAGTCCTGCTTCGAACGGAATTCTGGGAGCTCGACTGTATCATTATACGTTACTTGGGGTGGAGTAGATAATGATACGAACGGAAGAAAAGGGCTGAAAGGGAGTTTTGGTTGTTTGGCGGCTTGACGATGTGAAGATTTTGCGTCATCGAAATTTACGACGTATGGATGTTGCAAATTGGATGATTGAGAGAATGATAGCGTCGGAGTGGTATCCACCGTAGCTACAATGAGAGCTAAAATGAGCACGAGAATTGGTCCGTTCATTTTGGATTTGTTGAATGATATAGAAAGGGTTGAGAAGAGCAGGAATGGAGACTGGAGTCGGGCCGAATTTAATTTCGTGTTCGGACTTTGGACCGATGAAATAGGTTAGGCTCGTTCCTTCCGAAGTAACTAAATACAACTATACAGACAAAACTTGAGCAAGATTCCAATATTGCAATCGAATAATGCTTACAAAATCCATTAAAAGCCTTCCGCCATTACACCACTGAAATTGTGAGTTCAATGGGCAGAAATCAAGCGGAATCAAGGAGCTTTCATTCTTTAACGGTTTCGCACGTTGGCGATTCCTCTGTTTCCGCCGGCCTCCGCTGTGCAAAGTGATGGCACAGATCAAGATAGATATCTCCAAGTTTCGGAATTCAAGTAATTATACCTTAATGCGCCACACATTTTGATCAAGTACAAATATGACGACGGCCCATCATCGGCACTCTCTGAACTGTTCATGCAAGGCAGGCGCTTATTCGCAATCTTTGGAAGAGTTGGATTTTTCAAGATCGATTTTCCAAGCGTGCGTGGATGGAGACTTCACTCGAGTCAGGAAGTTTATCGAAAAAAATCCAGAAACAGTTAAAGTATGTGATGGGAGTGGGTACACAGCTCTAGTACGTCATCACGAAAGTTGACTCTGGTTATCACTGGCCAAGTGATGAATCATTATTGCCGTTTTGAACTTACAAATTATTAGCATTATGCAGTCAAAACAGGGAACATAGACATATGTCGATTCTTGATAGAGCATGATGCCGATATCAACGCTCAAACACCAGAGTTAAAGTCGACGGTAATCATGTCGCCATGGTTTTGACATTCAAGCTCCTCAGATCCAACGACTAAACGACTTATCTGTTTCTATTCATTTTCATTTAAACAGCCTCTTCATCGTTCCATTACATCTTCTCACAATGAGCTGGCAATGTATCTTCTCGAAAACAAGCGATGTGACATCAAATTATTAGACGCTGATAATGAGTCGATATTACATAAAGCAGCAAAAACCCGCAATTTCTCTTTATTAAACAATATAGTGAGTGGGGTGAAGCGAAAATTGAACTCCTCAGACTTCAATATTTTGGTGAATGTTACCGATCGACACGGGAAGAAATGGTGGGAAAATTGGGAGGGTGAAGAAGGAATTGATGGGTTGAAAGGATCGTAACTTGTGACAGCGGAAACCGAAAATACAATTCCGGTCCAGAACTACAGACTTCAGTCATGATTCATTTTGAGAAAAGCTTACTGTCCCTATTTATATATTGTGAAGGGATCAACATGTGTCTCATCGGTCTTGTGTTCAGAAGACTTCAGCTGTGCGACCAGTGTCATTCGCTACAGGAATCGACTCAGAACGACAGGATATGCACTGAGCTCAGCGTTTTTCAGAGAGATGAGAGATCATTAGGAGAAGATGAGCCCAGGGCCGATTTTATGGTTTCATGATATGTTCGTTGTCATCTATTGATGATGAATCTGCCTGCTACATAACCGAATGTACCAGAATTCACATCGTAATAATCAATCAATAAAATTACACAGCTCTATTGCATTGGACGGAGTCAATGTGTTTTATTGAAGAAATTCAATCACAAACGATGTGTAAGCGTTGATATAAAATTGATATGCATTCTCCGCTGATTGTGAGCTTTAAATATATATGCGTTTATTAGGCTGTCATTTTCGACAATCAATTAGTTCTGTTGGCAGGTTTTTTGTTGATGCCTGACTCCGGCCCTTGGCGAAGCAATCGTTCGAGGCCGTCCTGTGGTGAAAGTGTCCAAATTGCCGAGTTCTCCTGCGGTGAAAAGTCAGTAACGAGTCTCATCGCCGCTCAACCTTCCTCGCACAAGGAATCTAGATTGGATCGCCATACTTCAATCAACAGCAGATATGATTGATATTCGGTGCAACAGTCGTGAAATGTTGATATTCATGTGCAAAGATCCAATGATATTTCTGGATGAGGTTACACCCGCTGCAATTCTCCGAGGGGACATGGATCAGCGTATGGAACACTTCATCAATATCGTTCGAAGAGACCTGCTAGACACCGGGGACGCCGATGACTGACAAAGGATACATGCTGATTCTTGGCCATAATTATTGTTGGCGGAAGGAAGGGCTAAGATAAGAAGTCCAGACGTGCCCAGACGCGAGAATGTTCCCAACTCAACAATAGAGTTCGCCCAACACCACGGTAATACAGATTGAAGGACCAAATCGAGATTTATGTGGAGTCACTGTTACCTGTGTCACCGTCACAGAAATATAACAAAAGATATCATGTTGCATCACTTTCTCAGCTGCGATTGCGTGCGCCAGTCGAGCACTTAAAAAGGTTTAATCTCCGCCGTTGCTCTCAAAAGATTAACTGTATATTGAAACAAGGCGTGAACATGCTCTATCGCATTCTATTCCACAAGACGACCCTGCTCTCACTCGGTATGTTGTTTATATCAAAGAGCCCCACCCTCCTTACGACTGAGTATTAATTTTCTGTCTTTTCCTTATCAGGGTCTCTTCATCTGGGAATCAATCGAACTCTAATACATCCTCAATTGGACACCACCCAGCCTCTTCTTCGGTCCGACATAGTCTTACACAACTGCCTTGTTCTCGACCTTTGCCCTACCCCGACTTGGGCCGTTCGTTGTTTCTACTTCATTGTCCTATGCATACTTTGCATCTTGTTCTTCAATTTGCTACATCATCCTGATACGTCCCCGATACGTTTCCCTTCCCTATCATCCCAACCTGTTCTTCGTATTAAATCAAGACTCTACAAACTTAAAGAATTCTCGAAAGTACTTCGTCATCTATTTGTCAAGTCGCTCGAAGGGTTCCTCCGAAGTGTTGCAATTATCGGTGACACGGACGATATATTATTCGATCCTGCTTCTGTCTTATCCGGTGTCTTTGTAACTTACAATGATAGTATGAAAAATTCGAACTTGGAATTTCAATTACGAGCGCGAAGCCGAAATAGTCATCGTGTGGGCGATTACAATTCGGTGCGATCGCTGGCGACTCTGGTAACACACGAACTGGCTTATCAAGTTGAAAAAAACGGACAAAAATGCGCCATAGTCATGTCAATGAATGAATACTGTAACAATACAGTATCATTCGGGTGGGATGTCAAATCAAATTCAAAATCACTGAATTCTCTTGGTAAGTTTCCGGCCTTTTTTCTAAGGTGAATATTTGGATTCGTATTAATATAGATTTATTACAGCTTTATCTTCAAATGTTCGTGCCTTGGTTGAAACTCTTGGTGGTCGAGTGTCGATATTCTCACGCTCAACAGACGATTTTGAACCATCCACATCTATGACCTTTCTCATCCATCTTGACCTTCCTCGATATACTTCTTCATCTTCTACTTCTATGTAATCTGTCAAATTCCCTACTCGGTTGGAAACCACAACCCACATGCCGAACTTCATCACAATTGTACAATATGTATCAATGTTAATATTTGTATATAACATCGAACCTTTATATTATTTTTGTATACCCCTGTGTTTTGGACAATTAATATAATGTTAATAGAATCTGAATGTACGACTTACATTCTGTTATATCCACTGCACTTCACCTAAATTACACCAAGAGTCCGAATATTTATGAGCTCTCTACTTAACACAGAAGAAATGATCCAGCAACATCGATAACATATAATCTTTTTGAGCGCCTGCGGAATGTATTCTTTACGGCATATTTTACCACGACATAAACTTTCTAAGGTCTTGTATTAATTGTCTTTATGGATTAGTTTTGCCAACTGAGTCATTTATGCTTTGTCTTCCTCCAGCAGTCGACCAAGACAATGGCACACGATTGGCGGTTATGCAGCTTCGTATTTGCTTAAGCTACGTATCAATTCCCCATCGACGATATTTTATGTTGAGCTGAAACATTGCCAATCTGTTTAAATCATAAAATGATACTAACTCCGTTCTTCATGACTGATACGACACTTTCGAATTGTATTTTCGACTATCCCGATATCGTAGAAGTTATAATTAAGTGTTTGACCACTTCAGACATCCAGTATCTGCGACTAACGCATTCATGCTTCACGCATACGACAACGAGGGCGCTGTTTTCCCAATCTACGGTCGACAAAGATGATTTAAATGAATTTTCAAAAAGCAGCGTTGCCAAGTATGTGATCGATATCAAGGTGGAAGCCCGAACAGGTAGTACTTTGGACTTGACGGAGGATGATTTTTGGCGTTGCATGCCGAAGTTGCGATCAACAGAGATTTTTCGTTGGTCACGTAACAAATGGGATAAGGTGATTGTACCGTATGATTTACTGGCAAAGTTGGAATGGTTTACTTGTTCGAGTGTCAAAATACTGGTCTTGCCGGACGTTCTGCCCGCAACCTTGAAACGTTTAGAGCTGTTTTATTGTGATTTTAAAAGCTCACAATCATTGTCAAGCTGTCGGCATTCACTGACATTAATTGACTGCCGTCTCGAATCGCCGCCAGTATTTCACGATTCACTCACATGTCTTGATGTCTCGTACAGTTCCTCGCTCAAAATTTTTAACTTGCCGCAATCCCTGTCATCTCTGAAGTGCACAAATTGTGCAATCGATACTTTCCCTTATCCTCTTCCCCAGACGTTATTACATCTTGATTGCTCCCATAATTGCCTATCGTCAATTTCAAACCTTCCATCATCTCTCAAGGAGCTGGTTTGCGACAACAATGTCTTGACATCTCTTCCCTCCTTGCCAGGGTCATTGACTTGGCTCTCCTGTGCAGAAAATCAATTGGCAGAATTTTTCTCTATTTCAGGCAAACTACCGTCGTCATTACAAGCCTTGAATTGTTCAAATAACGAACTCGAGTGCGTTCCACCCTCGATTCCAGCCAGTTTATTGCATCTCGATTGCTCCTTCAACAAAATATCGTCGATTTCGCACCTTCCTCCGTATCTTAAGGAACTCAATTGTTCCAACTGCATCTTGAATTCTCTTCCTCCTTTTCCACCGTCCTTGGTCATTCTTGCCTGTGCATTCAATAAACTGTCCGTTTTACCATCTCTTCCTGATTCCCTGCAAATTCTTGATTGTGAAATGAATATGCTGACTACACTACCCAATTTACCATTCGATCTTAGACAACTGAATATAATAGGAAGTAAAATAAAGAATCTCACATCCTTACCCAAGTCGCTTCGAAGGATATCAGACACCTTAAATGAGTGGCCCGAAATACCGCCTGGATGTGAAAAAGCAGATTTTACCCGCCACACATGGAAATATGGATACGCAAGCCGGTTATATTAATTTCATATGGGACTGCATTTATCAATATAATTCAGGCTTAACCCATGCTATTGTGTTAGTTATTAGCAGCTAGTTCTCTATATATTCTCTGTAGCCGCTAAATATACATCTGTGCATGTCTTAAGTACTCTATCTAATTGGTTCATCTGATACATTGTGAAACAGTATCCGATGTGGTTGCTTCACTGTTGGATTTTTAACAGCTTTGGGTCGGGTCTGGTTCGGTTGACCTTTAGACAGAGCTCAAAGTCGGTCGGTCGTCGTTCTCCCTTGCTTTCTATATATTGTGTTGTTAATCTCAGCTATTAGAGCATATGCAACCCTCATGGATCATTAACAATTGCAAAGCGTCTTGAAGATTGATGTTAATAATATTCGCTTCTCCTCCATACAAATCTTGCATGTACGCTTTTGATTCTCTTCTGATGACCAAAACACAATTTCGACATGCACATTCGCCATCATGATCATGGTAGTTCAACTCTTATTTATTTCAGAACTCAGAATCATCATTAACACCGTCTCATCATAATATCCTAAATGAAATTATTACTCAAATATGGTTCGAAAAAATCTTAATTCTTCAAAAATATAAGGTTTAAAAATTGTCTCCTAGTCAAATTGTCTGCGGATTAATTGAAATTATGACCTACAACTACATTGTAAAACGGACCGAGATTTGTGTCGTGGCAATCACATCATAATCAGTACTTCACATTCTCTTCTCGATATTATCAATGATTTCAGTCAGTTTTGCTTTGGATATTGGTTTCGTTAAGTATAAATCCATCCCAGCATCCAATCCATCTTGGTGATTGTCATTTAATGCATCGGCACTACATGTTATGTCGACAGAACACATTATAAATGGGGAGTGCTCGCTTAATTGGATAAAATTTACCAGTTTGTGAAACGTACCTCAGTCCGACTATATATGGGGTTCGAAATCCATTATCCATAATGTCGGCATTTTCAATAGTGTGCATATCGATCGCTTGAGATGTGGATCCAGACGTCCGTGGGAGTTCCTGAGATTCAAAATGCTGTCGGATTAATCGAGTAGCTTCAAGGCCATCCTATTCCATTTTGACAATTGAAATCAGTCTTCCGCCAAGATATTGGCAAGAGAAAGTGGAAATCAATACCATGACAGGCATCCTAATTTACAAGAGTAGATGTTATAAGTTTTTAGATCTGACATATAGCAAGCATTGAAATTATCATACCGAACATCCATCAAGATTAAATCGTATTTTTTCTTTTTCGCCAAATCTAACCCGACGAGTCCATTCTCAGCAACATCAACCTCATGTCCAAGGCGCTTAATCGATTTCGACATTATCTTCTGATTAACCCTGGTTTTAATAGATAATGAGTTCCATATTTAAAATAGAATGCCACTGTAAAGTGTCATCGAAACAAACATATTGTCTTCTACTAATAATATCGAAATATCTGGCCTTCCACTTGAACCCTCAACTCTTGCGTTTTCAATCAATGGCTGTGCAACTCTCAAGTCGCGTATTGCTTCATCCATTCGATTAACCTTGAGGAGCTCTGAAACAATTTTAAAAAGCGCAGATTGTTTGTATGGGTGACACATTGCTTGTATATGTTTATGTTTTTCTAATAATGTTGAAATTTCGCCGTCGTGAGTTCGTCGGTGGAGAATTATTATCCGTGCTCCCAAATCCAGCCGCGAGATTTGGGATTGCGTCAAAAGATCCTTCAAATACTTGGAAGAATTTGTAAGATCCATAATAACACAGTTAAAAATATCGTAGGAAATGTCGGAATCAAAATTTTCCCGTCTGACATGAGCGCCCATGGTTGTCAGTTGGTATTCAACAATTTCGTTAGCACCAACATCATTGGTGGGATCTTGAAGTAGTATAATACGGGTTTCCCTCGGCAGCTGTCTTATGACTTTCTGTGTAGTAGCTGTGACAATTTTTGGGGATTTGAATCGTATAGTAAATTGAAAAGTGGATCCGACTCCCAAGGCTGAGGCGACCTTGATTTTGGAACCCATTAACTGACAGAGGTCTAAACAAATCCGTTGATGAGAAGAACAGTATATTTGAATTCATAAGTTCATATAATTTCTTACTTTGAGATATAGTCAAGCCTAATCCGGTGCCTCCGTGCAATCTGGTAGTGGATACATCTTCTTGCTCAAACCGTTCAAAAATCTGTTGAAGCCGGTCTGCCGCAATGCCGGCGCCAGTGTCTGACACAAAATTACGCATTAGCCGTATGTGACCGAGACGACTTATAAGGTAGAGCGGTCTTACCGATAACTTTGAATTCAACGTCGTAAATCTGATGCACATTGGTTTCGTCAATTAACTTCGAGTCTATTTTCACAAGCACGTAACCATGACAAGTAAACTTCAATGCATTTGAAACCAGATTCGTAGTAATTTGACGAATTCGGGTAGCTTAGTTGGGCATAAAGATATGAGGAAATGAGTTTAGCTGAAATTGAGAATGAACCGCAGAGATCAACATACAGTCACCGAGGACAATCTGCGGTAAATTTTGCGGCATGTAGTAAGCTATTTTTACGTCTTTATCGGTATTGAACGCTTCAACGGTAATCCTGATTGTTTCGAATAGATTCATTTCAACCTCTTCAATCGAGATCTTTCCACTCTCTAGTTTTGAGAAATCGAGTACATCGTTCTAAAGTGTCGGTGAAGTAAGACCGACGGTCTGACCTTTAACAGTTTGAAATTACAGCAAACACACCACAAGGTTAAGCAATAATTTTCCCGAGTCAATAATGATATCAGCATGATCTTTCGCGTCTAGTGTTAATTCAGTCTCTGAAAGCATCTGGGGTTTGATGGAACGTGAGTGATCATTGATTTTGAGCATCGTAGTGTTAAGAAAGGAAATGTGTACCTCAGCAGCCGAAATTACTTGAGATATTGGAGTTCGAACTATATTGACCGTAAAATTAGTAAACTTAAGACTGCATCGAATATGTACCTGACGTACTTTCGTGACTCATATTTGATAAAAACACTGCTTTCGCCTTCGCGGCTTCCAATGCTTCATTCTTGGCTTGTTCAAGGAGAGCAGTTTTTAACTTCAACTCCGCCGTTCTTTCTGCAACCTTTTCATCCAATGCCTGATTAATCTCTTCCAATTCCGAAAATAATCTGCCGAGTAAAGTTTATATTTTTTTCAGACTTATAGTCAAAGTAAGAAATGTGCAAAATCAGCTCACCTTGCGCTATCCAACGACGCTGCCAATTGTTTGCCGAGTAAATCAAGAATACGAAGATCACCAAGGCTTACAGATCTGTCCGATGCATGATATCTTCAAAGAAAGGAAAGGAAAAACTGTTAAAGATTGTGAAAGTGAAATCCACATTTTAAAAAATGCAGTCATACGTTTCCATGTAGATTAGTTTTGTCTTCTCTGAATCTGGCAGCGTAAGTGGCAAAATCAACACCGATTCTAACTGTTCCATGCGGTCGCCCAAATATGTTTCCAACTCATCAAACTCATCATTTTCGAAGGCGCTATCAGTGAAATTTTTACATATCATCCTCTTTTGACCGATTGCATATTCAATCGCTGCCATTGGTACTTCATCCGTCGAGTGATGTCCGTGCAATGAAAATATCTGAACATTCAACGAATTTTGAGAGTCTCTGTCGATAGAATATCCAAAAGGAACGGAGATTTGGTTTTGATGATTTGCTTCAACGAAATATCCCTTGTCACCGGCAAATATTGTCTGAACTTGCATCAAGAACTGCTCAATCAGCTTTTCCGACCTTCTTTCTATCCCGAATGATGTAGCCAAATTAATTGCCGTATGATGAATAGTATTGAACGCTTCACCTCCTTCACTTTGCATCTTTCTTCCGTAATCGTCTCCACAATTGATTACATACAATGAATGAACAATAAGAACTGTGAAGGAAACGCGAAAAATGACTCCAAATACAAGGTGCATGGAACCAGCCACTGGCGTTCTAAAAGCTAACATGCATACGTATGAGACAACGAAAGGAATGACTGTAATCGTTGGAATTATGGCGTGGCGGAAACTAAATTTAAGTAAAACCGGGAACAATCGATGCATGCGATGAGCGGCTTGAAGTTTTTTTCTGAAACGATAGATGAAGAGACCCGAGAAAAGTGCGCAGTTCCATGCCAACAAAACCAGTGCGATAGAGACAGATGCTATGGCTCTCTGAATTGCATTGAAAAAATCGTAAGCCGCCCAAATTTGCATCGATGTTCTTAAAGTCATAAAGAAGATGACTAGACACATGATCATAAAGCATTTTTGATGTCGAGCATAAGAACGATAAACCATCCAAGCTAACGCTGCTTCGCCGCTTGTGAGGTGTAAGATCGATGAGACATTTAAAAAGTACGCCGCTGTTCTCCATTTGCTGGGATCAGCTGAAACTGTGCCATTCGTAAAGTACTGCAATAAGATCATAACGGCGAACCACATTGAACCAGCTAGTGTTAAAGTAAAAGCTAGACCGAACAGACGAGTCCATCGTCGGCGTACGGGCGTTTTTAAATGTAAATTTACCCATACTGAGACGATACCGAGGAACCCTACGGCTAGAAGAGAGTAATGTAGTAGCCATATGTTGAATTGTTCCTTTGTCGGACAACTTTCCGTATCTTGCAATTTGTCTGCCATTATTAGAGACTATTTGGAATCAGATGAATTTGCTGATAGTCCTCAACAATTTTTTGTAAAATTAGCGTGGGGGCCATATGACTGTAAGACAAGTGTCGGCGATCCGATCAGATATGATCAGTATATGATCGAAGACATCTCACGAGGTTTGTCTGGGCGATTGTCGGAAAATGAAACTTAGACTAGAGTCTTATTGGATGGAGATGAAGTTTTCGTCTTATGGCGTACGAGCCTATTTTCGCAGGTGATAATTGAGGTTCGAGATTGGTTCGAACTTCAAGCCCCGTCTTAGACTGCGCTTGGTCTCGGCCTTTTATCAAGCGAGGTATCTATTCTACATGCTGTATTGTGCAAAATTCTATTTCCAATGTATTCTGATATATCTCCATCATTCGATACCTTATACAGACTTGCAAATACGTGAATTTTTTCATGCCGCATAATCCATTCATAGCTTCCTACTCAGCTTTCTCCCCGAGTCCCCTGATTCACTGAATAAGCTTTGGCCGAGTTACAAGTACGTATGCTTAAAGTCTCCGTCCCACTCCGTTTATCAGGACTCGAGAATTCAGATCACAAATCTTAAAATGTGACAAGACTCACATCCGACATCGTGTGACATGCCGCCATGACGGGGGTCTAAACAGGGAACAGTCACTGATAACATCGAAGCCGTACACGATCACATTAAATTCACTGGAGCAATCTTTGATATTTTTCGTAATATGTTAAATTTTGAAGTATCGGTATTGCCGTATCGTGTTCTTGTGCGGTTTTTTGTGATCGTTAACTTACAACTGAACACTTCTGATGATGCGTGTAAAACCCTCCTCAATCGATCTAGACTGGCCCCTAATTTGGCATCAATCTGTTGTCATTGTGTCAACCATGACAAATAATTATATGTTGTGCCAGGCCCGATAATTTCAATCATTTTCCATCTCAGTCTCTCGCAGTCTGTAGTGCATTTATTGAAGTTGACTCATCCAGAACATGGCTACCGACAACACACATTTTGAATAGCAGACTTATAAACCGAGTTATATGTGGTTCAATGTACATAAAATATTTATTCATTCAACGGTTTTGGCAGTTTAAAAAATTGTCTCTTTATCATTCGTTTGCATACAACATTGCAATTTACAACAAAATTGACTAGCAAGATTACTTCACCACTTGTGAGAATACTTCCATTTCCCCGCAAATCAGCAGCTCAGCGATCGTGCGAATGAATCATGAACGTCATCGCACTTGCTTTTGCACACAGCGAATGACTTCGGTTAATTTTACTTTTGATATCGGTTTAGTTAAATATAAATCCATTCCGGCATTCATTCCTTCTTGAAGGTTGTCGGTTAATGCGTCGGCACTATGGAATTTGAATAAAAGGTTGGAAATTATAATTTAGGTTCTGAGGTCAGTGGTTATGCGGAAATCCGGTATGTGGAACAATAAGCAAATTACCTTAGTCCGACTATAAACGGTTTTCGAATTACGGTATCATTATTTACACGTTCAATATTGTCTGATATTGAAAGTTCGGAGCCAGTCCGAGAGAAGTATGCTATTTCTTTGGATTCAAAATGCCGTCGAATTAATCTGGTGGCTTCAAGTCCATCCTGTAGGAACCGCAAAAAGATAAGTTAGTTCTGCCACAGCGACCACCGAAACTAAGCGTAAACATTACCATGACAGGCATCCTAAAACATGACGATAATACCCACGAAATTGTTAGGAACGATTGCATCTAGATACAGCAGGCTATAAAGAATCATACCGAACATCCATCAGAATTAAGTCATAATTTTTCTTTTTTGCCATTTCTAACCCGATGAGTCCATTTTCAGCGACGTCAACTTCAAATCCCAACCTCAATATCAGCTTAGTTATGATCCGTTGATTAACCCTATTTCAAGTGATCAAAATTGGATTAAAATCAAAAACATAGTGTTAATATCGAAAGCGGATAAACATACAGGTTATCTTCCACTAATAATACTGAAATCAATTTCATTCCTGACCCGTCGAAACTTGCAGTTCGGAGCAACGGTTGCGCAATTTTTAGATCATCTAATTTTTGATCTTTTAGATGAATGTCAAGTGATTCTGAAATAACTTTGAAAAGTGTAGACTGTTTATACGGATGGCAAATAGTTCGTATGTTGTTGTAATTTTGCAATAGGACTGGAATTTCGGTTTCGTGAGTGCGTCGATGAAGAAGGATGACTGGTGTGGAGGACGGTATTAGTGAGAATTGAGAGTTTGTCAAAAAACTGGATATTTCGCCTTCCAAATTTGTGAAGTCGACCACGATACAATCGAATTTTTGGAACGAAACGTTGGTGTCAAACGATTCATGTGTCGTCTGAGCTCCCATAGTGGTGAGTTGATAGTCTACAATATTCGTCGAAATGGTACCGCTGTTAGGATCTTGCAGAAGTAAAATGTTGGTCGCATTCGGCAATAGTTTGCTAGTTATCGGCGTCGTAGGTACTATTTTCGGTGACTTGAACCGAATTCTGAATTCAAAGGTAGATCCTTTGCCTAGTGTCGATGTTACATTGATTTTTGAACCCATTAACTGACATAAATCTAGCACAATTTAGGAACAAAGTCTCGGTTAGCAAGTGCAAATACTTTCAGATTGGATTAGATTGAACGTACTTTGGGATATCGTCAGACCTAAACCGGTACCTCCGTGTAGTCGTGTGGTGGACACGTCTTCCTGCTCGAACCGTTCAAAGATGCGTTGCAATCTGTCTTCTGCGATACCAGCGCCAGTATCTGCAAAGATACACAAATTAGTTCAGCGAAAATAATTTAGAAAAATAAAGTTGAATGCATACCAATAACTCTGAAGTCGACATCATAAATTCGATCCGCATTAGTTTCTTCAACCAAATTTGAATACAGCTTGACAAGCACGAAACCATTGTCCGTAAATTTTAAGGCATTCGAGACAAGATTGGTTATGATTTGTCGAATTCGAGTCGCTAACGTACATCAACCAAAGGTTAATAACAATAGCCGACATATAAGCCAGAAGCGGAGTGCGATAACATACAATCGCCCAAGACCATCTGCGGTATGTCAGGCGGGATGTAGTACGCAACTTTGACGTCTTTATCAGGATTGAATGCTTCAACGGTAATCCTGACCATTTCATACAGATTCATTTCCACTTGTTCTATTGTAATTTTTCCGCTTTCGAGTTTCGAAAAATCAAGGACGTCGTTCTAATATATAAGTAAAGTGAGACAACGAACACCAGTCGCACGGACTGAGAATGTCGTCAACGTACAACGAGATTGAGAAGTAGTCTTCCTGTGTGAATGATAATATCAGCATGGTCCTTTGCGTCCAAGGTTAAGTCGGTCTCGGAAAGCATCTGATTGAGTGAAATCCGTTAGTGGTCAGCTTCGTTGACGAAACTCAGTTGAGTTCATCTATATACCTCAGCAGCCAGAATCACTTGTGATATCGGAGTTCGAACTGTATCATATAGAGTGTTAATTATATCATTCTTATGGACAGAGATTTTTTCAGTGACTTACTTTCATGACTCATGTTCGATAAAAACACGGCCTTCGCCTCCGCGGCCTCCAAAGCTTCATTCTTAGCTTGCTCCAGGAGAGCAGTTTTAAGCTTCAGCTCTGCCGTCCGTTATGCCACTTTTTCGTCTAACTCTTTATTCATCTCCTCCAATTCAGAGAATAATCTAGAGCGGTGAACTCTGGTATCAGACAAGGTCTTGTACTAATAAAGAATGTAAAATATGTTTACCTTGCGCTGTCTAATGAAGCTGCTAATTGCTTTCCGAGCAAATCCAAAATCCGGAGATCGCTCTGACTAATAGACTTGACTGAAGTGCGATGCCTTTTGAAGCATCACAGTGTTAAGACGCGATTATTCAGCGAAATAAACCAATTCGACAATACATACGTCTCCATATAGATCAATTTAGTCTTTTCGGAGTCTGGTAATGTCAGGGACAGTATGAGAACAGATGCCAACAATTCCAACCGGTCGGCTAGGTAGGTATCCAAGTCCTCAAAATCGTCGTGTGCAAATGACCCATCGGCGAAATCTTTACAAATCATTTTTTTCTGATCGATAGCATATTCGATAGCTGCTATTGGGATCTCATCGATTTCGTTCTTACTTTGTACGGAAAATATCCGCACATTCAAAGAGCTTTGGGAGTTTCTGTCGATTGAAAATCCAAAGGGTACTGATATTTTGTTTTGATGATTGACTTCAACGAAGTAGCCTTTGTCGCCGGCAAAGATTGTTTGAACTTGCATCAAAAATTGTTCAATAAGTTTTTCTGGATCTTCTTTCTAGCCCAAACGAAGTAGCTAAATTGATTGCGGTATGATCAATGGTATTGTAGGGTTCCCTGGCTTCTCTTTTGGCATTGTTACCATAGCCGTCTCCACAATTGATTACATATAAGGAATGGGCAATGAGGATCGTGAAGGACACTCGGAAAGCTACCCCTAGCACAAGATGGATTGCATTGGCGAGCTCTGTTCTGTATACAATCATGAAAATGTATGCAATCACGAATGGAAGGACGATTATAGTTGGAATGATCGCGTGGCGGAAACTGAATTTGAGTAGAGCAGGAAAAAGGCGATGCATGTTATGGGCGGCTTGAAGTTTCCTTCTGAAACGGTAGATAAAGAGAGCTGAGAAGAATGCGCAATTCCATGCCAAAAGCGTGAGGGCAATTGTCACTGGTACTAACACTCTATGAACGTCGTTGAAGAAATCGAAAGCGGCCCACACTTGCATTGATAACCGTAAAGTCATGAAGAAAACCACCAGGCACATAATGATGAAGCGTCTTTAGTCGAGCAAAAGATCGGTATACCATCCAAGCCAATGCTATTTCGCCGCAGGTAAGGTGAAGTATGGACGTCGTATGTAAAAAGTATGCGGATGTATGGAGAGCGTCCGGATTGAAGACTGTATGATTCGTGAAATAATGCATCACAATCATGACGAGGAACCATAATGTGCCAGCGAGTGATAGTGAAAATGCCAGCCAAAAGGGCCGAGTCCATCGTCGTCGTGCGGGAGTTTGTAGATGCAGACTGATCCAAACTCCGACGATTGCGAGAATACCGACTACTACCGAGTAGTTTACTAACCAAATGTTGAATTGTTCGGGTGTCGGGCAGTCTTCTGAACTCTGTACCCTGTCCACATTCGACATTACTGGATACCGAGGGGGTGTTTACTATTATAGTTGGTAAGGTTACTTTATTTTATCAAGAGGCGGGAGCGCCATAGGGCCACAAGGAATCAAAGGCAATCTATGTGTATTTTCGGAGAGTGGAATGAGATTGGCAATGTGGGAAATCGGCATTGCAATCCGACGGTGATGAAGGCACAATGCCGTGGAGCGCATGCCCGTATTCTGAGATATCGGGCCATCGCCATGGGGATAATAGTTGGGATAATACAAGGAGGGAGTGTGCATCTCTCTGAGCTTCCAATAGACAATTATTGGTTCACCGGCGGTTCACTGGCGGTCCGCTGGGTTCACCACTGTGCAAGCATTGTGACTCATGAGGCATAATCTAGCTAGGATTCTCTGTCTCTGGTGCGCCCAATGGAACCAATACGTATTGAAAATATGGTCCAATAGCTCGTTATCAGTAATATACTTTGTCTCAGTATTTCTTAGTTATTACAGTTACTCCGCTAGGTATATACAACATACAAACATACACTTAATCAGGAATACATTATGATGTCATTCCGGTCACAAGAAGTTACCATTAATCGTAGTTTCCAAGGATCACGCGGCCACACCTTATTTCATTCTTAACAAATACAAACTTGTGATAATATTGTACAGCATCATTGATGAATTACGAGCATGCCGTCATAATCAGGATTACGGACACAGAGCATGTTGTTGAATGTGGAATTGTGGATGCTGTCGATGCTGTGACACATCCATACTCTGACCCATCGGCATCTGCTAATTTATCGGAGCGCAATCCTGTCTATCTGACAGCAATGTTTTGTGGCAGTGTCGTCGTCTACACTGCACTTCAATCAGCTTGCGCACAGTGCCAGACCACTGCCAGACCCATGCGAGATAGTGTGGTTGCGATAACCTCCGCAAGGACCCAATGACGTTCTGCGGCTTGGTGCTCTATTCTTCTGCACGGTCGCACAAATGAAGCAACCATGATAACCTGAGTTTCCTGCCCTCTTTGCATCTTTGAATTAATCTGTCTTCATTGAGGCACAAATAATGAACAATACAAAACTGCATCAGAAACCATTAAAGGCCGTCATTTTCGATCTCGGCGGTGTCTGCGTTGGCTCACCGTTCCTCGCTATAGCTACATACGAAAAAGCGCATCATATCCCGCCGCATTACATCAACATTGCAATGTAATACAAAAATCATTCTTCTCTTGTCATATACCCTGAATTGAGTTGGCATTAACTTGACACTTTGCAGTTCAGCTTCGGGACCGAATGGCCCCTTTCAGAAGTTTGAACGGAACGAAATTACGCTCAATGAATTTTTACCCGCCTTTGGTGAGGAGCTGAGTAAAGAAAAGTATTTAAAAATCTATCAATCATGGGCAGTCAAAAAGGGAATAGGTAGGTCCACAGAATTCCATGCTTAGGCAAGCATCAGCTGTTCTTCTTTCAGCGTTCAAGCTGTAAACATTCTCTGTGCACATCAGCAGGATACCCCAGGAGTGCTGATGATTCGAAAATGAAGAACCAAATATCTGCTGTTTAACAAGAACAGACTAGTGTCAGTCGTGGGAGCGAGAAAGACATCTTGCATGTGTGCTTTTTGCTCTTAATAAATAGCGGCCCGCTTAATCTTCGTCTTCCACGGCCATCCTTAAACAAAACCTGGCCGAAACGTTGGACTAACTCAAACTTCTCTATGTATAAAGATATTTCAAAGTACGATTTGACGAAACCTTTCATAATTGATGGCGAGAGTTTATTTAAAGACATGATGATCGAATCCAGCAAAGTCAATGTAGACATGCTAAACGCTATTCGCATCCTCAAAGGTTTACACTTTTACTCACCAACCTCTATTCTTCATACTACAAGCACCCCCTGACTGAAAAATTTATATAATTCATTATCGTCATAGAACAAACAAATTACAAAATTGCCACGATCACCAACAACTTCGCCGTACCCTCTTCCCCTTCGACACCATCAACTTTCAACATTCCAATTCCGGCTCACCATCAGTCTCGATTATCTGAACTAATGTCACTATTCGACGTAACAATAGAATCATCAGTTGAAGGTGTTCGGAAACCTGATCCACGTATATTTCAATTGTGTTGTAAACGGTTAGACTTGGATCCAACAGAATGCGTATTTTTGGATGACATCGGAGAGTATGTTTCCAATCTTGTTTTCTCTTTCTAAGAATACTTGGTTGCTACTTTTACGAAGCCGCTTCTGTAGTATCAATGATTTGTTGAGATGAGGTAAAACTAACCAGTTTTCGATTACCTTAGAAATCTAAAGGCTGCGAAACAGCTAGGCATGAAAGTGATAAGTTGGTTTCATTCGACTACAAGTTTTACAATCTCAGTTATGGTCATTAACGCAGCGTGATTTCATGATATTACAAAATATAGAAGTTCATCTAACCCAAACCCGGAAAGCAATCAGAGAGTTAGAAGACACATTACAGGTGAATCTGTTTCCGACTAATGTTAAACTCTGACACCTAAGCTGGATTAAAGTTGTGGTACACAGTCTTCCGAATACGATGAGCACAATTTTCATCTTTCTTTGTTCGGGTTTACCCAATTTTGTATTTATCGGATGCAATAGAATATTACAGTACAACAACAATGTAATCTACAACATATCAAGGTTTATCATCACTATTACATATTACAATTGGAACATTGAAACATAAATTGAACACATCACAGGAAAAATTAAAGCAACAAAAATTTAAAACGCTAATAGTTACCGAGATTCTTCGATGTTTGAAACTCTAAATTCCATCGGTGGTTTCTGTTCCACCTCTGACATTTCAGAAAGCGTTTGGTCTTCCCCAATATCCTCGGTATGTTCTTCTTCACCTTCAGGTTTCGCGTCCGCTCGAGGTCCACCCCACTATCAATGAAATTCTAAGTTAGATAAACCACAAGCAAATCAAACACAACACTGCAAATAATTTCAACATACCACTTTCTCTCTCACAGTCCATAAACTATACCACAACCAAACACTTTCAAATACCAAGTTACCAATGAAATAAGCCAACACCCATAAACTGACTTTCCATCGTTTATTTGTGAAAGCCCAGATAGCGACAATAAGCCAGTATAAAAATGGGACACTGAAGATTAATATGTATTCCTTGATATTCGGGGAAGCGGAGAAAGTGGAGGTAAAGATTAATTCGAGAATGAAAATGTAAAAGATGGCACCACCGAGGCGAAGAGTTTGGTAGATTCGAAGAAGAATGAGTGCTGGAAACGTATAGTAGAATCTACATTTAAAAAGGAGTAACAGAGATGTTAGTTCACCAAGTATGTTGAAGTGCGGCGATGACAGGGTTCTTCGATGTTTTTCGTACCGTGGCGTACACAAGATATAAACTTCATTCGCAAAACTACCCAACGTCCATCTTCGTCTTTGTCTCAATAAGTTATAAAAATTTCCGGGAGCTTCAGTCTTACAGATAGCGTTTACTTCAAATCCAACTTTATAACAACTCGTATACTCCATAATCAAATGAGTCATGTACCGATCTTCACCCAATTTACGACGACAGAATTCAAATGTAGAGTCAATGGGGGGTTGGTTAAAGTATTGTGTTGCTACGGCGGTGAGTAATGGATAGTAAACAATCGTTAAAGCACCAGGTAGACAGGTAACGCCGCCCAACGCAGCTTCGGCACATCGCGAACCAAGTTGCATGAAAATGTACTGCAAAATACAGGCAGTTAGAATACGAGTGCTTCCAGATGTCAGTTAAAGGAAAATAAAAGTACCTCTGCATCTTGATATTGCTGCCAAAAATTAGAGCCATGACCGTTTCGAGATACGATAAAACCAGTAGCTGCCAATTCTTTTGGATTCAGTCTGAAGTGATCGATAAAAGTACTCACAGTATTTGGCAGTACGGTAGTATCCGAATCAATAAAGAGAACATAAGAATCGACGGGATAAACCTCCGGAATGCGAGTAGAAATCAGTTCATATAAATATTTTTGTACAGAGAGTTTACCACCGTGAGGAAATCTACACAGTTGGAGTGAAATCCCGTTATACATCAATGACGTAACAAGAGGGCAATCAGTGGACATTGGAGTTGTCGCCGGGCCATTTGTTCCATCGCCGAGACTAGAACCGCTGTTCCGGAATGAACGTAACTGAGCTAGTCCATTATACTTCATTGCTTTCTCATCCGAGTGAATGGGACTAGCATGTTCCAAGAACCCTTCGCCGGAGAGAAGTCTGGTTAAAGTAAAAATGGTTTCTTGGACCTCGAGTTCGTCGAATCCAAGGTAAACATGAATTCGATCTTTAGGATAATCCGAGGCGGCGATGGCATTGATGGTGGAAAGAATATTAGGGAGTGGTTCCTTGTAAGTAGGAACAAGAATGATAACATTCGGATAAGCTTTGAAAGATTCAACCGAGTGCGAAACAGGGGATGGAAGGGTTTCCGCCTTCTTTTTCTGGTACATGCGATGGCTCACAGTTGAGTGGACGAGCTGAAAAGCAAATTTTAGTCTTAACCCAAATACACAGCGAGAATTAATCCAACCGGAAAATTTACCTTAAAAATCGAAATGATAGCAATTAGAATGGGTGGACCGACATAAACCCCATAAAAAACCGCCAAATAGTCATTTCTGAACTTTTCAGGGTTCTTTATTAACGGTAACTCAAAATTAATCCATCCGGAAGCTACAAATTGAAAGAGACGCCGTTAAAATATAATTTCGTATGGTTTGCATCAAATATTGGGCAAATTTCAACGAACCTGTGCTTCCAAAGGAAAGAAACAAGAATGAGAGTAGGGAAACGATAACCATAGCCGCGGAATAGAAAGCCCATATCGACATCGCCAAGCACACTCTCTGGCGGGCATGGGATAATTTGTTCTTTGAGATGCGATAATAAGCAGGTACTTCAACCGAGTCTGGTAAATTCTGTAGTTTTGACTGCCCAAGGTCTTGTTTCCCGGACTCAATCTCCTCTTTTGCATCGCTAATCTCTTTCATTCCTAATCGGGCAATTTCAAAGAAACTCCAGCTATGAACGATGTAGTGACAAATTAAGTACAGGAGGAACATGATAGAGGTAATCCAAAAGAAAATTTGTAGAATAACGAGCACCCATCCTGGATAATACACATATGCGAGAGTGTTTGGAATTTCTCGACCTAGAATATTTAATTCGGTTGCAAATTTCAAGCAAGGAAGAATAAGTGGACGGCCGGCACACAGACTGACATTTAATTAACGGGCCTTACCTGTGATGGGGTCAAGCACTTGTCTGACCATTTCTGATGATGTCAATGATGAGATGCCTGCTGTATCAGTGTGTCCAAAACACATAAAACGACCCACTTCCAAATATTAATTGCTGTGAATGTGAAAATTGATCCTCATTGGTTTGTGATATGAAGAGCCAACTAGAATTTGTCTGCATTGTCTCCGATGACTGTCAATGACCGCGTCAGGAACAAGGTGAACAATACACGGCGTTGTACAGATTTTCCATTTTCGCCAAGCGAGATCTGTCTACAATTCAACATTTAATTAAAGTCAATTAATAACATCTGTACAGAATATACCACTTAAAATCGCAGCATACCGCTTCTAAGCTTTATCCAATTTTCATCGTCAATGTCGAGATAATTGTCGGCAATATTCGAGAACTTTTTCCTGAAAGGGTCAGTACATTTCAAAAGTAGTTTCCACTAAATTCATGCTCGATGAAAGAATTCCTGTTAGGCATTGATTAAAATTAATTTATTGAATGAGAGAATGGAAAACTGTAACAGTTTTATCGGCACAAATTATAAGTGTCCGCCTTGTTTGGTTAATTAAATAAATTTGTGATGAACTCGTCTAGTTTCCATTTCCTTTCTTTTCGGCATTTTCTTCTTCCCTCGCAGAGTCCGCTTGACGAGGACCACCCCACTATTATAAAGGCAAAGAATACGTGAAATCAGTTTCAAACTGATGCACTGCAAAAAGATTAAAATAATTTGATACGAACCGATTTTTCTCTGACCGTCCAGATACTATACCATAACCAAACGCTTTCGAAGATCAAATTCCCAATAAAATAAACCCACACCCATATCATTGATTTCCATCGTTTATTAAATATTGCCCAAACTGCGAGAATCAACCAATACAGAAAGAAAACAGCAAAATTGACGACGTAGAGGGCCGGCTTCAGATCGCTTAGTTCTGCTGTGAAGAACATTTCCAAGAGGAAAATGTAAAATATGACACCGCTAAGTCGGAGAGTTTGATAAACTCTAAGAAGAATGAGGAAAGGATAAGAGAAGTAAAATCTGTATGACGATTTACGAATAAGTAAAGATTTTTAAAACAACCAGTACGTATTAGAGATAAATCAAAACAAGGGAGGTATTACCTGGGAGTGCACAGAATATACACTTCATTCGTGAAACTACCCAATGTCCACCTTCGTCTTTGTCTCAAGAGATTATAGAAATTACCAGGAGCCTCTGTCTTACAGATTGAATTCACATCAAATCCAACTCTATATGATCCAGTATACTCCATAATCAAATGAGTAAGGTATCGGTCCTCTCCCAATTTGCGGCGACAAAATTCAAATGTAGAATCGATGGGTGGTTGATTGAAGTATTGCGCTGATACTGCTTTCAACAACGGGTAATAGACCATTGTTAAGGCCCCCGGTAGACACGTAACACCGCCCATTGCAGCTTCGGTACACCTGGATCCGAGTTGCATAAAAATATACTATGTTGGAGTTTAGGTTCAGAGTCAGTGTGCTGTAGAGCCTTCTGTACACAGATGGTTGAAAACGTACCTCTGCATCTTGATACTGTTGCCAGAAATTTGTCGAATGTCCATTTCTGGAAACAATAATACCCGTGGTTGCCAATTCTTTGGGATTTATTGTCAAGTGATCGACAAAGTTTCTGACTGTATTCGGTAATACGGTGGTATCCGAGTCGATGAAGAGGACATAAGAGTCCCCCGGATAAATTTGAGGAATGCGTTTTGAAATAAGCGAGAAGAGATGTTTTTGTACTGATAATTTGCCACCATGGGGAAATCGACAGAGATGCAAGGACGTATCGTTATAAATGAGTGAGGTGACAAGAGGGCAATGATCTGCCGACATGATGACAGAGACGGGTTGAGGCGAATGTGGATCTTGTGTATTCATTTCGGCGTTGACGTTTAAGGTACTACGTTTTGATTGTAATTGAACGAGACCATTATACTTATTTGACTTCTCGTCTTGGTGTAACTGGTCGGCTTCTTCAAGAATTCCTTCACCGCTCAAAAGTCTCGTTAATGTAAATACTGTCTGTTGTACTTCTAAATCATCAAAGCCAAGATAAATGTGAATCTTTTCTTTGGGATATTCCGATGCAGTAATGGCGTTGAGTGTAGATAAAATGTTTGGTAGGGGCTCCTTGTACGTTGGGATGAGAATAATGACGGTTGGATCTTCATCGACCTTGGCGGGATTGTCTGCAGAGGACACAGGTGGGGGTAACGTATCGGCATTCTTGCGTCGACTTCGAACAAAAAGTCGATGGCGAATTGTATCTTTTAAAAACTAGAGGTTGAATGGTTATTAGAGCAGCTAAGCAACGTTCATTACATCATATATAGCATACCTTGAACAAGGCAATTAAACCGATCACTATAGGCGGCCCCGCATTGACAGCATAGAAAATCAACCCGTAATCACTTCTCCACTTCATTGGGTCTGGCGCGAAAGAGACACTGATATCCACCCAGCCAGCAGCTATTAAAAGGAATATCGTCAGGAAATCTCTTAAACAATTGATAACAAATACACTAACCAGTGTATCCAGAAGCCAAGAATACAAAATTCAACACCGCTAGCATAATTAAACATCCAGTGTAAACCAACCAATTCACGATGGCCAAGAGGACTCTCCACTTGGCATCCGTTAATTTCTTTGATGCAGATTGATAGTAAGGCGGGATATTGATCCGTTTCTTGGAATTACTATTTCCACTCAATTCACTTTGTTCATCATAACTACCCCACTTGTCTTCCAACTTTTGTTCGGCCTTTGATGTCGCTATCTCTTTCAAACCGAGTCTAGCAATCTCAAAGAAACACCAACTATGGACAACATAATGAGATGTCAAGTATAACAGGAACAGAACGACTAGCACCCAGAATAGTATCTGCAGAATAACTAAGAGCCAATAAGGGTAATAGAAATTGGCTAAAGTGTTCGGTATTGTTTCCCCTATTATTATGAAGACGTCGAGTTGGCTATCTGGCAATCATAAGGAATTTCGCTCGAAAATGTGACGAAAACGTACCGCTAATTGGATCAAAAATATATCTCTTCATTCTCTCTGAAATTTGTTACGCAGATTTTTTTCAAGCTAATTCAGGTGTCCACTGTAAGTCACTGCGACCATCCATTAACATAATTCTCATAACGGATAACTCACCGTTCAAGTTGATTTGTGCATCAAAAACGTAGGGATATCTAATCCGATTAATTCGATCAATCTAGTTTGCTTATCCTTATGCCAACTTTTGTTGATTCCGTTTCCGTTATAACGGAAATATTCAAGCCACGAGTCCGCCATTGAAAGCTGGAACGACACAATGGCGCTTCGGATATTTGATATGCATCGATTCCGTGTATTGTTCGCGACACGTATTCTGCTGGGACTTTCGTTTATCAGGGGTTAAATTTGGAAAACTCAATATAACTGAATGCGGAAACACCGGCCAATTGTCGGCAAGGGGAAACATGATTGGGCCCTAGGGGTATGTTCAGTTTCAACCAATGAATATACATAATATATTCTACAAGAGTAGACACAGTTAACTGTGACCAATAATAGTGATTTCAAACAAAATAAATTAGTATCTAAAGTTAGCAAGTAAGTGAGACAGATTCAAGAGGTTCATTGAATTCGACATTTTCAACGGGTCAATTTCGGCTGATATGGTAGTCATTCATCGAATTTGTAGAAATTCTTGCATATGGTTGGTCAGATATCGAATGACAATTGGCAACACAATTTTATTCCGGAGGTTCAGAATATTTTGAACGTATAAACTCTGCATTTTGGGTGTATCTTTGTGTTTGTGAAAAAAGAAAATGCCATATTTATCCCCAGATGGTCAGATCTATAGATAGATGAATTCTCGCTGTTTCATTGGCGGCTGGCGCGGCCACTATGTCGAATGTCAATGGCAATTCCAGTTTATTCCTGAGGGTCAGAATATTTGGAGAGCCTGAAATATGAATTTGAAGAATAGATTTTCGTTTTCGTTCATATTTATCGTCAGCATAGAAGATAGAGTAAATTATCGCGATTTCCATAACCAACCATTACCGCTAAGTTGGAACTTGAATGTCAATTGGCGATACGAGTTCCGGAGGGCTAGAATATTTTGAACGCATAAACGCTGCATCTTGAGTAAAACTTTACGTCTAAGAGAAGAGAAACTGTCAAATTTATCACCAAATTGTCAGATATCGAAGATAGGGTGCTGGGTGAATGACGGCTGGTGGAGACTGTTGTAGTTTGTGTCGTTGCAACCTTGGGTGTTGTAAAAACCGAGTCGTAGATTGCTTGTTGAGTTCGTACTACTCATTGACTGTGAATCGAAGATAACTCGGTTTTAACAACACCCAAGGTTGTAACGATTCGTAATTCGACATTCAACTGTCCCGATGAACAACGTCAAACCGTACCTTCCTTCCTAGTTTTGAATAGAACCCGAACACATAATAAGTAATCGGACCGAGTATAATTTAACACTATTGCCTTCAAAAGACTTAAAGAAGTTGGTGAGAAAGAGATGGAAAAATATCCTCAAGTTAAACAAAAATCAATTTTGACCCATCCGAATAGACGAATAGTGGAGACTCTCCGCTTAAACTTTTCAATTGTATGATCTCAAAATCATGATGCAATCAAAAAGGTTGAAAAGGGAGTCTCCTCTATTCTTCTTTTCATCTTTACAGTGGGTCAAAATTGATTTCAGTCCATGGAATTTTTTTCGCTAAGTCACGACGGAAAAGTGTACATTCCTACAATGCCCTCTAACTTTGGCAAGACCGGATATTGCATTTATTATGCCACTTTTCGGAATCAATTGAATTTGAGTTGATCTATTTAAAATAAAATATTCCCTAACTATAACAATTTTCATTTTCATTTTCCTACATTGTCATTACCACTCTTCATTCCTTTGACATCCCAAATTCCCAGAACACATTCCTCGCCACCGGCAATAACCAATCCATTTTGTCCCCAATCCACACTCAATACTTTACTCTTCTCTTCTTTGGGCTTTGTTTCACTTCCGTCTTCATTCGCAGAGGATGACTTTGGTGGGATTGATAATGTGAATAACGGGTTTGAAGCCCTCATATCCCATAATTTGATGGAACCATCGAATGAACAAGAAGCAAAGTTGTACGATGATGATGGAGAGAATTTAACAGCTGTAACGGCGTTAGTGTGGTACGCGAATGTTGATTTTGTGAGTGTAGACACTAAAATACAGGAAGGGTCAATATTGGTTCTACCGAAGATGCCAAGAAATCAGGGTAGTGAAGAGATAACATTACCTTCTGCTCTGGGATCCCATAACCGAATCACACGATCTGAATGACCAGAAACGATAAGATTGTTTAAAGACGAAAAATCTACGCTGTTTACAACTTTTTCGCACATCTGATATGAATAGAAATTAGACTCATCTGTCTTCATGAATAAGGGAATTTCAACTACATACCATAGTTTCTGTGTTGACAGAGTTTTCGACATCCCAAATCCTGATCGAGTGATCCCATCCGCCGGATACCAATGTCATCTGATTGTTACTCGACTGTTGGAATACAACAGATGAAACGGCACCAACATGGCCAGTTAATGAGTTTATGGGTGTTTTCGTTTTCAATTGCTTGTCTGACTTTCGTTTCTTGGATTTGTGAGATTCGGCTGCCGATGTAGGATCAGACGATGCAGGGGTAGAAGTTGTGTACAGATTGATTGTAGAGTCAAAAGATGCGGTGGCAAACTTTTAGGGAGGAAAAGGTTAGACGGGGAATCTATAGGTAAAATATGGCAGGCATCCAACTCACCAAGCTGTTGTCGTGTGTCACTGTGATATCTTCGATGCTTCCTTTATGCCCAACGGTTTCAAAAAGTGGGGATGCATTTGACTCGTCGACATCAATCTAAACGATTATGAATTAGTCAACTATGTTCGATTGTCACAGGCATTTAACCATTGATTTCAATTCTCTTACCTGATGCGCAATTACAGTTTGCCCAAGACCGCCAGAGAATACGGTAACAGTGTTCGACTCTTGTTGATACATATAATCCACAGCTTTCACAGGAACCGAGAATGCATCGATATTCATTGCAACGTCGCCGCTTTGGTTAAACACTTTCACAACTCCATCGTAACATCCGACCAAGAATAATGACGATTCTGGAATGACTTTGACGCTACTGATCCAGTCGTCCGTCTGATAGGTAGGCAATCCTTGTGGTGGAAGGGAACTGGGAATATACTCGATTTGCATAACATTTTCAGTTGAAAGACCCGATTGATTAAGGTAATCGAACAAAGAGGAACGAAGGAGCTTGCCTTCGATGAGGAAATCAAATGGGGTTGGTTTCTCTAATAACAGATAAGACAGGTCAATATTCGTACGTCAGCGACATCCTTTCCAATCTTATGGCAAAAGTCCATTCATGTACTAACCATTCCCTAGCAAATGGTTGATAATTTCGGATAACCCATATCGTCTTAAATTGGCGGGCACTAGAATCGGAGTATCGGTAACAACATATTGAGATTGTTTGGTGAAAAACTTGACTTGGACTTGGGGGTTGCCTTGTGTGGAAGTTGTGGTTTCTTCAGTCATTTCAGTAAAATACAGATTGATCCTCTTACTACAAATGTTCAGGTCATGTCATTACAGTATGCAAGCAGTTTGTTTACAGGGGCACGTGAGTATCACCTCGCTGCTACCAGAACGATTTAAGTTCAATTACTTTTGTCAACTCGAACATACAAGAATTCCATAGTGAAGAAATAATAAAAACCCATCAATTCGATAATTTAGTGACCTTTAGGATGTCAAACCGCCTCACTATTTTAACCGCTTTAGTAAAACATTATTCATTCTTTTTTGATGATCCATTAGAGTCAATGCGAATCCCGCCAACTGTTGGCCACTTGACTAATTCTGCTGACATTGGCAATATCAGATTATATATTCTCAACTTTGACAAACAATATTTACACAAGCAACAACAAACACTCCTTATTACGTACTTTTGAGTACAATATGAGCCGACAATTCATTAGTCGTCGCTGGCTGACAAATCCATGAATCCATTTCAGTCCATTATATTATTCATATTCGCGTTCTGAATTCTGTGCCATTCCCTCCCTCGCTTAAAAGGACGACATCGCTCTTCCGTCCGTCATCATATCAGCACATTGATGCTCCCATTTCGACCTCTACGATTCTTGTCTTCTCTCTCCGCCCTTCTTACCGCTGCTGCACCGTCAAAGTTTCATCATAACAACCCAAACTCGACCACTAAAATGTCTGAAGGATCGGAACTCGCTACGTTTGCCGCCGGCTGTTTCTGGGGTGTTGAACATTTATATTTAAAGTATGCTGGTAGACTTTTATATATTCTACCATACATTAATGATCGAGTGCTAATTGAAACAACCTTCCGTAATGTTTAGGCATTATAAAGGCAAAGGCGTCCTATCCACTCAAGTAGGCTATTCAAATGGTAAAGAGGAACTTAAAAATGTCACTTACAAACAGGTACTTTACTTCATTCTATTAAAATTAAAGTTTACGAGCGTTCCTCGTCTTGTCGTTAATTGATAAAATCAACTTGTCCACAGGTCTGTTCAGGAAACACCGATTACGCTGAAGTCTGTCAAGTTCAGTTTGATCCAAAACAAGTATCCTATGAAGAATTAGTTACTTTTTTCTTCAAAATACATGATCCTACACAAATGGTATGTCTTCAATTCTATGCAACCATGCCCTTTAATCCATTCGATGAGGTTAACCTTCCGATGCCATTCTTTACATCCCTTCTTTACACCTGTTTCCGACTCCGATAGAACCAACAAGGACCAGATGTCGGAACTCAATACCGATCCGGAATTTACACTCATTCCCCCGCACAACAAACTACAGCTGAATCCGTAAAATCAAACGTTCAAAAGTACTTTAAATCTCCGATCGCCACTGAAATTAAACCACTCAAGAATTATTATACCGCTGAAGAATATCATCAGAAATATTTGATTCAAAATCCTAGTGGGTATCATTGTCCCAGCCATTTTGTTAGAGAGTTTAAAGAGTAATGTAGTTTGATTGAATTGAGATGGTATTGCTCGATACGGGCGGTGTTGCGTTTCGGTTTGGTTAAATCGAACACTGTCGAATGTGGCTGCTTGATTAAAAATTGTATAAAATGTAATTGTAGTTTGAACGGTGAAAGGAATTAAATTTATTATGGATAAGTTCTCGTCATACATTCTCAAACTCAATGTGTGCAGACGGTTGAAACGATTGGACTAGTTTCGAATAATCAATAGTTATTTTATTATTATTTCTAAAACCACAAATTGCGACATTCGAAGCATCAACTAAAATGTGACAACCTTACATCTGTCATTTCGTTTCATATTTCTTTCTCCTCAAACAACTTGAATCAAACCAAATTTGTAACAAACATCAGCCAATACGGATCTCAACTTTACAACCATCGATCTCTTGTAACCATCAATTGATCTAAAGCAACATATCCAACGGTTCTTCCAAATACTTTTTGAATCGTTGCAACCATTGTGCTCCGACTGCCCCATCGACGACTCGGTGATCACAACTCAACGATACTTTCATGACATTAACAGTTTCGAATTCCTTTTTACCTTCTTTTCCTAGCTTCTCTACAACTTTCTTTTCTGTTCCACCCACAGCAAGGATACAACTTTGCGGTGGATTGATGATGGCTGTGAATTGACTGATTCCGAACATACCAAGGTTAGAAATAGTGAAGCTACCGCCTTGGTATTCGTTAGGTTGGAGTTTATTTTCTTTGGCTTTTTGTGAGAGTGTTTTCACGAGGGAAGAGATGGAAGCAAGTCCTTTGGTTTCAGCGGCGGGAACAATAGGTGTGATTAATCCGGAGGGAGTGGCAACAGCAACTGATATATCGGCGGTTTTGTATCTTGAATAAAGTTTATGAGTGTTTAAATTTCATTAATTGACCCATTTTGAATGAAACATATACATACTGTCGAATAAAGTCATTGTACCAGCTGGAATTGACTTCAGGAACATCTTTCAATGCCAAAGCGGATGCTTTAATCACGAAATCGTTAACAGAGAGTTTATATTTGTTGTTAGCCTTGGCGTTAAGGACTTCACGCAATCTAAACACAAATTGAAAAAGGAAGAGCGAGTGAGGAAATGTTAAAAATCGTCACTTTGTTGAAAATATACATACTTCAATACTCTCTCCATGTTGATTTCCATGGTCAAGTAATAATGAGGAATAGTAGATTTGCTCTCTGTTAATCTACCGGCAATGACCTTGCGCATATTAGTCAATGGAATGTCCACAAAATTGGCACCTGCGGCTGCAGGAGCAGGAGCGGCGGCAGGAGCGGCCTTCGAAGTAGGAGTTGGAGCAGAAACAGGAGCGGCGGCGGGTTTGGGGCTTTTGATGGCCTTTTCGACATCAGATTTGATGATGCGACTGTTGGGCCCAGAACCAGCGACAGAGGAGAGATCAACGTTGCTTTGTGCGGCCATGTTTCGGGCGATAGGCGAAGCAATGACTCGACCTAGCGTTGATAAGATAGGTCCATACGGTTAGAAGCAAATTATAAAATTTCATGCACAATATAAACATACCAGACGACGAAGCAGAAGATTGCTGTGCAGTGGGTTGTTGTGTGGAAGTCGTGGATGCAGGAGCTTGGGTCGATGGTGAAGGGGCGGCAGCTTTCGGGGCAGTGGGTTTAGCATCGGGAGTAAAATCGGCAAATTTCTCAACATCAGCGGCATCGTCAACCATCACAGCAATAGGCTACACAGTAATCGACATTCCGTAATTTTAAAACATGAAGTTATAGATCCGTTAGAACTTTAAATCAAAGTGCATCACGCCAAGGTATGATCGATACCAATAAATATACACTGTAATATAAAAAAAGAAAAAGGAAAAAGAAAACCAACCCTTCCAACGGGAACGTCTTTCTCCCCACTCTGAACCAAAATTTTGGCCAAAAATCCTTCCTCTTGATTTTCAAATTCCATCTGCGCCTTATCTGTTTCAATCTCAACCAAAATATCACCAGCAGCCAACTCGTCTCCGATTTTTTTATGCCATTTTCCAAGGTTACCTTGCGTCATAGTAGGAGATAACGCAGGCATGTTGATGACAGTGTGAGAAGGGTAAGAAGACGAAGAGTAGAGTCGGGACCATGAAGAAATTATGGGTAACACTGATCGATTGAGGGGAGTATAAACTGGGGTTTTAGTGGGGATTCTATTTATGTTGAGTGAAAAAATTGTCGGTTCGTTACTCCCCCATTAGTAAAATATATGTATAAAGTTATCTGTATCCTACCGCCTCTGTGATTCTTGATCTAATCATCAGATTTGGTGGATCAACGATACCACTTTTTTTAAGGCTGGCGATGGGCGAATTATACTCATTCTTCCAGAACACCTTCCAAATCTTGATACCAGATTCCACCTTTATTTAAGAGCAATTCAATTCTACAACCATACTGTACGGTAAATTATCACTCACCTGGCATAACGAATCGCGGCAACGGCTGCACTTTGAGTGATCGTTCTAACCGAGACCAATGATCTGCAAGTAGTCTGTAGACGACGAGACATTCGAATTGACGATGCCGACATCATTTTGTATCAGTCAAGTAACGCTGATGATGATAATAAGTAAAATGTAACGAGGGACCCCACTAAAAAATGTGTTTAAAAGATACGGTAGCGTACGGATGGAATTTTTGTTTACGATCGGCCGAGATAAACAAGACTCCGTTCCATTGCACAATCTGTCCGCGACTCCGCACTGGAATTGAACCCGGGCGTTCCCTTTTGATTTGTGGCATCATTTTGTGTGCGCCATCGATTATGATCTCAATTTATGTATTTATTCGACGTTTATTTTACAGTTGCTGATATAGAGTGTTTACGGTTTAGGTGGAACAAGTCTTCGATAATGAGATGGGTGGGTGAGCTTCGATATGTGCAAAAATGATACATATGTAGTTTAAATATAATAGAATAATTTATGATACATTTCACAAGTAGACTGGTGAATATCCACTAATGACCGTGATTCATATTCAGCAGCATCGGAAACAACATTCCGCCTATGAGGATCACCATTTCAGTCACACTCATTCCATTGCCACTATGATGGTGATGATGATGACCGGGGGAAGGAGAACGAGGATGATTCAATTCCAACCATTCATGCCTCGGTGATTCGTTCCCTACGCCGACGCTACCGCGACGTTTTGAATGTTCGTTTCCACCGTTGCTTAATACTTCGGGTAATATATGCACAGTAGCAACAAACAAGAAACTACCCGCGCTGAATAATAATACTATGCCCGTCCAATACTTCATACTTTTGTCGTCTAAACTACCCCCCGCTAGAACCAAGTACGTTAGAAAAGCGGCGATAGGAGCAGACAATGAAAACCCAAAGAGATGTTGTCGGACTCGTCGTCGCGAGAAACCTTCGTGGAGGAGAAATGTTGCGAGTCCAAATGCCGAGGGTGCTTTGTGAAGCATGATGGCAAGAAAAACAATGAGACCCAAAGAGTCGGACTGACTGGCTGTAGATGCACCAAGGGCTATACCGTCTGCCGCAGAATGTACCTAAAGTTACACCACAACGGACAATTCGTTAAACGAAGACAGGGAGATCCGGAACTTGACGATGTCGCAGTAATAACTTACAATCAGTCCCAACGTTACAGATGATTTCTTTATCTTCGGGGGTGTGGGTCGGATTTCACTCACGTCTGCAACAGAAATCGTATATTGCGGTTGTCTCGGTTGAAGTGCCTTGTTCTGTATCTGGTCGATCAAAAACATGATAATGAACCCTGAAATCAAAGAAGGCCCAATGTAGCTATGCGCTTCAGGACTGTCTGATGAATGATGAGAATGATCATCGTTATTCTCGGGAGTCGTCGATGGCGGATCTGATGTCAATTTCCCACTTTCATTTCGATGCGGATGCGTGTGGTATAGTGGACTGGAGTGGTGTTCGTCATCAGGATCACTCGTCGGTTTCCGCCTATACTTCTGCCCCACATCTTTCTCTCCTTTCTGATGTTTATCTTTCTCTGGATTCCCTCGACTTTTCCGTCCTCTCTTTTCCAACTTTCGATTTGATGTCTGCCCAGACAAATGATCGACTGAAACCCCCCACATCCTTTGACTCCTAAACTCCCTTTTCAGCAACTTTTCCTTACCATCTTTATGCGATTCCAAATCACTCTCATTCTCCAAACTATCATACAACTGACCCACTCCTTCCGGTAATATCACAACCAACGCCGTCCCCACGATCAAACCCGCACCAAACAACGTCGTCATGTGCATTTTGTCTTCTGATAGTTGAAACATTAACGGGATGTTACCGGCTAAAAATGATCCAATGAATGTAGTCGTGGATAAAAGGAACAGTAAAAGTGTCGGATGCATTGCTTTTTGTGTCTCGGTTCTCCTTTTAATTTGATATTCGTGTAAACCGATCAGGTCGTCGAAATTGGTTTCGTAAGTACCAACAATTATAATCTAAACGAATTGTATGTAACAAGAAATCAAATATAAACCAAATATGAAAATCAGATTGTATCGCAAGATGGGTTCAACGAGGTATATAACTGACGGCGAAACCGCTTTCGCAATCTACCACAGCCCACAGCAAACGACGAACGCAGAATGATAACGCTTAGCAAAACAAAATGAACTTACAAATAGAACGTTTTAAAAAGGATGTATGCAGGTACACATTGAATGAAATATCATCGTAGAAGTTGAAAATTATTATGTGTCAATTTGTTGAGTCGATTACTTTTCTGTCAACTCTACGCCTAAAATTGTCAAGTCGGAGTTTGGACTTGCGGAAATCAAACCAACCGCGAAAAGGCGGACAGATGCATGTAAACGAATGTCCACCATCCTTATATTATAGTCCAATTTCATTTCTCTCCTTTTTTTCTATTGTCCAAGGAAATGTACAAGGATTCGTACTACATGCATGATTCACAAAGCGTGGGTAGCCTCAGCATCCACAGTCCGGCCACAGAACTGACTATTTATCAACCGATAAAATAATCGCAATCCCCGAAACAAAGCCATTCGTACTTTAGATTGTGCTACAACTGTTTCTCGCTGCAACTTATCCCCAACTCACGGGATTCAAAATATAAAAAAAGCAAAAAATAGCAAAAGGGCCCGACCGGGGATTGAACCCGGGACCTCTCCCAAGTTATGATCCTGTTGAGGAACCAAACCCTAAGGGAAAATCATACCACTAGACCATCGGGCCGATGTGTTGGTGAGTTTCATATATAATTTATGTAGCAAGTAAAACACAGTTAACATCGTGGTGAGAATGAATGTTTTCTGATGCTAATAATAACTGTCACACCGATAGAAACAGGTGTCTGGTGCTGTCCGGTGGGCGGCAATTGAGCAGGCCAGAGATCCAATGACCAAAAACTTTTTAGTATCGCCGCCAGGTGCCAACTGTTGCGCATATAGTGCTTTACCCATCGCCGATTTGAATGAATTCAGGATTTTGAGTGAATTTATTTGTGATGTATATAGTTATATGCACAGCATTCCATTCGTCAAGGGTGTCGCAGTGGTTTCTTCCTTTCCAATGATTTATATTACAATTTTTACCTTCCAAGAAGGAAACCCATGGCCTATAGTCTGATAATACAATTCAAGTACCGCAGTGGTTTCTTCCTTTCCACTGATTTATATTACAAATTTCTTCCAAGGAGGAAGCTTATAGTCCGAATATACAATTCAATACCAGTTGGCGAGGCATCGTAATCTAACGGGTCGATACGTCTTTTTAAAGCAACCATTTGTTCCTCGTCAAGTGGGTTTCTAGGGTCCTCCAAATTAACGTGCAACAGTTGCGCGGGATCGATATCACTTTCATCGGGACCGACATCGTGATGGTTTACACATTCTGGACCTTCGATGATTGGTGGTGGACGGAGACATGGGGTGTCGGTGTCGGGGTTGAAATATACTCCGTTGAATCCACGTTGCATCACATTAATCGTAGTTTCCAAGGATCACGCGGCCACACCTTATTTCATTCTTAACAAATACAAACTTGTGATAATATTGTACAGCATCATTGATGAATTACGAGCATGCCGTCATAATCAGGATTACGGACACAGAGCATGTTGTTGAATGTGGAATTGTGGATGCTGTCGATGCTGTGACACATCCATACTCTGACCCATCGGCATCTGCTAATTTATCGGAGCGCAATCCTGTCTATCTGACAGCAATGTTTTGTGGCAGTGTCGTCGTCTACACTGCACTTCAATCAGCTTGCGCACAGTGCCAGACCACTGCCAGACCCATGCGAGATAGTGTGGTTGCGATAACCTCCGCAAGGACCCAATGACGTTCTGCGGCTTGGTGCTCTATTCTTCTGCACGGTCGCACAAATGAAGCAACCATGATAACCTGAGTTTCCTGCCCTCTTTGCATCTTTGAATTAATCTGTCTTCATTGAGGCACAAATAATGAACAATACAAAACTGCATCAGAAACCATTAAAGGCCGTCATTTTCGATCTCGGCGGTGTCTGCGTTGGCTCACCGTTCCTCGCTATAGCTACATACGAAAAAGCGCATCATATCCCGCCGCATTACATCAACATTGCAATGTAATACAAAAATCATTCTTCTCTTGTCATATACCCTGAATTGAGTTGGCATTAACTTGACACTTTGCAGTTCAGCTTCGGGACCGAATGGCCCCTTTCAGAAGTTTGAACGGAACGAAATTACGCTCAATGAATTTTTACCCGCCTTTGGTGAGGAGCTGAGTAAAGAAAAGTATTTAAAAATCTATCAATCATGGGCAGTCAAAAAGGGAATAGGTAGGTCCACAGAATTCCATGCTTAGGCAAGCATCAGCTGTTCTTCTTTCAGCGTTCAAGCTGTAAACATTCTCTGTGCACATCAGCAGGATACCCCAGGAGTGCTGATGATTCGAAAATGAAGAACCAAATATCTGCTGTTTAACAAGAACAGACTAGTGTCAGTCGTGGGAGCGAGAAAGACATCTTGCATGTGTGCTTTTTGCTCTTAATAAATAGCGGCCCGCTTAATCTTCGTCTTCCACGGCCATCCTTAAACAAAACCTGGCCGAAACGTTGGACTAACTCAAACTTCTCTATGTATAAAGATATTTCAAAGTACGATTTGACGAAACCTTTCATAATTGATGGCGAGAGTTTATTTAAAGACATGATGATCGAATCCAGCAAAGTCAATGTAGACATGCTAAACGCTATTCGCATCCTCAAAGGTTTACACTTTTACTCACCAACCTCTATTCTTCATACTACAAGCACCCCCTGACTGAAAAATTTATATAATTCATTATCGTCATAGAACAAACAAATTACAAAATTGCCACGATCACCAACAACTTCGCCGTACCCTCTTCCCCTTCGACACCATCAACTTTCAACATTCCAATTCCGGCTCACCATCAGTCTCGATTATCTGAACTAATGTCACTATTCGACGTAACAATAGAATCATCAGTTGAAGGTGTTCGGAAACCTGATCCACGTATATTTCAATTGTGTTGTAAACGGTTAGACTTGGATCCAACAGAATGCGTATTTTTGGATGACATCGGAGAGTATGTTTCCAATCTTGTTTTCTCTTTCTAAGAATACTTGGTTGCTACTTTTACGAAGCCGCTTCTGTAGTATCAATGATTTGTTGAGATGAGGTAAAACTAACCAGTTTTCGATTACCTTAGAAATCTAAAGGCTGCGAAACAGCTAGGCATGAAAGTGATAAGTTGGTTTCATTCGACTACAAGTTTTACAATCTCAGTTATGGTCATTAACGCAGCGTGATTTCATGATATTACAAAATATAGAAGTTCATCTAACCCAAACCCGGAAAGCAATCAGAGAGTTAGAAGACACATTACAGGTGAATCTGTTTCCGACTAATGTTAAACTCTGACACCTAAGCTGGATTAAAGTTGTGGTACACAGTCTTCCGAATACGATGAGCACAATTTTCATCTTTCTTTGTTCGGGTTTACCCAATTTTGTATTTATCGGATGCAATAGAATATTACAGTACAACAACAATGTAATCTACAACATATCAAGGTTTATCATCACTATTACATATTACAATTGGAACATTGAAACATAAATTGAACACATCACAGGAAAAATTAAAGCAACAAAAATTTAAAACGCTAATAGTTACCGAGATTCTTCGATGTTTGAAACTCTAAATTCCATCGGTGGTTTCTGTTCCACCTCTGACATTTCAGAAAGCGTTTGGTCTTCCCCAATATCCTCGGTATGTTCTTCTTCACCTTCAGGTTTCGCGTCCGCTCGAGGTCCACCCCACTATCAATGAAATTCTAAGTTAGATAAACCACAAGCAAATCAAACACAACACTGCAAATAATTTCAACATACCACTTTCTCTCTCACAGTCCATAAACTATACCACAACCAAACACTTTCAAATACCAAGTTACCAATGAAATAAGCCAACACCCATAAACTGACTTTCCATCGTTTATTTGTGAAAGCCCAGATAGCGACAATAAGCCAGTATAAAAATGGGACACTGAAGATTAATATGTATTCCTTGATATTCGGGGAAGCGGAGAAAGTGGAGGTAAAGATTAATTCGAGAATGAAAATGTAAAAGATGGCACCACCGAGGCGAAGAGTTTGGTAGATTCGAAGAAGAATGAGTGCTGGAAACGTATAGTAGAATCTACATTTAAAAAGGAGTAACAGAGATGTTAGTTCACCAAGTATGTTGAAGTGCGGCGATGACAGGGTTCTTCGATGTTTTTCGTACCGTGGCGTACACAAGATATAAACTTCATTCGCAAAACTACCCAACGTCCATCTTCGTCTTTGTCTCAATAAGTTATAAAAATTTCCGGGAGCTTCAGTCTTACAGATAGCGTTTACTTCAAATCCAACTTTATAACAACTCGTATACTCCATAATCAAATGAGTCATGTACCGATCTTCACCCAATTTACGACGACAGAATTCAAATGTAGAGTCAATGGGGGGTTGGTTAAAGTATTGTGTTGCTACGGCGGTGAGTAATGGATAGTAAACAATCGTTAAAGCACCAGGTAGACAGGTAACGCCGCCCAACGCAGCTTCGGCACATCGCGAACCAAGTTGCATGAAAATGTACTGCAAAATACAGGCAGTTAGAATACGAGTGCTTCCAGATGTCAGTTAAAGGAAAATAAAAGTACCTCTGCATCTTGATATTGCTGCCAAAAATTAGAGCCATGACCGTTTCGAGATACGATAAAACCAGTAGCTGCCAATTCTTTTGGATTCAGTCTGAAGTGATCGATAAAAGTACTCACAGTATTTGGCAGTACGGTAGTATCCGAATCAATAAAGAGAACATAAGAATCGACGGGATAAACCTCCGGAATGCGAGTAGAAATCAGTTCATATAAATATTTTTGTACAGAGAGTTTACCACCGTGAGGAAATCTACACAGTTGGAGTGAAATCCCGTTATACATCAATGACGTAACAAGAGGGCAATCAGTGGACATTGGAGTTGTCGCCGGGCCATTTGTTCCATCGCCGAGACTAGAACCGCTGTTCCGGAATGAACGTAACTGAGCTAGTCCATTATACTTCATTGCTTTCTCATCCGAGTGAATGGGACTAGCATGTTCCAAGAACCCTTCGCCGGAGAGAAGTCTGGTTAAAGTAAAAATGGTTTCTTGGACCTCGAGTTCGTCGAATCCAAGGTAAACATGAATTCGATCTTTAGGATAATCCGAGGCGGCGATGGCATTGATGGTGGAAAGAATATTAGGGAGTGGTTCCTTGTAAGTAGGAACAAGAATGATAACATTCGGATAAGCTTTGAAAGATTCAACCGAGTGCGAAACAGGGGATGGAAGGGTTTCCGCCTTCTTTTTCTGGTACATGCGATGGCTCACAGTTGAGTGGACGAGCTGAAAAGCAAATTTTAGTCTTAACCCAAATACACAGCGAGAATTAATCCAACCGGAAAATTTACCTTAAAAATCGAAATGATAGCAATTAGAATGGGTGGACCGACATAAACCCCATAAAAAACCGCCAAATAGTCATTTCTGAACTTTTCAGGGTTCTTTATTAACGGTAACTCAAAATTAATCCATCCGGAAGCTACAAATTGAAAGAGACGCCGTTAAAATATAATTTCGTATGGTTTGCATCAAATATTGGGCAAATTTCAACGAACCTGTGCTTCCAAAGGAAAGAAACAAGAATGAGAGTAGGGAAACGATAACCATAGCCGCGGAATAGAAAGCCCATATCGACATCGCCAAGCACACTCTCTGGCGGGCATGGGATAATTTGTTCTTTGAGATGCGATAATAAGCAGGTACTTCAACCGAGTCTGGTAAATTCTGTAGTTTTGACTGCCCAAGGTCTTGTTTCCCGGACTCAATCTCCTCTTTTGCATCGCTAATCTCTTTCATTCCTAATCGGGCAATTTCAAAGAAACTCCAGCTATGAACGATGTAGTGACAAATTAAGTACAGGAGGAACATGATAGAGGTAATCCAAAAGAAAATTTGTAGAATAACGAGCACCCATCCTGGATAATACACATATGCGAGAGTGTTTGGAATTTCTCGACCTAGAATATTTAATTCGGTTGCAAATTTCAAGCAAGGAAGAATAAGTGGACGGCCGGCACACAGACTGACATTTAATTAACGGGCCTTACCTGTGATGGGGTCAAGCACTTGTCTGACCATTTCTGATGATGTCAATGATGAGATGCCTGCTGTATCAGTGTGTCCAAAACACATAAAACGACCCACTTCCAAATATTAATTGCTGTGAATGTGAAAATTGATCCTCATTGGTTTGTGATATGAAGAGCCAACTAGAATTTGTCTGCATTGTCTCCGATGACTGTCAATGACCGCGTCAGGAACAAGGTGAACAATACACGGCGTTGTACAGATTTTCCATTTTCGCCAAGCGAGATCTGTCTACAATTCAACATTTAATTAAAGTCAATTAATAACATCTGTACAGAATATACCACTTAAAATCGCAGCATACCGCTTCTAAGCTTTATCCAATTTTCATCGTCAATGTCGAGATAATTGTCGGCAATATTCGAGAACTTTTTCCTGAAAGGGTCAGTACATTTCAAAAGTAGTTTCCACTAAATTCATGCTCGATGAAAGAATTCCTGTTAGGCATTGATTAAAATTAATTTATTGAATGAGAGAATGGAAAACTGTAACAGTTTTATCGGCACAAATTATAAGTGTCCGCCTTGTTTGGTTAATTAAATAAATTTGTGATGAACTCGTCTAGTTTCCATTTCCTTTCTTTTCGGCATTTTCTTCTTCCCTCGCAGAGTCCGCTTGACGAGGACCACCCCACTATTATAAAGGCAAAGAATACGTGAAATCAGTTTCAAACTGATGCACTGCAAAAAGATTAAAATAATTTGATACGAACCGATTTTTCTCTGACCGTCCAGATACTATACCATAACCAAACGCTTTCGAAGATCAAATTCCCAATAAAATAAACCCACACCCATATCATTGATTTCCATCGTTTATTAAATATTGCCCAAACTGCGAGAATCAACCAATACAGAAAGAAAACAGCAAAATTGACGACGTAGAGGGCCGGCTTCAGATCGCTTAGTTCTGCTGTGAAGAACATTTCCAAGAGGAAAATGTAAAATATGACACCGCTAAGTCGGAGAGTTTGATAAACTCTAAGAAGAATGAGGAAAGGATAAGAGAAGTAAAATCTGTATGACGATTTACGAATAAGTAAAGATTTTTAAAACAACCAGTACGTATTAGAGATAAATCAAAACAAGGGAGGTATTACCTGGGAGTGCACAGAATATACACTTCATTCGTGAAACTACCCAATGTCCACCTTCGTCTTTGTCTCAAGAGATTATAGAAATTACCAGGAGCCTCTGTCTTACAGATTGAATTCACATCAAATCCAACTCTATATGATCCAGTATACTCCATAATCAAATGAGTAAGGTATCGGTCCTCTCCCAATTTGCGGCGACAAAATTCAAATGTAGAATCGATGGGTGGTTGATTGAAGTATTGCGCTGATACTGCTTTCAACAACGGGTAATAGACCATTGTTAAGGCCCCCGGTAGACACGTAACACCGCCCATTGCAGCTTCGGTACACCTGGATCCGAGTTGCATAAAAATATACTATGTTGGAGTTTAGGTTCAGAGTCAGTGTGCTGTAGAGCCTTCTGTACACAGATGGTTGAAAACGTACCTCTGCATCTTGATACTGTTGCCAGAAATTTGTCGAATGTCCATTTCTGGAAACAATAATACCCGTGGTTGCCAATTCTTTGGGATTTATTGTCAAGTGATCGACAAAGTTTCTGACTGTATTCGGTAATACGGTGGTATCCGAGTCGATGAAGAGGACATAAGAGTCCCCCGGATAAATTTGAGGAATGCGTTTTGAAATAAGCGAGAAGAGATGTTTTTGTACTGATAATTTGCCACCATGGGGAAATCGACAGAGATGCAAGGACGTATCGTTATAAATGAGTGAGGTGACAAGAGGGCAATGATCTGCCGACATGATGACAGAGACGGGTTGAGGCGAATGTGGATCTTGTGTATTCATTTCGGCGTTGACGTTTAAGGTACTACGTTTTGATTGTAATTGAACGAGACCATTATACTTATTTGACTTCTCGTCTTGGTGTAACTGGTCGGCTTCTTCAAGAATTCCTTCACCGCTCAAAAGTCTCGTTAATGTAAATACTGTCTGTTGTACTTCTAAATCATCAAAGCCAAGATAAATGTGAATCTTTTCTTTGGGATATTCCGATGCAGTAATGGCGTTGAGTGTAGATAAAATGTTTGGTAGGGGCTCCTTGTACGTTGGGATGAGAATAATGACGGTTGGATCTTCATCGACCTTGGCGGGATTGTCTGCAGAGGACACAGGTGGGGGTAACGTATCGGCATTCTTGCGTCGACTTCGAACAAAAAGTCGATGGCGAATTGTATCTTTTAAAAACTAGAGGTTGAATGGTTATTAGAGCAGCTAAGCAACGTTCATTACATCATATATAGCATACCTTGAACAAGGCAATTAAACCGATCACTATAGGCGGCCCCGCATTGACAGCATAGAAAATCAACCCGTAATCACTTCTCCACTTCATTGGGTCTGGCGCGAAAGAGACACTGATATCCACCCAGCCAGCAGCTATTAAAAGGAATATCGTCAGGAAATCTCTTAAACAATTGATAACAAATACACTAACCAGTGTATCCAGAAGCCAAGAATACAAAATTCAACACCGCTAGCATAATTAAACATCCAGTGTAAACCAACCAATTCACGATGGCCAAGAGGACTCTCCACTTGGCATCCGTTAATTTCTTTGATGCAGATTGATAGTAAGGCGGGATATTGATCCGTTTCTTGGAATTACTATTTCCACTCAATTCACTTTGTTCATCATAACTACCCCACTTGTCTTCCAACTTTTGTTCGGCCTTTGATGTCGCTATCTCTTTCAAACCGAGTCTAGCAATCTCAAAGAAACACCAACTATGGACAACATAATGAGATGTCAAGTATAACAGGAACAGAACGACTAGCACCCAGAATAGTATCTGCAGAATAACTAAGAGCCAATAAGGGTAATAGAAATTGGCTAAAGTGTTCGGTATTGTTTCCCCTATTATTATGAAGACGTCGAGTTGGCTATCTGGCAATCATAAGGAATTTCGCTCGAAAATGTGACGAAAACGTACCGCTAATTGGATCAAAAATATATCTCTTCATTCTCTCTGAAATTTGTTACGCAGATTTTTTTCAAGCTAATTCAGGTGTCCACTGTAAGTCACTGCGACCATCCATTAACATAATTCTCATAACGGATAACTCACCGTTCAAGTTGATTTGTGCATCAAAAACGTAGGGATATCTAATCCGATTAATTCGATCAATCTAGTTTGCTTATCCTTATGCCAACTTTTGTTGATTCCGTTTCCGTTATAACGGAAATATTCAAGCCACGAGTCCGCCATTGAAAGCTGGAACGACACAATGGCGCTTCGGATATTTGATATGCATCGATTCCGTGTATTGTTCGCGACACGTATTCTGCTGGGACTTTCGTTTATCAGGGGTTAAATTTGGAAAACTCAATATAACTGAATGCGGAAACACCGGCCAATTGTCGGCAAGGGGAAACATGATTGGGCCCTAGGGGTATGTTCAGTTTCAACCAATGAATATACATAATATATTCTACAAGAGTAGACACAGTTAACTGTGACCAATAATAGTGATTTCAAACAAAATAAATTAGTATCTAAAGTTAGCAAGTAAGTGAGACAGATTCAAGAGGTTCATTGAATTCGACATTTTCAACGGGTCAATTTCGGCTGATATGGTAGTCATTCATCGAATTTGTAGAAATTCTTGCATATGGTTGGTCAGATATCGAATGACAATTGGCAACACAATTTTATTCCGGAGGTTCAGAATATTTTGAACGTATAAACTCTGCATTTTGGGTGTATCTTTGTGTTTGTGAAAAAAGAAAATGCCATATTTATCCCCAGATGGTCAGATCTATAGATAGATGAATTCTCGCTGTTTCATTGGCGGCTGGCGCGGCCACTATGTCGAATGTCAATGGCAATTCCAGTTTATTCCTGAGGGTCAGAATATTTGGAGAGCCTGAAATATGAATTTGAAGAATAGATTTTCGTTTTCGTTCATATTTATCGTCAGCATAGAAGATAGAGTAAATTATCGCGATTTCCATAACCAACCATTACCGCTAAGTTGGAACTTGAATGTCAATTGGCGATACGAGTTCCGGAGGGCTAGAATATTTTGAACGCATAAACGCTGCATCTTGAGTAAAACTTTACGTCTAAGAGAAGAGAAACTGTCAAATTTATCACCAAATTGTCAGATATCGAAGATAGGGTGCTGGGTGAATGACGGCTGGTGGAGACTGTTGTAGTTTGTGTCGTTGCAACCTTGGGTGTTGTAAAAACCGAGTCGTAGATTGCTTGTTGAGTTCGTACTACTCATTGACTGTGAATCGAAGATAACTCGGTTTTAACAACACCCAAGGTTGTAACGATTCGTAATTCGACATTCAACTGTCCCGATGAACAACGTCAAACCGTACCTTCCTTCCTAGTTTTGAATAGAACCCGAACACATAATAAGTAATCGGACCGAGTATAATTTAACACTATTGCCTTCAAAAGACTTAAAGAAGTTGGTGAGAAAGAGATGGAAAAATATCCTCAAGTTAAACAAAAATCAATTTTGACCCATCCGAATAGACGAATAGTGGAGACTCTCCGCTTAAACTTTTCAATTGTATGATCTCAAAATCATGATGCAATCAAAAAGGTTGAAAAGGGAGTCTCCTCTATTCTTCTTTTCATCTTTACAGTGGGTCAAAATTGATTTCAGTCCATGGAATTTTTTTCGCTAAGTCACGACGGAAAAGTGTACATTCCTACAATGCCCTCTAACTTTGGCAAGACCGGATATTGCATTTATTATGCCACTTTTCGGAATCAATTGAATTTGAGTTGATCTATTTAAAATAAAATATTCCCTAACTATAACAATTTTCATTTTCATTTTCCTACATTGTCATTACCACTCTTCATTCCTTTGACATCCCAAATTCCCAGAACACATTCCTCGCCACCGGCAATAACCAATCCATTTTGTCCCCAATCCACACTCAATACTTTACTCTTCTCTTCTTTGGGCTTTGTTTCACTTCCGTCTTCATTCGCAGAGGATGACTTTGGTGGGATTGATAATGTGAATAACGGGTTTGAAGCCCTCATATCCCATAATTTGATGGAACCATCGAATGAACAAGAAGCAAAGTTGTACGATGATGATGGAGAGAATTTAACAGCTGTAACGGCGTTAGTGTGGTACGCGAATGTTGATTTTGTGAGTGTAGACACTAAAATACAGGAAGGGTCAATATTGGTTCTACCGAAGATGCCAAGAAATCAGGGTAGTGAAGAGATAACATTACCTTCTGCTCTGGGATCCCATAACCGAATCACACGATCTGAATGACCAGAAACGATAAGATTGTTTAAAGACGAAAAATCTACGCTGTTTACAACTTTTTCGCACATCTGATATGAATAGAAATTAGACTCATCTGTCTTCATGAATAAGGGAATTTCAACTACATACCATAGTTTCTGTGTTGACAGAGTTTTCGACATCCCAAATCCTGATCGAGTGATCCCATCCGCCGGATACCAATGTCATCTGATTGTTACTCGACTGTTGGAATACAACAGATGAAACGGCACCAACATGGCCAGTTAATGAGTTTATGGGTGTTTTCGTTTTCAATTGCTTGTCTGACTTTCGTTTCTTGGATTTGTGAGATTCGGCTGCCGATGTAGGATCAGACGATGCAGGGGTAGAAGTTGTGTACAGATTGATTGTAGAGTCAAAAGATGCGGTGGCAAACTTTTAGGGAGGAAAAGGTTAGACGGGGAATCTATAGGTAAAATATGGCAGGCATCCAACTCACCAAGCTGTTGTCGTGTGTCACTGTGATATCTTCGATGCTTCCTTTATGCCCAACGGTTTCAAAAAGTGGGGATGCATTTGACTCGTCGACATCAATCTAAACGATTATGAATTAGTCAACTATGTTCGATTGTCACAGGCATTTAACCATTGATTTCAATTCTCTTACCTGATGCGCAATTACAGTTTGCCCAAGACCGCCAGAGAATACGGTAACAGTGTTCGACTCTTGTTGATACATATAATCCACAGCTTTCACAGGAACCGAGAATGCATCGATATTCATTGCAACGTCGCCGCTTTGGTTAAACACTTTCACAACTCCATCGTAACATCCGACCAAGAATAATGACGATTCTGGAATGACTTTGACGCTACTGATCCAGTCGTCCGTCTGATAGGTAGGCAATCCTTGTGGTGGAAGGGAACTGGGAATATACTCGATTTGCATAACATTTTCAGTTGAAAGACCCGATTGATTAAGGTAATCGAACAAAGAGGAACGAAGGAGCTTGCCTTCGATGAGGAAATCAAATGGGGTTGGTTTCTCTAATAACAGATAAGACAGGTCAATATTCGTACGTCAGCGACATCCTTTCCAATCTTATGGCAAAAGTCCATTCATGTACTAACCATTCCCTAGCAAATGGTTGATAATTTCGGATAACCCATATCGTCTTAAATTGGCGGGCACTAGAATCGGAGTATCGGTAACAACATATTGAGATTGTTTGGTGAAAAACTTGACTTGGACTTGGGGGTTGCCTTGTGTGGAAGTTGTGGTTTCTTCAGTCATTTCAGTAAAATACAGATTGATCCTCTTACTACAAATGTTCAGGTCATGTCATTACAGTATGCAAGCAGTTTGTTTACAGGGGCACGTGAGTATCACCTCGCTGCTACCAGAACGATTTAAGTTCAATTACTTTTGTCAACTCGAACATACAAGAATTCCATAGTGAAGAAATAATAAAAACCCATCAATTCGATAATTTAGTGACCTTTAGGATGTCAAACCGCCTCACTATTTTAACCGCTTTAGTAAAACATTATTCATTCTTTTTTGATGATCCATTAGAGTCAATGCGAATCCCGCCAACTGTTGGCCACTTGACTAATTCTGCTGACATTGGCAATATCAGATTATATATTCTCAACTTTGACAAACAATATTTACACAAGCAACAACAAACACTCCTTATTACGTACTTTTGAGTACAATATGAGCCGACAATTCATTAGTCGTCGCTGGCTGACAAATCCATGAATCCATTTCAGTCCATTATATTATTCATATTCGCGTTCTGAATTCTGTGCCATTCCCTCCCTCGCTTAAAAGGACGACATCGCTCTTCCGTCCGTCATCATATCAGCACATTGATGCTCCCATTTCGACCTCTACGATTCTTGTCTTCTCTCTCCGCCCTTCTTACCGCTGCTGCACCGTCAAAGTTTCATCATAACAACCCAAACTCGACCACTAAAATGTCTGAAGGATCGGAACTCGCTACGTTTGCCGCCGGCTGTTTCTGGGGTGTTGAACATTTATATTTAAAGTATGCTGGTAGACTTTTATATATTCTACCATACATTAATGATCGAGTGCTAATTGAAACAACCTTCCGTAATGTTTAGGCATTATAAAGGCAAAGGCGTCCTATCCACTCAAGTAGGCTATTCAAATGGTAAAGAGGAACTTAAAAATGTCACTTACAAACAGGTACTTTACTTCATTCTATTAAAATTAAAGTTTACGAGCGTTCCTCGTCTTGTCGTTAATTGATAAAATCAACTTGTCCACAGGTCTGTTCAGGAAACACCGATTACGCTGAAGTCTGTCAAGTTCAGTTTGATCCAAAACAAGTATCCTATGAAGAATTAGTTACTTTTTTCTTCAAAATACATGATCCTACACAAATGGTATGTCTTCAATTCTATGCAACCATGCCCTTTAATCCATTCGATGAGGTTAACCTTCCGATGCCATTCTTTACATCCCTTCTTTACACCTGTTTCCGACTCCGATAGAACCAACAAGGACCAGATGTCGGAACTCAATACCGATCCGGAATTTACACTCATTCCCCCGCACAACAAACTACAGCTGAATCCGTAAAATCAAACGTTCAAAAGTACTTTAAATCTCCGATCGCCACTGAAATTAAACCACTCAAGAATTATTATACCGCTGAAGAATATCATCAGAAATATTTGATTCAAAATCCTAGTGGGTATCATTGTCCCAGCCATTTTGTTAGAGAGTTTAAAGAGTAATGTAGTTTGATTGAATTGAGATGGTATTGCTCGATACGGGCGGTGTTGCGTTTCGGTTTGGTTAAATCGAACACTGTCGAATGTGGCTGCTTGATTAAAAATTGTATAAAATGTAATTGTAGTTTGAACGGTGAAAGGAATTAAATTTATTATGGATAAGTTCTCGTCATACATTCTCAAACTCAATGTGTGCAGACGGTTGAAACGATTGGACTAGTTTCGAATAATCAATAGTTATTTTATTATTATTTCTAAAACCACAAATTGCGACATTCGAAGCATCAACTAAAATGTGACAACCTTACATCTGTCATTTCGTTTCATATTTCTTTCTCCTCAAACAACTTGAATCAAACCAAATTTGTAACAAACATCAGCCAATACGGATCTCAACTTTACAACCATCGATCTCTTGTAACCATCAATTGATCTAAAGCAACATATCCAACGGTTCTTCCAAATACTTTTTGAATCGTTGCAACCATTGTGCTCCGACTGCCCCATCGACGACTCGGTGATCACAACTCAACGATACTTTCATGACATTAACAGTTTCGAATTCCTTTTTACCTTCTTTTCCTAGCTTCTCTACAACTTTCTTTTCTGTTCCACCCACAGCAAGGATACAACTTTGCGGTGGATTGATGATGGCTGTGAATTGACTGATTCCGAACATACCAAGGTTAGAAATAGTGAAGCTACCGCCTTGGTATTCGTTAGGTTGGAGTTTATTTTCTTTGGCTTTTTGTGAGAGTGTTTTCACGAGGGAAGAGATGGAAGCAAGTCCTTTGGTTTCAGCGGCGGGAACAATAGGTGTGATTAATCCGGAGGGAGTGGCAACAGCAACTGATATATCGGCGGTTTTGTATCTTGAATAAAGTTTATGAGTGTTTAAATTTCATTAATTGACCCATTTTGAATGAAACATATACATACTGTCGAATAAAGTCATTGTACCAGCTGGAATTGACTTCAGGAACATCTTTCAATGCCAAAGCGGATGCTTTAATCACGAAATCGTTAACAGAGAGTTTATATTTGTTGTTAGCCTTGGCGTTAAGGACTTCACGCAATCTAAACACAAATTGAAAAAGGAAGAGCGAGTGAGGAAATGTTAAAAATCGTCACTTTGTTGAAAATATACATACTTCAATACTCTCTCCATGTTGATTTCCATGGTCAAGTAATAATGAGGAATAGTAGATTTGCTCTCTGTTAATCTACCGGCAATGACCTTGCGCATATTAGTCAATGGAATGTCCACAAAATTGGCACCTGCGGCTGCAGGAGCAGGAGCGGCGGCAGGAGCGGCCTTCGAAGTAGGAGTTGGAGCAGAAACAGGAGCGGCGGCGGGTTTGGGGCTTTTGATGGCCTTTTCGACATCAGATTTGATGATGCGACTGTTGGGCCCAGAACCAGCGACAGAGGAGAGATCAACGTTGCTTTGTGCGGCCATGTTTCGGGCGATAGGCGAAGCAATGACTCGACCTAGCGTTGATAAGATAGGTCCATACGGTTAGAAGCAAATTATAAAATTTCATGCACAATATAAACATACCAGACGACGAAGCAGAAGATTGCTGTGCAGTGGGTTGTTGTGTGGAAGTCGTGGATGCAGGAGCTTGGGTCGATGGTGAAGGGGCGGCAGCTTTCGGGGCAGTGGGTTTAGCATCGGGAGTAAAATCGGCAAATTTCTCAACATCAGCGGCATCGTCAACCATCACAGCAATAGGCTACACAGTAATCGACATTCCGTAATTTTAAAACATGAAGTTATAGATCCGTTAGAACTTTAAATCAAAGTGCATCACGCCAAGGTATGATCGATACCAATAAATATACACTGTAATATAAAAAAAGAAAAAGGAAAAAGAAAACCAACCCTTCCAACGGGAACGTCTTTCTCCCCACTCTGAACCAAAATTTTGGCCAAAAATCCTTCCTCTTGATTTTCAAATTCCATCTGCGCCTTATCTGTTTCAATCTCAACCAAAATATCACCAGCAGCCAACTCGTCTCCGATTTTTTTATGCCATTTTCCAAGGTTACCTTGCGTCATAGTAGGAGATAACGCAGGCATGTTGATGACAGTGTGAGAAGGGTAAGAAGACGAAGAGTAGAGTCGGGACCATGAAGAAATTATGGGTAACACTGATCGATTGAGGGGAGTATAAACTGGGGTTTTAGTGGGGATTCTATTTATGTTGAGTGAAAAAATTGTCGGTTCGTTACTCCCCCATTAGTAAAATATATGTATAAAGTTATCTGTATCCTACCGCCTCTGTGATTCTTGATCTAATCATCAGATTTGGTGGATCAACGATACCACTTTTTTTAAGGCTGGCGATGGGCGAATTATACTCATTCTTCCAGAACACCTTCCAAATCTTGATACCAGATTCCACCTTTATTTAAGAGCAATTCAATTCTACAACCATACTGTACGGTAAATTATCACTCACCTGGCATAACGAATCGCGGCAACGGCTGCACTTTGAGTGATCGTTCTAACCGAGACCAATGATCTGCAAGTAGTCTGTAGACGACGAGACATTCGAATTGACGATGCCGACATCATTTTGTATCAGTCAAGTAACGCTGATGATGATAATAAGTAAAATGTAACGAGGGACCCCACTAAAAAATGTGTTTAAAAGATACGGTAGCGTACGGATGGAATTTTTGTTTACGATCGGCCGAGATAAACAAGACTCCGTTCCATTGCACAATCTGTCCGCGACTCCGCACTGGAATTGAACCCGGGCGTTCCCTTTTGATTTGTGGCATCATTTTGTGTGCGCCATCGATTATGATCTCAATTTATGTATTTATTCGACGTTTATTTTACAGTTGCTGATATAGAGTGTTTACGGTTTAGGTGGAACAAGTCTTCGATAATGAGATGGGTGGGTGAGCTTCGATATGTGCAAAAATGATACATATGTAGTTTAAATATAATAGAATAATTTATGATACATTTCACAAGTAGACTGGTGAATATCCACTAATGACCGTGATTCATATTCAGCAGCATCGGAAACAACATTCCGCCTATGAGGATCACCATTTCAGTCACACTCATTCCATTGCCACTATGATGGTGATGATGATGACCGGGGGAAGGAGAACGAGGATGATTCAATTCCAACCATTCATGCCTCGGTGATTCGTTCCCTACGCCGACGCTACCGCGACGTTTTGAATGTTCGTTTCCACCGTTGCTTAATACTTCGGGTAATATATGCACAGTAGCAACAAACAAGAAACTACCCGCGCTGAATAATAATACTATGCCCGTCCAATACTTCATACTTTTGTCGTCTAAACTACCCCCCGCTAGAACCAAGTACGTTAGAAAAGCGGCGATAGGAGCAGACAATGAAAACCCAAAGAGATGTTGTCGGACTCGTCGTCGCGAGAAACCTTCGTGGAGGAGAAATGTTGCGAGTCCAAATGCCGAGGGTGCTTTGTGAAGCATGATGGCAAGAAAAACAATGAGACCCAAAGAGTCGGACTGACTGGCTGTAGATGCACCAAGGGCTATACCGTCTGCCGCAGAATGTACCTAAAGTTACACCACAACGGACAATTCGTTAAACGAAGACAGGGAGATCCGGAACTTGACGATGTCGCAGTAATAACTTACAATCAGTCCCAACGTTACAGATGATTTCTTTATCTTCGGGGGTGTGGGTCGGATTTCACTCACGTCTGCAACAGAAATCGTATATTGCGGTTGTCTCGGTTGAAGTGCCTTGTTCTGTATCTGGTCGATCAAAAACATGATAATGAACCCTGAAATCAAAGAAGGCCCAATGTAGCTATGCGCTTCAGGACTGTCTGATGAATGATGAGAATGATCATCGTTATTCTCGGGAGTCGTCGATGGCGGATCTGATGTCAATTTCCCACTTTCATTTCGATGCGGATGCGTGTGGTATAGTGGACTGGAGTGGTGTTCGTCATCAGGATCACTCGTCGGTTTCCGCCTATACTTCTGCCCCACATCTTTCTCTCCTTTCTGATGTTTATCTTTCTCTGGATTCCCTCGACTTTTCCGTCCTCTCTTTTCCAACTTTCGATTTGATGTCTGCCCAGACAAATGATCGACTGAAACCCCCCACATCCTTTGACTCCTAAACTCCCTTTTCAGCAACTTTTCCTTACCATCTTTATGCGATTCCAAATCACTCTCATTCTCCAAACTATCATACAACTGACCCACTCCTTCCGGTAATATCACAACCAACGCCGTCCCCACGATCAAACCCGCACCAAACAACGTCGTCATGTGCATTTTGTCTTCTGATAGTTGAAACATTAACGGGATGTTACCGGCTAAAAATGATCCAATGAATGTAGTCGTGGATAAAAGGAACAGTAAAAGTGTCGGATGCATTGCTTTTTGTGTCTCGGTTCTCCTTTTAATTTGATATTCGTGTAAACCGATCAGGTCGTCGAAATTGGTTTCGTAAGTACCAACAATTATAATCTAAACGAATTGTATGTAACAAGAAATCAAATATAAACCAAATATGAAAATCAGATTGTATCGCAAGATGGGTTCAACGAGGTATATAACTGACGGCGAAACCGCTTTCGCAATCTACCACAGCCCACAGCAAACGACGAACGCAGAATGATAACGCTTAGCAAAACAAAATGAACTTACAAATAGAACGTTTTAAAAAGGATGTATGCAGGTACACATTGAATGAAATATCATCGTAGAAGTTGAAAATTATTATGTGTCAATTTGTTGAGTCGATTACTTTTCTGTCAACTCTACGCCTAAAATTGTCAAGTCGGAGTTTGGACTTGCGGAAATCAAACCAACCGCGAAAAGGCGGACAGATGCATGTAAACGAATGTCCACCATCCTTATATTATAGTCCAATTTCATTTCTCTCCTTTTTTTCTATTGTCCAAGGAAATGTACAAGGATTCGTACTACATGCATGATTCACAAAGCGTGGGTAGCCTCAGCATCCACAGTCCGGCCACAGAACTGACTATTTATCAACCGATAAAATAATCGCAATCCCCGAAACAAAGCCATTCGTACTTTAGATTGTGCTACAACTGTTTCTCGCTGCAACTTATCCCCAACTCACGGGATTCAAAATATAAAAAAAGCAAAAAATAGCAAAAGGGCCCGACCGGGGATTGAACCCGGGACCTCTCCCAAGTTATGATCCTGTTGAGGAACCAAACCCTAAGGGAAAATCATACCACTAGACCATCGGGCCGATGTGTTGGTGAGTTTCATATATAATTTATGTAGCAAGTAAAACACAGTTAACATCGTGGTGAGAATGAATGTTTTCTGATGCTAATAATAACTGTCACACCGATAGAAACAGGTGTCTGGTGCTGTCCGGTGGGCGGCAATTGAGCAGGCCAGAGATCCAATGACCAAAAACTTTTTAGTATCGCCGCCAGGTGCCAACTGTTGCGCATATAGTGCTTTACCCATCGCCGATTTGAATGAATTCAGGATTTTGAGTGAATTTATTTGTGATGTATATAGTTATATGCACAGCATTCCATTCGTCAAGGGTGTCGCAGTGGTTTCTTCCTTTCCAATGATTTATATTACAATTTTTACCTTCCAAGAAGGAAACCCATGGCCTATAGTCTGATAATACAATTCAAGTACCGCAGTGGTTTCTTCCTTTCCACTGATTTATATTACAAATTTCTTCCAAGGAGGAAGCTTATAGTCCGAATATACAATTCAATACCAGTTGGCGAGGCATCGTAATCTAACGGGTCGATACGTCTTTTTAAAGCAACCATTTGTTCCTCGTCAAGTGGGTTTCTAGGGTCCTCCAAATTAACGTGCAACAGTTGCGCGGGATCGATATCACTTTCATCGGGACCGACATCGTGATGGTTTACACATTCTGGACCTTCGATGATTGGTGGTGGACGGAGACATGGGGTGTCGGTGTCGGGGTTGAAATATACTCCGTTGAATCCACGTTGCATCATACCAATCATGAAGAGTTGTCGGGGAGTTTGATATCTTTCTGTGATGATTCCATGGCGGTTCCAGTGACGGCGAAAATGTTCTAGATCTTGTTTTAGTCTGGGTAGATATACGTAGTGGAGGGCGAATAAGTGTAGTTGATTGTTGACGTTTAACCCAAAGTCTTGTTCTAGTTGGGAGAATATATCTTGGTAAACTGACCCAACAACTTTTTGCACCTCTCGCCAGATTTTTTCTATTCGGTGGTTGTCTTCTGATGGTCCGAAAATATAGCTAGACCGTCCAGCACCATTCATCGCGGTGATGTATCTGGCAACAAGCACGTTTTCTCTTCCACGGTCACCTCTGAGTCTTGACGGACATCCATACTTCCCCACGGCTTCAATAAACACATCTCTCACTGTTGCGGCACGATTATTCGTGCTGCATCGTAAACCGGTTAAAAGTTTGGAATACCCATCTATAAACCCATGCAGCACAAAACCCCAGCGAATCAATTTGTGGCACCCACTATGGTGCCAGAGACTGTTTGGGCCGGCAACGGAATACCGACGTCCAGTTGCAGCTGCAGTTTCTCGAAGAATCTGTAATATCGGGTCGACACGACGAATAGACTCACGAACTCGTTTTCTCTGTACTTGAAAACCTTCTGTTCTCAACCGTCTAAAGATATATGACTCACCTTGATTAGGAGCATTCTCCCACAACGCTAGGATTATATCGTCAAGTGTTTCATCACTCACATCTGAATACATGTTGGGGTCCGGGGGGAGATTGTAATCACACCGAATGCGTCGAAGCGATCCATCTGATATTTCCAAGATCCGGGCAATATTGACCCAGGTTACTCCTTCTTGCCGCAACAAAAGCAATAACTCTTCATCAACGACTATTCTAGGACGTCCGCGGCGGCCTGTGGTTGTGAAATTGGCGATATCTTTTACCTCGATCGGGGCATCAAGAATATGAAAAATTATCTTTTCTGTCAGTCTCTGCGAGAGTCCGGTCAATGTATCAACTACTGCTTCCATCTCTTGGTAATAACGGGCGTCGTTCATATTGTCGAGAACATTAATCAAATAGTCTAAACGATCTCGGTGATACTCGATTTGGGTTGAATTGTTCTGAAGGTGCCGTTCAGCGAATTTTGCATTCTCGACAATACTTAGTGCATGTTCTTGAAATTGCTGCATCTGAAAGTTCGGGAAATCATTCATTGTTAGGTGGTATTGTAGATGTGTTGATTAGATGTTCAACACAGCAACTCTTCAAAGAGCGAGTTTATTTACATTTTTCGTTGCTATGAAATTCTACAACTAGGCATTGCCCCATGTCCGTAGAAGGTTGCCCAGAAAGTGGCACCTCGTGTCACAACGCACTGAATTGTTGAGGTGTTGTTTCAATTCTACTATTCTTGTGGGCGATGGCCTCTCATATTCCCCCCATACGTAGTACGCACTGTTGCCGCCATGACTAGCAACTGCAACCGCAGATCTACGCCATCATATGCAATACTGGAATGTATAGTTAAGTTCCAACAGCAAGAGGACTGACCTTGGACAGGGTGAGGTATTTCATCTTAGTGTTTTCATTTGTGATAGACAGTATTGGTAGTGGATTGAATAAACGTTGCATTGAGTTACTTTGGCTTTTACTCGTCCATGTTTCATGGCCAAATGAGAGAGTGCCATGACGCCATCCACCCGATCTCTATGCAGTAACACAGTGGCAGTTGATTATGCAGTGATGAGGTGACAACAATCAAGAGAGAGGGAATTGAGGAATCGAATAATGCATGCAGAAACAGCAGCCAAACAGAGACAGAGCGCCACGTGGCTGCACAATACACAGGGGAGTCAAGCCTCATGGCAGTCACGTGTCTATTAGTCAGTGAGTCACTGCAGTCGACAGCCCAGTCTGCTGATAAAGAGCGCCCATTCCCTCTCGCATCCCCTCACCTTCCCCACTCCACACCTTCCGCTCACTACATTCCATCTACAACCCACTCTACTCTCAACACTCTAAACCACTCTACTCTACTCTCAACTCACTATGCACTCCTCCAAAGCACACACGCCCACCGCCACCTCCACCTCCCCCCTCCCCTCCTTCGCCTCGTCCTTGCTATTCAGGACAATGGCCGTCAAGTGATCCCGGTACTCTGGTTGAAACCCCCCCTACATGTGCAATGTCCGTCGCTTATCTCGGTTCCCCACTCACTCCCTCAAGCTGTAAATAAAGGAATCATCGCAACAACCCCCGCTGTAAAGGGAGCTTCGATGTGCTCGAGAATCTCGTCCCCTCGTCGATTCGACTGGTGCTACTTGAAAAATGACACCGTCCTCTCGCTTTCGTTCCTTTTCCTTCTCTCTTGTGGGACTCTATTGGATATCCGATTTACTCGACACGGATTTACTAAATATGCTACGATACCACACCTCGAAAACCCCCGTTTTTTTTTCTCGTTCTTTTTATGCGCGGGTTGTGATAGATCTTTTTCGCAGTCGTTCATGAAATGGCAGAAAAAAAAACAAACAAACAATAACAATGCCAAGTACAACTAATAACATGAATATGAACAGTGTAATCATTGCACAAAACCGCTGCGTTTCTCGGCTCTCGGATGACTTAACTTTTGGTTTACCTGGATTAAACAATACTACCTTGGATTTCAACATCCTGAATGCTTCATCCCTCTCTTTAAATACCCCTTCTACTTTGGAATTTGACGTAACTGGTATGTTTACCTGGATGGTCTCTTTTGACTCCTTCTTTTGGGTCCGGCACCATCTTAACCATTCTATTTCATTTTCCAGCTCCTTCATTGGAAACGTCGGTTTCTCCAACCTTTCAAGACTTCACAATCTTGCAAGATACTCCCAATCAAATGACAACCTCCCCTATCTCATCTTTTACCCCCACCGAGGGATCCGTCTCACCTTTCTCTGGTTTCCACGATCTCACCAACAATCTTGAAATCTTTGAATCCATGTCACCTGCTGACTTGGAGATTCTCGCCACCCCAGTCTCTGTCGACTCTTTCAACTTTACACCTCAAAATCTCGATTTATCTTGCTTTTTTGGCCTTCAACCTGCTGTGACTTGTTCCGGCGGCGTTGACCCTCTTTCACTCGCTGTTTCCGGTGTGAATACTCCTTCAAACATCGATTACAGTTGGTTAAATGTCACCCCAACCGACACGGCTCCTGTTTCACCTACCTTTTCCTCGCCGGAGACCGTCACGGAACCTTCGTCACCTTTGGAACTCTCCAGCCCTCAACCTGCTTCTAGAAAGCGCAAAACTCGCTCATCATCCGTTTCATCCACATCTTCAACCAACTCTAATAGCAAGGTGACCATTCCATCCATCACCAAAAAGTCATCAACTACGTTGGCGACTTTGCCGGAAAAGTTGGAGTATCCCTCAAACATGATTCCGTTGAATGCTCCCATTCGGAAGCGAAAGCGCAAGTCAGATGAACCCGAGGTTTCTCCGATGCCTCCAGTTGTCGAAGAAGAAGTGAATTTGGAAGGATTAGACGAAACTGAGGCAAAGCGTGTGAAGAATACGTTGTCTGCGCGTGCGTCTCGTGCGCGAAAGGCTGCGAGGATAACATATCTCGAAGGTGAAGTGAACCGATTGACGGAAGAGGTTGAAGAACGAGACCAAGAGATTGAGAGATTGCGAGAGTTGAATGAAAAGTTGATGGGTTTAGTTGGCAAGACTGGAATGATGATTTAAGTTTGGATAAAAGTAGTATTTGGATATCAATTGTACATTTTCAACATTTCATTTTCTGTTTGTCCATATATAATCATCGCCGTAATGGGTTGTATCTATTATCACAAGAGGAAAATAATGGCATAAAATTTAAAAACAGAATAAAAATCACATTTTTGTGGCCATTATCACAATGGCTTTCAAAATCACTTGTGCTGGCAATCCAAATCACGTGGCTGGATTCCCTCTCCATCACTCCTGTCTGCTCATTCCCCATTCCATCTTTCTTTGACGGTTGACAACAAAGAGCAATTGCTATCTATTGCACTAATCTTATATCTCTTCGCAATCCCAATTCTATCTGTAAAGCCGCAGAGGTTTACCTTCCTCCACATTCTTGGCCCCATTGAACAGACACTGACAAAGGCAACACACAAACACACTCACCCAAACAAAGCGAACAAACAACCCACAATGACTGATGATTTCGATGTCGAAGCTTTTATCGAGGCACCGTTGAAAAAGGTAGGGTCATATCAATCTTGTTGCCCTCTGACCCCGGTTTTTTGTTGATTCTTGTGGGCTATGGTTCAGATGAGCCTTGTTACCAACTCGCTAACTCTAATTCGTTTTTTGTACCTTTACTTCCATCCTCATCTGACGACACTTTACACTCTACCTCTCCTATTTCATCACTTCTTCTCTTCTACACTTCTCATGTATTGATTGGTTATTACTTGCTCGCCGATTGTGTTTTGAAATGTTGAAACCGAACCAACAGCCCCCCCAACCTACCATGGCTGTATCGGGCGACGATGCTGTAAGTTCGCACACCTCCCACTCCCATGAAAATGGACATGGAAGGTCGGTAGATGGAGATGGGGATTCGATGATGGTGGATGCTAGGAATGGAGAGAATGGGGAGAATGGGGGTCATGAAGGTGAGGGGAGTGAGAGGAGAGAGTAAGTTGGTTTTTTTGTTTTGGTTTTTGGATTTTTTGGTTTTTGAATTGGGTGTTCCTTGGTTAGCTGTTTTGTGGTTTCGTAGTGATTTACGTTGATGTTTTGATTCAGTTTATGTGGTTTGTAACACTTTTATTAACATCCGGTTTGGATTCATGTATTTGTTTAGGTCACTTAAATCCTCAAGATCCCTGGACGACGAAGCCTCAGAAGGTAGAGACAAGGATAGAGAACGAAGTAAAGATGGGGATAGAGATAGAGATAGACGAAGGTCGTCTAGGTCGGATAGAGATAGGGAACGGAGAAAGAGGTCTAGAAGTAGAGATCGACATTCGTCTTCTAGGAGACGTAGATCCAGGTTTGTTGCCTGTTATCTTTGGCTGGCCGGATTGTTTTAGGACTTTGTTCTAATTGCCATTGCTGATTTGATTATTTCTATGTATATGAATAGATCTAGATCCCGCAGACGAAGTGACCGTGACAGAGAACGAGATAGGCATCGACGACGAAGTCGCTCAAGAAGACGGTCTTCTTCCCGTGATCGTGACCGAAAAAGAGATAGAGATCGAAGAGACCGTAGCCGCTCAAGACGGGATAGAAGTAGGGATAGATACGGTCGGGATCGATCACCTAAAAGAGGAGAAAAGTATGTTTTGAGATCTCTTCTTCTCATCGGGCTTCAATTTTAACTTGGTACTGATGACTGTTTTTTGTTGTGTGACAGGTCGAAAAAGTCGAGATCTCCATCGCCCCAACTTACCCAAGAGGAACGTGATAGACGTACCGTTTTCGTCATGCAATTAGCTGCTCGATTAAGAGATAGTGAACTGATTGAATTCTTTGAACGAGCTGGAAAGGTTCGTGATGTTAGAATCGTGGCTGATAGAGCCTCTAGACGTTCTAAAGGGTATGCTTTTGAATTCTGTTCGAAGTTTTTGTAGAAAAAGATATTGTTTTTTAATCATGTTTGAATGTTTTCAATTGTGTGTTGTAGTGTCGGTTACGTCGAATTCCGAGAGGTTGAGGCTGTTGAAAAGGCACTTGCCATGTCGGGTGAAAAATTATTGGGTGTCCCAATTATTGTTAGTCTGTCTGAAGCGGAGAAAAACAGATTAGCAGAACAAGCTGCTCGGTACGTTTCTCTTTGTTCTTAACTATTCTTTGATGAAATGAAACTGACGTTTACAAACTCAAAAGTGCGGCGAGACAACACGAAATCCCACACAACAGATTGTATGTTGGATCATTACAATTTCATCTGACAGAAGACGATTTGAGACAGGTATTCGAACCATTTGGACGATTAGAATCTGTTGTCATCAATCGAGATCCTGAAACTAAACAGAGCAATGGATTCGGTTTCGTGCAGTATGTATCCCCTCTTCCTTTGTCATTGCTTGATGCTGCTTTTACTGATTGAGAGAACAATTGTTGACTAATGTTTTGTTTGTCGTAGATTTGTGAAACCTGATGATGCCAAGCAAGCTTTGGAACATATGAATGGGTACAATTTGGCCGGTAGACAGGTACGAGAATGAAATCAATTACATTTTCTTTTGTTTTGCTCCTCATCCCGATCTGTTCTTTTCTTTGTATATTAACAATGTTGTGTTTTCTTTGGATGTGAAAAAGATCCGGGTAGGTCTAGTTACCGAAAAAAGTGGAACTCAAGTTGATTTAGATGATAGCGGTAAGTTTCTATTTTCCTTTTGTTTCTCTCGAATCTCTTGAATGTTTAAGAACTCTAAAACTGATTCAATTTGTGTGAAATCTAGATGTGGCCGGTTTCACTTTGACACAACAATCTAGGGTTGAATTAATGGCCAAACTAGCAAAAAGTCATGGTGACGTGTTTGCCCCGTACGTATTTCAGTTTCAGTTTTACTTTTTCGTTTGATTTTTTCTTTTATACTGACTCTAATGACCTGGTAACGACCCAATCGAAATAGGCAAGAAAAACCAAGTCAACCGACTGTGATTGCTACCCGTAATATTTTGTTAAAGAATATGTTTAACCCCGCAGAGTATGTTTCAATGTGTAATTTTATCATCCAGGTGAGTTTAATTGATACACGTTGGCTAATGGAACTTTGTTTTGTGGTATTGTTTAAAATAGGGAAACCGAACCGAATTGGCAGCAAGAAATTGAATTGGACGTGAAAGAAGAGTGTGAGAATAAATACGGTAAAGTCATGCACATCGCTGTTGACGTGATTGATGAAACAGAGGTTTGTATTTTATATTTATATTTAGTCAATCTATTGATTCAGTTGCTAAGTGTTGATTTGTGTGGTATTAATGTATAGGGACACGTTTACCTCAAATTTGATACGACTTTGTCGTCGCAAAAGGCTGTGACAGGGTTAAACGGTAGATGGTTCAGCGGAAGACAAATCGAAGCTACTTTTATTCCTGGTTTGTCGTGTCTTTCCTAAATTCTTCATAACAACTGTTTATTTCGGTCACTGACCCTTTTGCTACATTTTGGTGATTTTATATCTGCAGATTTAAAGTACAACGCAAAGTACCCCGATGCAACGTTACTTTAAATGTTGCAATGGAAAATTTTGGAAATGAAATAATATTTTTCTTGATACTGTTTATCACAAATTATCTCCTTTATTTTGTTTCTTTGAACTCTAATTATCTTTGTTGTAGGTGTAACATAACTTGTATGTTGCCTTTTGGCTTTTTTGTGTTTTGGAAAGTTTGGAGAGTGTGTACTGTACATTGTTGATTTGGTTGGTTTGGAAAAAAAATTTAAGAAAAGGAGGAAAGGAAAAGAAACGAATTACCTGAAATTAGAGGGGAAAAAAATCATTGTACTTTTTTCGTTGTTTTTAGTTTTCGCATTTGCGAACTGCAATGACAAAGTTTAAGTTCAAAATATCCATATATCGATGAATTCAATGGTATATATAACCTACTTCCAAAAGAATATTTTTAAAGCAATGAAATAAAATCTTTTTAAGTTTTTTTCGTTTCATTTTATTGCATCATTTCCAAATTCCATCCTAATCTCCACACGGCCCGCGAATTTCGAAATTCTTTAATTCCGCGCCCAAGTCCCAACCCGGCCTTTGAAATTTCGAATGATTTATACCCCTTGTAACCTTTAACCACATCTCCCTATTTATATTTCTCACCTTCACAGTGCCGCACCACACCATCAATGTCAAAACCCACCATCACAGATTCCCAAATCGAGACTCTTGTTCAACGAATCTTCAAATTAAGAGTACAGTTCCGTCATGACGAAAACGACGAGAACGAAACGGACGCCAATGATTCTTGTGGTGGAGTTTTGAGTACATTGGATGGGAAAAATATCGTGACGGGGGAGTGGGTGATGAAAAGGTTGAGAGAGGTGGTTGGGGATGGTGAGTGGTTTTTGAATGAGTTGAGTCAATTGATGCATGTTCGATGGGTTATGGGGTGTACGGTTATACTCATTCTAAGGATTTTGTTCTTTTCTTTTTTCTTTCTTTGGGATCTATTATCATGAATCTTGAATTTCAAACAAAACTTGAACGAAACGAACATCAATGAATTGTGAATTGAAACCGCCAGAAAAACTCATCAACGTTACAAAAATATCAAAACTCTTGAATTTATCGTATACACAAGTTGAAGTTTACTCTGAAAAGTTGATTCAAAATCTCGAATCCCGACAATCTCCACAAGAAAAGTTTATGGTGTTGGATAAATCATGGTTGACTGATTGGTTTGTATTGTATGGCTTTCTTTAGCTCATTAGATTTTGGTGGTTACTCTTCTCTATGATTGGATATTGATATGATGATTCGATTATTGATGATTGATGATTTCTTTGGTTATTCATTCCAGGGGTTACATTCAGACTGTGATCGACTCGGTGGTAACAGATGTGAATTCGAATGGGGTGTTGAAATTGTCGGATGTGAGGTTGGTGAATGGGTTGAATATGAAGGTTGTTTGTGGGTTAGAGTATTGGGTGAACGTATGGTTTGATTTTTCGTTTCTTTGTTTCTTATGATTTTGGATGGATAGAGTCTGGGTCTATCGTTTCTGGAATTGGAATTGTGAGTTGCGAATTGACGGATTTATCGTTCATTATGGACCTAGATGATTCGCGGTTATCTAGAACCAGAGATACGGATCGATGCGGTTGAAAAGTATACGTTATATACAGATCAGTATGCTAAAAAGATAACACCTGTTGTTCAAAAAGTGATAGAGAAATTGGAAACGTATGTTTGTCGGTTTTGTTCCAATGATTTTTGACGGCGGTCTTTTTAACGTGTGGTTGTTGGTGAGTACAGTCCTACGACAATTAGTACGATTGATGAATTTAAATTGATACCAGAAGGATTGAGATCATGTGTGTATTTCGTTTGATACTTCGGTTTTGGGTGTTTCGAAATTCGTGAAGGTGGGATTAAACTAATTTTCGTGGTTTGAACTTATGGTGTAGCGATTATCGAAGAATTGGTTCAAACTCAAAAGGTGGCAGGACAATTACAAGCAAATGTGTTTGTTCCTCAAAGTACGGATGACGACTTGATAGATTGGGTTAAACTCAATTTCAGTAGCAACGGGTATATCGGTAAACTAAATTTACGTGTATCTCTGTATTGATTTTTTAGAGGTAACTGATTTTATATCTAAATTTTTGTTGCTCTCGATTATACCGATGAGTTAGCTTATGATATGATGAAACATCGAGGAATTCATACACCGCAAGAATTTATTAAAAAGCATTTACAAGATGCGATATTGTTACCTACTGGTGCGACTTCAGAGTTGATAGTGTTGCAAGCTGATGCTGCGATCGAAGAGTATTTAAGTTTAGATAAAATTGTGAATTTAATGGTATCATCTTTTTTCCCTTTTTATTTATTGTACAGGCATACTTTGTTTTGTCACTAAACTAATTCATATTTTAACGGGTATCAATTCAGACAATGTTTCCATCGATATTCACCAAACCAGATATCATCGCCCTCATCCCGCACTTACCTTCCCTTCATGAAATGACCCCAAAACCAGTCATATTGGGCGAAACTTATGTCGTTTCCGAAGGTTACCTCGAAAACTGTATTGAACTTTTGAAAGAATTCATTCAAAAGAAAGTCACCGCTGATTTGAAAACTAAGAAATCAGGATCATTCAGTGGAACTGGAAAGAACAAGGCAATTGAAAAGTTGAGCGAAAATGGAGTAACGATTGATGAGGTACCGCTTTCACTGGAGATGAATTTAACTAGTGGAATATGTAAACTAAACCGATACGTTATGGTGTGTTATTGAACAGATCAAACGAGAATTAGAGTCATCGCTGCCGTCGTTACCGTCTCAACTATTAATACCTGTTGCTCGGAAAATCAGAAGAAGTGTAACTGAATTATACCAAACGCAGTTGGACTCGGTATTCGTTGATCCGAATTTGATTACCACTAAAGCGCAGGAATTGGATGTATCTGGAGATGGACATCATCGAGCAACAGATACAGAATTCCACGAGCAGAAAGATAAATTGACGGGACAACTTTGGGAATTGTGGGTTTCTATTTTATTGTACCATGAGGGTTTGAAAGCCGTTACAGGTATTTGATTCAAGTTCGAATTATACTGAGTGAAATTGAAATAACGGATCAAGGTTTTTTGTAGATGCCTCATTACATCAGTCTTTATCAAAATATTTATTAAAATCGCACGGAAAAAGTTTCATTCAATTATTGACTTCCAAATTATCGCAGCCAAAATCCCCAACGACGTCTGAGAAACTCGCGTTGTCGCAAGAAGTACAGCAAGCGTTGAGAGTTCTCGAGGGTGGCTTAAAGGAAAAGGTAATGTTCTTGTAAATTGTGTCTAAACAATGGTTTGAGGGTGACCTAAAAAACAATCTTTCATACCTATATAGAAAACGGATAAATTTGTCACCTTGGGTCAAACAATTCTACCATTACTGATTCCTGAATTTGAATGGGCTAGTCCGATCTCTGAAAAAGCGAAATCGTAAGTCTTTGAGGCCATTCTTTCTTATATCAGTATCTATTCACTAACGATGTTTCATTTTTTCTTTGTCCCAAATACAGTGACCACCTCAATCAGTATATAAATTCACTCTTATCCCAACTCCAAACCGCAAATTCGTTAGCTCTATCCGTACATTTATCAGTTCTCCTGTTACTTGCCCTACACAACCTCGAAATACACGCCTCTGGAAAGTTTGTCCCGGGATTGATATTAATATTAGAATCTACGTTGACAAGCTCGGATGATTCAGAGCAGATAGAAGTGTTGGAGAATGTTAAGCAATGCATGGATGTTGTCCTTAAAAATGGTCAGGGTCAAGAGAAAGAAATGTCGGAATTAAAAGAAAATATAGCAAAGCTCGTGAGAAATTGCACAAAAAAGAGTTGTATATAGCTTCTGTTTTATACCGTTATGTCCGATAAAAGGATAATCTAAGACATTGTCGCGCTTATGGTTCTGCGCTCATGCAGGTGACGTCATACTACGGTCCCCAACTACCATCGGAGACCCAGCAAGATCTTTATAATCTAATTGCTTTGTCTTTCTTTTATATCTTGCTTCATGGTCACCACACCGCTAAGATGGCTGACGGTAAGAGTGATATATTTGCGAGAAATGGTAATGAATCAGACGACCATGAGTGGGAATCCTTAGTTGATCTCGTGGAGTGGTTTCAACATAGCTTGTCCATACAAGAACCCACCCAACCAAGAGAATATTTATACCGCCGTATTAAAAATCAACGCAATGAAGATATCGCAGAATGGGAGGAAACCCGTCGACTGGAAACAACACAAAGAAACGAGCAACTCATATCTCAGTTCCGACAGATACGAGAGGATAAACTTGGTATCAAAGTTCCTGATGAAGTGTTCAATGAGGAGTTTAAACTTTGGGAAAATTTATTTCTGCAATTGAACCAAAAAGTTCGTATAGATGGAGACCAATTCGCTGCGTCATCGTTTTCTTCATGGCATTCAAAACATCTCGAACGGTACCTTCCTGAAACTATCTACCGTCCTCTTTCCCACTCCCCTTCACTATTGCCGCAACCTTTATGGAAAAGTCTTCGTATGAGAATATCACATTCTTTTAGAGTGCTGTACAGGATGATCGATCAAATGAGTATCCCCACTCAACCCGGTCAAACAGGACTCCATCAGTTACGTGATTTGAATGTGAACGAAACAGTCGTAAGAATGTTTATTGATGCTTGGTTACCGTTTGTATTAGATACAATCGGGGGCGGATCAGTATTCTGTGTCGAAGGGGCCGAAGAGTCGGATGTGGTAGACATTAAAGGGAATGCTACTATTTCACTAGATGAAAAGAACCCATGTTGTTGCGCGGTAGAGTATAAAGTTCCAGCCAGTGAGCAATTGTTGTCGAGCGGTGCTTTAGATTACTTCTTTTTTACATCGAATGATAACATTGATGTATTGGTATCTGAAGTGTCTAGTGTAACAGTGGAAACCTCTTGTTCTAAAATTTCTCAATCGTCTTCATCGGTCCAGACGCAGGTTTCAACATCGACTGTAACAGTGTCCTCAAGTATAGGAAAAACAATCGCTCAAGCGTCATCTACACTCTCCAGTGTTCTCTCCACTCCCACAAAAATTGTGCGCTCATTCTCTCGTATTGTTCGGACTCCAAACACTCCAAAGTACACACCGAAAGATTCGGTCTGTCTTGGGGTATTGGAAACAAAACGTGGTTCAGACTCTTATCTAACCCAGGGATCTGTCCAGTCAATTATTCAGCTTTTGACACTTCAAGAAAAGTTTGCCTCCAGAAGCTATGTTTTGCGTGACAGTGACACAGACAAGGGAGATGGAAAACCGCCTGTAGTTTTTGGGGTCGCCAGTACGGGTTACAGATTTCAATTCTATGTTGCAAAAGACTACACCATTGAAAAGTCAGATGTTATAACTCTTGATACTTGGGATGATTTGTATCAAGTGATTGGGATCATCCGTTCATTAGTTATAATGTGCAGGAAATAGTTTCCGCTATGATTGTGACACTGTGTCAATGGGTGGGAAGCTGATGTTATTTTATGTGTTAAACATGTCTTGGTATTACAAATAAATAATTGTTAACACTATCCCCACTCAGCTTCGTTTTGTCAATTCTGACTCATCAAGGGTATCTAAGCTTTCTCTTGTAATTTCATCGACGCTTCTGGTTGCGTCAATCTGATAAGAGCGGGATAATATTATTAAAATGCGCTTGACGCTGGTAGAAAATATAGAACACGTACCCGTTTCAAAATTCCAAGACTTTCATAATAGTCCACAAGAGGTTTGGTGGTCTCTTCAAATGTTCGAATTCGCTTGATAATGCTTTCCATATTGTCGTCAACTCGTCCCGATGTCTTGGCCCTATTCAATAATCTCTCTACCAGAACCTCGGTTGGCGCTTCATAGTATAATACCAGACGCGGGGCGGCAATCTACGGTGATTTCGGTTAGATTGATATACGAAGTGAACTCCGGACAACATTAACCAGCTTACTTTTTTTTCAAAATACTTCGCTTGCTCTAGAGTACGAGGGTAACCGTCTAAGAGAAATCCACTTGCTTGCTTCTGGACATTCATTTCATTGATCAACAACAGCTTGGTAATGTCCTATTTTGAAAGTGAGAGGTCAATGGATCGTCAACAGATACTGGCTGGTTCAAAATGCAAAATGCACACCAGTGGCACCATCTTTCCATCTCTCATGATTTGGTTCAAAGTTTGACCCAATTCACTTCCTTTCTTGACTTCTGATCGGAATATATCGCCAGAACTGATATGCGAGAATTTCAATTCGTTCATCAAATTCGCGCATTGCGTTCCTTTGCCTGTGATAACCGCGAACAAAGATTGCAATTTAATATCCCGAAAGTCAAATATCGTTAACCATCAGGTAATAAACTTACCACTCCCGGGACCTCCAAGTACGAATACAATATTTGCAGTGTCAAACTTTATTTCGGGCATGGCCATCGTATCTTGGTGTTCCATGGTTGGTGAAATAGATTCCGTAAGAGGGAACTCATCAGCTAACCAAGATTGACTGTCACTGCGAGACACATCACTTCTTTCACCACCACAACTGGCCTTCAACTTCTGGATATGTTGTTGAGGGATGATTAATTCCAAGAAAACATTATGATGATGGCCTTCATTATCTTTGGGGCCTGAATGTTGGGCGACTTCATGAAGGTAGTCGTAGAAGGTGAAAGGATGGTGGTGATGTGCGAAACCGGCTAGACCGGATGAAGGCTGAGATGAATGGAAATTTCTTCGGACCATGAAACTTGCGAAAGTCGACATGTCCGACGGTTTAGCATAAATGGAACAACTAGTTTGTCCAAAATTCGTCGACGGCCTCCTCCCTACATGAAATTGATACAAATGTCGTTACGATTTGACCACGAAATATATTAATCCTAAGCACAACGGGAACTAACCTTCTCTTGCCTCCGCTGGTGCGCTAACCAAGGATATTCCAACTGTCCTGTCGGCGCCGACATTCAGTTTCTGACGAGAGGGATCCACCGAACTCGTATCAGTGTTGTAATAACCCATCAACATATAATCACAGTTGCTTTCGGCATTTATAACCACCGAAGCTATGCGAGTCCGTCTGCAGACAGAGGCACCATTTCTGAGTAGATCGATAGATGCTATTCAACATTTCAAGAGAATATGTACGAGGGAAAGATCAGTTTGACTTTTCACCAGATATAAGAATAGCGGGACAGACAACGGATAATAACCTTTTGAAAATTGACCAACGGGCAATGTATTTACAGTAAGTGTGGTGCATAACCAGAGAAAGATGATAGCGACGGTATTCAAATTCATGTTGATAAAATCCAGATATGCAGCTAAAAAGCAGAAAAAAAAGAGTGGTGGGCCTGCCGATACAAATTGTCAACACTGCGTACTGTGAGCTTTATATATTACGAATCTCTTTTCATTTCGACATCCAATACATACAATCCCATATCCACGGATTAGCAACGTTGGAGGAACGCGAATCAAGCAAGAACCTAAAACCTGAGGGGTTCAACATCGATTGTTGCTGGACATCCGGTCATATTGTAGCGTGTTTCAAGTCCCAAAATTTGACAACAAGCAAGTCCTGAATGTTTCATCCAAAAGTAGAGATGAATACGTCGGATGACTTCCCTGTTACAGCTCGATATTGGCAAGATTCACTATTCCCTCGTGAGGTTACTTAGCTTTTTATGTATTGAACGCTTTGGTGTAAGCTCGTTTGAAATGAAACGTTGTTTGGGTAACATTGACTCAGAACAAAAGCTGCTTCAGATGATGGGTTCAAAGAAACGGGTGCAAAAATAGAAACGTTTAGGGACAAGTGAAGGTAAAGAGCACATAGAGTGGAAGGAATGCTCAAGACATGAAATTAATGCTTATATTGTTGTGGGTTTCGGATTAATATTCACTAAAGTACATTGACGAGTATAAGAAAAAAATTGGGACGGTAAATTACGTTTTTAAGAATGACAATAAATTAATTCTTCAGCATGCAAAAGAAATTATCGTGTTTCCAGCTGCTCGATTTGTTCCTCTACGGTTCTGTCCATCGAAAATGAATCCAAGTTAGCACCAGCGTATGGTTTAATTGACGAGAACGCGATTGCATCCAAGTAAGAGGTGAATTTACTAACCTTAGTTCGGAAACTAGTGTTTCTAACCTCCCTTTTAACATCGTCAATATATCATCTTCGTGTTCCATCCAGCTTTCGTTTTCCGGGCTCCGTATGTCAACGTTTGAATTTATGGCGACAGTTTTGTGTTGATCAAGTGAAAGCGGTTGCATGTTCCTTGAGTGCCTGTGATTATCTTTTTCCATCCAATTCTTAATGGTGCTTGATTTCAAGAGACTAAGTGATTGTAGACGTGGCGGTAGGTCGGACGAAAAACTGGAAGAAGGCTGAGGCTGTGTAAGTGGCGGAGGTTCGAATTGTTGCGATGTAGGGAGAGATATAGTGGGGGGAGTGTTTTGTTGTGGTGATACTTGAGAATGAGGTGATGCAATGGACTCGAGTGATGATAATTTGTTTTTTGAGACTTGTCCAACCTTAGAATCATCCGGTCTACTGCTCTGGTAGCGATGAGCGGCTCGATCTTCCGACTTAAGTGGAGGATAACCTTGTTGTACGACTGGCATCTCAACACCTAAATCCTCTAATGTCAGTTTCTGGTCGCTTTCCCTACTTTCAACCTCCGTCGGCACAGTCGGAACCACGTCGTGCTTTATGCGGTTCGCACAAACCTCGGGATCCGACTTAGAATGGATGAATGAGTTGGAGGCGGATAACTTCTCTTGTATACTCTACAAATGACGGTTTGTCGCGTTAAGGAAGGAGAGCTTAACGGGATCGATAGAATTTATACATACTGCTTCAACGAGTTGATCGATTCTTGACTTTAAACTCTTCTCAAAGTCATCGACCATTGTGGTTCTCAAATCTTGCTTGTTATCGGGCAATGGCTCATCATCCGCTATGGCTTTACTCATTTCGGGCTGAGAAGTCGAAGCAGATGACGCTATGGGTGAAATCTTTCCAGTGGAGCTTTTTACAGAGCGTGAAGCTTTCAGTTTAATCGGCGGAGAAGAAGGAACCATCATAGGAAACGGAGTAGGGGTAGGAGTCGGGGAAAGGACTGGTGGCATTCGTGGTTCTATCTCTTCGTCGAATAAGACTGTAGCTTCAAGTCGGCTGGGTTCTATCTGTGATGAATACGGAAGTGAATGACCGTGTCCTTCCCTCGTATTTACAAGTGTTGTTGAAGCAACATCATGGACATAATCCGGCGGTCGATATCGCTCATAATTTGACGAGAGTATAGTATCATTTACGGTCCGTTCCGTCAGCAGTTCACCTTTCACAGATTTACTTTCTCCCGCTTTCATCTCGGCTATTGTGTTGATTGTCGTTCTCGAATCCACCAAACCATATCGTCGTCTCAGATCCTCCAAAATAAGGGCAGCATCTGAATTCTTAACCCGCTCAACCTGAGAAATTTCATCCCTCCTACTAAATGTCCACGGTGAGGCTGGTTTGTACAATTTTGAATTTAGAGTATCGTCTACATCGCGTTTAACAAGACTCGAGTACCGGGAACTTGGACCTGAAGATAATTTTGAATGCACCTTTGATGCAGAATTTGAGCCTAATGAGAATGACTGAGAGTGTCGCTGCCTGATCTGTGAGATTTTGTCCTGTTTTGAATGTTTTTGGTTCGTTATAACTTGTGGTAACTCAGCGGCTGATGATGTCGATGGTTTGAAAGAAGATGAGGATAACGCTGCGTTACTGAAACCCAAAATAACAAATATGAATAAAGATCAAATTGAAAAAACAAAATGATGATCAGATGAGAAAAAAAGCAGCGTAGTCATAGAAAAGCAAATCAAACCATCGTCCAAGCACTTGACTCGTTCTCTTTGTCAGCTGTTCTAATCCTGGATCGAAATCAACCTCGGTATTGTTTCGCCTTTCATTAGTTGCCCCCACAATAACCGTATTCGGCTTTGCTTCAAAATCCTCAACTGATTGGTTTGACCCAACTCCGGAAAGCCGAGTCGCCTGATTGTCCGATGATTCTGAATCCGTATCTGACCTGGATGAATCTGAATCGGATGTACTCGATGAATGAAGTCTAGATGAGAGGGAATCAGAATTTGAGGATGTGGTAGTGTCTGATGTGTAATGGGTATTCCGGTATACAGTAGAGGTCATAATAAATAATGGTGGAAAGTGAAAAAGTTGAGGTTCACCTTAACGGAGTTGCGTTCAGACGAGTTCACAAAAAGTTCAGAACGAGGACGCAGAATGATGTTCGACTTCACTACACTTTTTTATTATTATTGGCACCATAATAGTATACACTGAGATAACAACAACAAAAAGGAGAATAAAAGATAGCCATAACTAATAAAAGCACATTCATAGCGAATCGCATCCAACACCACAAGTTATTTACATATTGGGGTTGACAACTGAATCGTCACGCCAAAAGGGATTAATTACTGCAATTAAAACGCATTATGACGATTTCACTAATATCACCCACTCCACATCTATAGTATGTTCCTAAATAAAAAGAACTTGATTCATGCTTCAGGGATTACAACATGAACAAGGCAGCTCCTGCCAAGGCAGTGACGAATCCAATCCAACCAGCCATCAATTTAGCAGAAGTGGCGCTATTGGGGTCGCTACCGCCAGGAGTGGTGGCACCATTGCCATTGCCTCTACCTCCGGTGCGAGATCCACCAGTTTGGTTATTGAATAATTTGGGCATGGGGACAGGGTTGGGGTCTTCAGTTGCACACTTGATTTCGAGCCAATCAACGAAAAGTTGATAAGTTTTGGAACGTTCAGCAGCATTATCACACCATGCGGTTTTACCACCGGCCCAGTCAACAGTACTATAAGATGAGAAAGCGCAATGCCGTTAATTTCTGGTGTCGGACGAAGGATCGATACGAACAGAAAAATGAAATGAATACACACCCTTGCGGTTGGTTGCAACCACCATCCCAGATACTAAACCAGACACGTTGATTAGCAGTGGGGAACTTGTCACTGGTGGCTTTCGACAAAGTTCTAATCACTTTGCCATCAACGGCCCAAGTGGTTTCAGTGGGGGTCCAATTGATAGTATAAATGTGATAATCGCTGGAAGCGTCGAAGGCGCCATTGTTGAGGGTTCTCATATCAGTTTTGTTACCTCGAGTATAATCAAGTTCACCGTTGGTGTAGAAATTGGTTTGCACCTAAGATACGAAGGTTGTGAGTGCCGGGCTCCATGGTATTCATCCAACAAACGTAGAACTGATCCTCACCTCCCAAGGTTTAGCACCAATCATTTCAAAATCAATTTCGTCACCTTCTGTGTCGGAAACGACAGTTTTGGTAATGAATGAATTGACGACACCCATGCCAGCGGAAGTCTTGATTCTAGCGGAAACAGTTCCGTATTGAAGCCATCTGCAAAGATGTCGGAAGCAGTTAGTGAACAAGCCCGATTGGACGATTCAACAGTAAAAGAACAACTGCCATACCTGGTAGTGACAATGGTCGCACCATGGCCTCGTTTTTGGCCTTCGTTATACTTAAGGGTGAGGACAAGATTGCCGTCTTTCACTTCGGCATTGTCTAACTCGGGGGTCTATTTATAGCAGGCGCCAAATTAGCCCCACAGTTGTAGTTTCCAGTCAGTGAACGAGAAAGGCAACGTTACCTCCATCCATAAACGTTCTTTATCGGGGTCACCAGCGTACTTGTATCTGGAAACCAAAACGCCGGCGTCATTGAAATCTTCTTTGTAACTTTTACACATTGGCTTTCCGACACAAGATTCGCCTTTGTAGGAAGCGGCCTGGTTACACCCTTCGGTGAGTAAACAAGCGGACACTTCATTTGCGCACCAACCCCCAGAGTTACAGCACGGGGAAAACTGGTCGCATTGTTTTTTTGCGTTTGGACAAATGTTGTTTTGAGCGCTAGCCAAGCTGAGCAAGCAAGAAGCGAGAAGGAGGGACTTTAACAGCGCCATACTGTGCGTTGAATGAAAGCAAAGAGACGGTGGCGGGGAAGAGGAGAGTTTATAGATTAGAGAGACAGAAAAAAGACGTTTCTAATATAAGTCGCTCAGTTTGATTTGAGGCAGATCGGAGTGATGTTAGAGGGAATTGCGAGGGAAGCGGAATTTGGCCGTATTTGACGACACGTGACCCACTGACACCCGTACAGCCAATGAGAGGGCGAGGTATTCTAAATCCGCGCAGCTCATTGGCCGCCGTCGTTCCCCCTTAATGAAATCTATTTTCGGCAACCGGGCGCAATCTCTGCTGGTCTCACCCATTCATTTCGTTGACTACAACGATACAATCCAATTTGGGAGCAACTGAGATCATCACTCTTTCCCACAAAGCTCATCCCGCCGTGTGAATTCTGTATAAAAGGCAATTTCATTCGTGGAAAGCGTCAATCTCTCATTGCAGACATGGATCATTGCGTATCCCAGCGGGGCTGACTCGAGAGTCGAGACTTGTTGCCAACATCACGACACCCTGCGGCATGGACGTAGAACATTCGATGCAAAAGTCAATTCAAATAAATTCTTATAATAATATACATCCTAAAATTTAGTTACATGAGTGACGCAATTCTAAATTTTCTTCGCCGCGTAATCAAAAAATTAAAATAAAATAGCAATGTCATCGCTTGTTGCCGAGACCCTCGAGACAATCACCTCATTTTGTCTTCTACATTATCGAATCGTAAAAAGGTGCAAATTCTGAATAATGCTTTGCATGTGATGAACGAAAGGGAGAGAGATGAATACCTTCGTCGCAGATACATCAAATTACCAGTGATAATCTATCCCAGTGCAAGTGTAATATCCAATGAATGCCAACTGTTTCGCTAAGGTAAGGTCCATTTATGATTCATCAAAAATATCTCTCCTTCGTTCTTTACTTTGAAAAATGTGATTGCGGTATCCCTCCAGCTCCAAACCTATGCACAGAATTGGCTATGCACAAGTCACTCCATCAGCCCAACCACTGGGCTCTCATGGGTTCCACTTCCATGGTTACCATACATCCATGCAATGATTACACAACAAATATAGACCTATCGCTCCAGCATCAAAGCCCCCATTACTCCCTATTGTGAACCGTTTTCCTAAAAGCCTTCCTTAATGCTTCTATGGATTTTCCACAGGATTCATGGAACAAGCAAGCGACACGTTCTCTCTATTGATTACCCCAGCCTGGTTAATGAATTCCTTATTAGTTGACGTGATTGGAAATTTCCGACAGGTACTCGACTGCTTAATCGTACATCTGTCCGATTCGTGGATCCTATAATGAAGAGCGGGTGAATTACAGGGAGTGAGAAAATGGATAATTAGGGCTTATTCGATTATCGCCGATTTAAACTAAAATGGATCTTATTGTTCGTTGTACATGACTGTAATTCATTATTATTGATACACGGAAGCCTGGTTGGCTCCTCAAACGTGGAGGAAGAAAATATTCATTGATGAACCATTCAATCCTATTGAACGTTGGAGATCCGAGCACTCGATTAGCTGAGTGTTGAATGTCTTACCCGCCACAGGATAAACTCGGGCTGATGGATGGGCCGGTGAGGTATAAAAGGTGCGCATCCCATTTTTTTAAATTGCAGTACTGCGCCATAACTTCTAATTTCGCATCACTTTCCTCTTGGTGGTTGGAAAATGTATTCATCTATTTTTCTGATTTTTGCGACTATCGTCGCCTTAACAAAAGCTTTACCCAATGGAGCACCCGGTTGTAAAATTGATGTACAATTTATATCGGGGGAAATGAACCCTCCAAGTCAATTGGGCATGAGGTACATATTTTTTCAAAATTATCACTCCAGACGTATCGAAAGGATATTGAGATCTGACGATTTAAAAATATAGTCTTCAACTCGTCGGCCCTGGTCAAGCTTACACTCCTGGCCAACCCGTCCGATTCCGAATCAACGGTCGACCCTCAGTCAAAGGACTTTTACTCTACGCCGAACCTGTAAATCAACCGAATACCATCCGAACAGGTAAATGGCAATATCCTAATGGGTATCGATCGAATCATAATGTTTGTCCGGGTAAAGGAATTCAAGCTGCACCGGATAGTATCGTTACGCATTCAAGTCCAGCTAATAAACCTACATCGGGTGAATTGGTTTGGACTCCGGATGCGAATGTCGGTGATGTGGTGATTAAATCTGTCATTGGTGAGTTGTCATTGCCCATGCTTGATGTTCTTTTGTTTTTTCTTTCAAAGTATATTCCCTGTCGCGTTCAATTAGAGTTTTAACATTGTTCTTCACCTACCTTTTTAGCACTCGGAGAAACTTCATGGATGGTATTAAATGATATCGTTCTCGTCTCCTCTGCCCCCGGTGCACCCAACCAACCCGTTCCTCCCGCTCCCGGAACTCCTGGGACTCCTGGTCAACCTATTCCTGGTCAACCTATTCCTGGTCAACCTATTCCTGGTCAACCTCCTGCTCCAGGACAACCTCCGGCCCCTGGTCAACCGGCCCCGATTGCTCCAGTTCCTGGAGTCCCCGGCACACCACTCACACCCCCCGCTACACCTGTTGTCCCTGTTCCACCACCGGTCAACATGCCACCGACACCTGTGCAACCACCCAATCCTGCGAAATCCAGGAACGCCAGAAACGACGACGACGATGATGACGACGATTAAATTTAATGCAATTATCAGTAATATTTCGCATGGTCTTTTCATGTTTAATTTTAAGTTTCTGTACTCGTTAGTGTATTTTATGGCCCTTTTGACTCCGTGCAACTGTAAATTGAATCTATTATTTGTGTAATATAAGCCATGTGGTCCTTATTTAATTCTTGTGATACTTGCCCGTAACTAGGCAGGAATTAGAAGAGCTTTTGTATTATACATTCTGAAGAAATTACATGTCCATTCAGAATTTATATTTATTTTCATAAATCACCAATTAAACAAACCCCTTTTCTTCCTTTTATGACTCACTCCATATTTCTCCAACACTCCTTCCAACTCTTGCACACCTTTAACATTTTCACCGCTCACAACCAACGTCGGTGTTGTATCGTTGTACACAATCATTTTAGCAACCCTTGATAAATCTTCCTTCGTGACATTTTCGATTTTCTGAATCATCTCTTCAAATTCGCTACGTTTACCTAACACTTGAACTTGTCTGGCTATATCTTCCAATTGAACCATTCTGGATTCTAAATTCATAAGTAAACTACTTTTTAATTGATTTTTGGCTCTATTCATTTCTTCTTCGGATATGTACTCCGCCATATGCGCAAATTCGTTCACGATAACTTCTAACACGAGGGAATTGTACTTGGGTTCACAAGAGGCCGAAATTCCAAAGAGACCAGAATCAGAGTACGAGTTGTTGAAAGCGATACAGGAATGAATCCAATGGTACCGGTTAAGAACCTGAGTGTAGAGTCGAGAGTACATGCCTTTGCCCGGTCCACCGGCAGAAAAGGAGTCACCGCCGCCCATGAGAACTTGAAGAATGGAGAGAGGATAGATGTCGGGGGAGGTATAAGGGACGGAGGGAAAGCAGAGGTATATGTGTGTCTTCGGGATTTCAGGAATGGCAGAGGTTTGTGGTGGACGAGGAGTAGGGAGGATGAGAGTGCCACCTTGGTAGTTAGCCGGAGGTGAAGGTAGGCGAGGAGACGTAGTAGGAGAGGCGATGTGTTGGACGGATTGAGCGGCGGTAGTTGAAAGAGATTGTGAAGGTGAAGAGAGGTGCCTCGGTGAGGCAGTGAGTGATGGTTGAGAGGATGAAGATAGCTTGGTCCCTAAAGACGACGGCGAAGATCGTCCCAAATCAGAACTAGACAGTCCCAACTTGGCGAGTGGTCGCTCAAAAAATTTATCTGCCAATTCTACCAACAAGTCATGCTTCACGCCAGCACCTGCAATCACCATTCTCTCTGGCCGATAGAATTTTTCGAGATACTTTCTCACCGTCTCAACTCCAATTTGATCAGCCTTATTAGGATCACAAAATATCGGATTCCCTAATGTTTTCATATCGTATGCGATGGCGTGCACTACCTCTGGCAAAAACAGTTCCGGTTTATCCTGAACTTCAAAGAATTCGTACTTGATTGTATCTCGCACCTGCGATATTTCATTTTCTAGGATCGCGGGAGAAAGTATGGTTTCGGCGAATATCGAAAGGACGGATGGAATGTCAGGGTGGAATATAGCGGACTGGTACATAATAGCTTCTCGACTTGAAGAACAGGATATATTACCACCCAATTTTGTGATTAAATTTCCCAAATCCGACGCTGATGTCTGTTGTGTAGACTTTTAACGTGGATAAAACATTGTTTAATTTGTTAGTATTTTCAATTGCAAAGGCAATTCTAGATGGCTTTAACCACCGACCTTGAACGCCATTCGATCTACAAAATGACTAGCTCCTAGCAAGTCTTCGGATTCATATCTACAACCGGCATCGACGCAAACTCCGACAGCGGCAAAGTGACCAGAATTTTCTTCTGAAGCGACTCGTAGTCCCGATGGCAAAGTTGTGACAAGGGTGGAGGGTTTGTTGAGCGAGGAGGCAGAGAGTGATCGGGAAGTGGATATATTGGAGCGATATTTAGTCGGAAGAGACGGATGAAAACGACTACGGTGCAAGTTTGTAGACCTCGTTATCGACAGGAGGGCTCGCATAGATGACATTACTAAACTATGATAAACCACAAGTTGAACAAAAAGACGATTGAATGTAGTCCAAGGGATTCGGTACGAGTGCAGTAAAGAGCGCGGTAACCCAAGCAACCGTCTGTGTTTGATCACGTGTACGTCTGTGCCCGCTGAGGTCTTACGATGGATATGTATGCAATGCTTCGTCGACCTCAGTGGAAAATACACTCTGTAAATGAATATTCGCTATGTGATATAGCAGAAAATCGTCCCATTAGGAATGATTACAACAGGATTTTGCACCACACAAGGCAGATTTAATAAGTCGCATAACCTCGTATGTGTATCTTACTTTTATCAATTATTTACAGTCAAGCTGGTCTAAGTCTCGCGTCTCATCATTGCATATATAACATTCGTTTTCCACTTCTACAGCCACCGATTCCCGGGCACTTCTGAGGCGGAGGCGGTCTAACTTCTCGACAGCCCCCTATACCAGGACACTTCTGAGGCGGAGGGGGTCTGGTATTCCTGCAACCCCCTATTCCCGGACAAGGAGGATTCTCTTTCGGAGCTTTCACTGGTCCAGAAAGTGCACATTTTGCAATTCTATATTCCATGTTGACTGCCGGTCTCCAACTTGTATGACGGTAAGTATCCGGAACCTTTGCATGGCTTTTGAGATCGACGGCTTTCACGCAATCTAAGCCGGGTTCGGTTTCTGAAGTAGCTTTGTAAACATCTATTTCCATCGCACCAACATTTTGTGGCCAAGGACATCGCTCCGTCTTGAAAGTCTCACTAAAATGGCCAGATTCGTCAAACTCAACGAATTGACTCTTCTTAAATGTGAGAAAATGTCCGTGAGTACAAGACTGCATAAGCGCCATGTATCGATGTCCTTGAGATCGCAACGACTTTGCCAGCCCAGGCTCAATAGTCAATTCGAATCGAGAAGATTCTCCTTCGCAATCCTGGCAACCGAGAAATGCGGTAACTGCATGAACAGCCCTTCCGAAATAGGTCGAAGCAGTACGAATTGCGGACATTATAAAATTTCCGAGAGGTTCAAATTGAGAGAGAATCTGATCCCTTGTCCTTTGAGCATCAGAAGCGATTTGCCTAAACCCTTCCGTGATTTGTCCACGACTCCAGTAAAGGAACATGTCGCGGAAAGTCTGATGCAATCCAGCACCAAGTTCAACCATGCTAGCAGCAAAAGGGGCCGTCAGAATTGCTGCGGCCATACTACAAATGATTGCTGCTCCAGGACCTGTATAAAAATAAGCCAAAGATTATATCATTTTATTATTAATATATCAGGGGAAAGAGAAAAGTTTAAAATTAACTTACCGCCAACAAGACCGCAACCCGCAATAGAGATCAAGTCAAGAGCCATCGTGATTACTTGTGTCATGCCTAAAATATCGTTTAGTAACTGATTAAGTAACTCTTTTTTGAAAGATTGTTAATTATGTACTAACATTCGCGTACTCCTTTTCTTTCGGATAGCGCACACTTGTCAACGATATGGTAGGTGTCAAATGCTACAATTGCCAGAGTTGCACCTGCCTCAATCACTTTTGCGCCGGTTTCTACTACAACATGCGCCAAACCCCACCCTCGAGTGGTTAAAATGAATGATTTACCGGCGGCGTTTTGCTCAAGGTGTGCAACTGCGGCTTCTGCTTCTGTTGTCGTCATCTCTAATAATTGTAGCAGATACATCCCGTCAGCACACTCACGAACAAGAACATAACTACCTTCGCGTTATGGAAGAAAATCAAATTACCAAATTTCACGGAATTTCTATCATTGATTTTCGGGCTAAACTTAGCTTTTTCGCGAACACAAGATGCTTGACGTCTGTTCAATCTTCTGGTGCAACCCGCTACCGCTGCCTGAGTTGGAGGATTTATTGCTTGTTCTTCAACTTGAAATCTTCCAGGTTGTCCAGGACGGGGAGTCAACAAAATTTGTTTAAGCGATCCACTGGGGGAACGATACCCGATAAAATGAGTTCTTCCGTTATTTTTTTCAAGAAACAAAATGTGTTCGCCGTTTGAAGGGCCATGGATTATAAGTAAGTCATGGCTGTTAGCAGTCAGAGCGTTTTCTCCAAGTTGTAGCTCTTGCCGTAAATTGTTGAAAACGGCTGAGTCGCTTTCCAATCTTATAAGGTCCGATTTCCAGGAACGCAGATAAGAATACTGAATTTCTTTGAAATTTGGATGTGACTTAAAAGCTTCAAATTGGGCGGCCTCGAACTTTAACGCTATTTCAGCTCTGAACTTTTTGATACTGCCATCGAGTTTTCCGAAAATTTCGTTTTTAAGAGTCTCAAAGGATGTGCTGGACAACTGCCACTTCTTTGATTTACTATATCCTTCTAATTCAAGTATCGGGAACCAACCTCCCAACTCTTTGGAATACGGTATAACATGAACATAATCTACGTGTGGGTCATGTTAGATAGTTATCATGCTTTGGAAATATTTTGAAGACTTACGGTCGGCAGTGAAATAGATCTCTTTATTGGCCAGATCAATTATTAGACGCTCCTTTCCGGCCCCTGACCCGTTGGGCACTCCTACTCGAAATGCTATTTCAATCTAATTTAGCTTGACCAATTGAAAGTTTTGGAAATTTTTTATGTTTACTTACTCATGAATTCAGGAGGTTTGGCATGTCCCTCCCTGGGAGGGATTAATTGTATATCGTCACCGACTCCGGCCTCCCTGTCAACAATATTTCGAAAAGTAAATCCATCATGGGGATCACTAGTCATTGTCCTCCCAGACCTTAAACTATTTAAAGTGGGTCCCAGATTGCTGGGATTTGGAAAAAATCCATATCGATTCCCGATGAACTGGCGGACCCCCTCTACCGGATAATTGGCTGATACAGGAGCAGGGAATATTTCGGCTAACACGTTTCGGACCCTTTGATTTACTACATTAGTTGCTAGGACCTCTATACCCAGAGTAGAAATAACGAGGATGACAAAGAGGAATAGGTATGTAGCAGTGAACTTGCACATGGTTCTTGTGTTCAGGAAGAAGAGTAAATGCGCTGATATTTATAAGTTATAGTGTGTCTACCTTTTTGTATAATCATGGAATTGCTTATGAGATGACGATGTTTAGAATGGCTATGCTACATTGTTTATTTATCCATAGCATTATTTGGAAGCATTTGTTCGGCCTATTTTAACTTTGCTTTATGAATGGATATTTTCTTTATAAGGACGGCTAATATTTGACATCAAGTATTAATTTTTCAACACTTTCAACACAAGTAAGTTTATTCTATCTTAGCTCTTATTATATTATGACAAATGAATACTCTTTGATAATGCGCATAATGTTTCGGGTCTCGAAAATACATAAGCTCGGCAAGGGAGGCAAGAATCGGGCTGAGTTCATCCATCGTGTATTGATAATTCTTACAAATTACAATTAAAGTGCTGATGCTTATGAATCTTCTACAAGCGCGCACGCACGTTGCTTGCGTTAAAACAAACCAAGATTAGCACAAGAGGAGATTATGAATTAGAGATTATGGCAAAAGTGATGGTCTAATGAGATTTGTGGGAATCAGTCATTCAGACGAGAAACAATGGCACACATTCTGACCACTAAGGGTGTAATGTAACTAAATGTTATCTTCGTAGATCACAAAGGAGTATTATTTAATAGTGAAGCCGGTGATATGTTCATTGTCAATATTGTACATTAATGCGGCATTCCAGCCATTACAATCAACTATTACATCCTATCAACTCAGTTATCCCCACTGTACAAAATATACACCCACACTCCTGGCAATAGTAGACAGTTGCGGTGTTGGGCATGCGCATTGTATAGACTACTTTCTAATATCAATTAATTAATAATCGTTGGCTAGTAGTTGAGCGTTCTTGTGCGGGATCACGTGACACGTTAAATCACTCTAATCTCGTTCCCTTTCTAAATTCTCTCGTCGTCGCTTCCCTCGCTCGCATCTCTCATCCACAACAACGACATTATCGCATCCATCTTGCGCAGACACATCTCTCCACACACAAGCACACTCTCTACCAATGGAAAAGTTTAAGGAAGTACGTTTGCCCTCCCTGCCATCCCACCCGGCTCCTCTCCTGGGACCGGTGTGTCCCCCATACCCGTTCTCATTGCTCATTCACAACCCTTTTCTCTCTCTGTTATTATGTTTCTTTGTTGTATTTGTTATCCTCTTGTATTCTGTTAATCCGACGACATCATTTGTTTGTTAAACACCCGTCAAACACTTTTTTGTCACGTCGCCTCTATTACTCGACAATTTAACGCTTGTTTACACGCACACCGTCGAACCCTCCCCGTTCATTCGAGTAGAAAGTCAACCAACTTCGCTTGGAAGCCGATGCTGCCAACGCACGTGCTGATACCGCTGAAGCTCAATTGAAAAAAATCCAAGAGCAATTGGCAGGAAAGGACAACGAAGTAGGTGTCCCCTTTGGAACTGTGGGGATTTTGGCTCTCAATTGCCGTTGTCCCTTGGGATACGGTGGAATCATCCGCTTCGCAATTGCACAAAAGTGTTTGAAGTTGACAGATTCCTTTGCAAAGTAAAACTAACCAAAAGCTCGTAATGCCAAATAATTTATTTGCTACATGACAGGTTTCCTCCCTTCAAAACAAAATCTCGTTACTCCAAGGCGAAGTTGAGCGAGCAGAAAAGAGAATTGGCCAGGTGAAGTACAGAGTTTGCCACTCAGTTACCTCATCTTTTTTTCCTGACTTTATATGTGAACAGGTTAAATTGCAAAGTCAAGCTGAAGAAGATGCCAAACGCCAGACAGACTCATTGAACCGTAAAATTGCTTTGGTCGAAAAGGACTTGGCTACATCCGAATCTTCCCTGAAGATTGCTCAAGAAAAGTATGTTTGCCTGTTGCTCTTTTTTTCGTTTTACCCAACTGGACTCGGATGAAGTTTGAGATTTCTGCTGTAGCGCGTAATTGTGACTAACAGATGTTTTGTCTCTTCGCTGTTGTTCTTTGCACCGACTATACGCTATCATTGATAATAGGGCAAGGACATATGAACTCCAAGCTGAACAGTGGGAACGCAAAGCTAATCAGTTGGAAGCTTCCAAGAATGAGTTGGAGAAGAAATTAGAAGAGATGAGTGCCAAATATGCTACAACCAAGAAGGAATTGGAAGAAACTCTAAAGAGTTTAGAAGACTTTTAAATGAATGTTCAACTTTTTGGACTTAATATCTAGTGTAGACAATACAGCCTTGTTGATTCTTTTACTCTCTTCTTGACATTCCAACCAGGAATGACGGATTGCATTTCGCCCCCTTCTCAGTTTTCTTATTATTTTTCTTTTTCATGCTTTCCGATTTCATCCTTTCATTTCAATCGTTTTCGGTTTTAATCGAGTCATGTCTTTTGTGACGGAACTACAACTTGATTATCGTCGAAAGCCGAGAATTAAACCAAAAAAAAAGAATAATGAGCTCATCTCACATAACATGTAGAAGGAGATGAAGGAGTGTCCTTGTAATATTGGTCCTAATAAAATATTCTGGTTTTGTGACAATTTGGAATTTCCGAGTTGGAAAGTTGAGCCACACGTTCCCTCGTTCCTTCGGCCGTTGCGCTTTCTTGCAACAACGATCAATACGAAATTACGAATACATCGACTCATCGCATATCACACAACCACAATGACTCTCCCCTCTCTGTCCCAAGTTGACGCTGCATATGCCTCGTCAAAGACAAACCCCGCCCAGGCCGCAAAGGCTTTACAGTCCATCATCGAGTCATCTCAAGGTAAGACTATTTGAAAACTAACTTGACTCTTTCTTGTTCGGATTTGAGCGCTTTTATATGTCGGCCCTATATCCCTACGGCATAGAATTCTGTTGGTGTCGCAAAAGATCACCTTTTGGCAACAGTTTCAGCTTTGGAGTTGTCGGACAGAGTCCATCTTGGTGGTGATGACGTACGCGAAAGCGATCACATATCGATGTTGAGGTTATCTGAAAGGGGACTCTGGTGTTATTATTATTTGTTTCGATAGCTTTTATTCATTGTTTCTTAATCGATAAAATCTGTTGAGGATGAAGAAGGATTTGAAACTTTTGAAGTTGTACTTTTGGAACGGAATTGATTCGGTCGTGGATTTTTATGAAGATTGGGAGTTGCTACTACCGATGTCGGGCTTGAATTGCTATGTTTATTGATACTAACAAACTCGTATTTCTTTGTCTTTGGTTTTGCATCTCGATTTTTACCCTGTTTGCTTCCTGATTTGATTTTGATCCGGACAACGAATGTTCTTTGCTATCCTGTTGATTACAATGACGAATCACCAACGCAGGTTCCTCCGAAGAAATATTAAAAGTGAAAGAACAAGCAATTATTAAATTGGGTACCATTTATCGTGATCAAAAGTAGGTTAAACTTTCAACTTCCAATACAGTCGAGATTGATACCTGCTCGTGCTGATGTGTGAGGTAATCTGATTTGTTTGTTTTGGGTTGTTATTAGAATGGGCAATGAATTAGCTGCGTTACTTCGATCTTCGAGAACCTTTTTGTCTACGATTCCCAAAGCCAAGACTGCAAAGATTGGTACGTCTACTTTCCCCAGCCGTTTCATCCATCGTAAATCAACGTTTGCACGTCTTACTAACGCGATGATGTTGTGGTTATGATAGTCAGGACGCTAGTTGATTTGTTTTCCGGTATTCCCAATTCGTTGCCGCTGCAAGTACAAATCTGCAAGGAAACGATTGATTGGGCCACAGAACAAAAACGAATTTTCTTGAAACAAAGTTTGGAAACTAGAATCGTTGCCTTGTATGTTGATTTATCCTCACGTTTTTTCGGAATTTTAAGATTTACATGGGCTAATATTCTGATCCACGACATAGATATATTGATAACAAAATGTACTCCGATGCGCTCACCTTAATCGGTGCACTTTTGAAAGAGTTAAAACGATTAGATGATAAAATGGTTTTAGTTGAAGTTCAATTGTTGGAGAGTAGAGCATATCATGCCCTTCGAAATTTGGCCAAGAGTCGGGTATGTTGTCATCCATGCACCATCTACACAAACATTATAGCTTACTTTTATGGACACTTCAATATATATCAGGCTGCCCTCACATCTGCCAGAACATCAGCCAACGCGATCTATTGTCCACCACTTTTACAAGCTTCGCTTGATATTCAATCAGGAATATTGCATGCCGATGATAAAGATTATAAAACGGCTTACTCGTATTTTTATGAAGCTCTTGAAGGTTTCTCTAGTCAGGATGACCCCAGAGCCGTGAAAGCGTTGAAGTACATGTTGTTGTGTAAAATTATGTTGAATTTGGTGTGTTTGTGACCCTCTTCGCTATACATGGTTCAGCAATTACACTGACTAACACAATTTTGTAGCCTGAAGATGTCCATTCTATTGTTCACGGAAAGTTAGCAGTTCGATATGCTGGTTCTGAAATGGAAGCCATGAAAGCCGTCGCGACTGCCCATCAGAACCGATCACTCCTAGACTTTGAAAAGGCATTGACAACGTACCGCGAAGGTAAACAATTGATATCTACACTGACATAAAGTAATTCAATGGCACTTTGCTAAGTCTATAACCGTAGAACTGAACAACGACCCAATCATTCGTCATCATCTTTCCGCTCTCTACGATACATTACTTGAACAAAATTTATCCAGAATTATCGAGCCATTCTCGAGAGTCGAGATTAATCATATTGCCGAATTGGTGAAATTACCGGTTGGTCAAGTTGAAACAAAGTAACCATCACATTCATTGTTTCTTTCCATCTGAATTACCCGCGTATTTGGCTAACGTTTTGCGATTCGTGTTGTAGGTTGTCGCAGATGATTCTGGACGGAATCATTGACGGTATTTTGGACCAAGGTGCTGGAGTCTTGATCGTGTATGACGAAACTAAAACCGATGTATGCATTTTTTCCCTTCTTTTTTCTCGCAGGGCCCCTCTGTCCTTCTTTTATTCGAGAGATGGAGATTAACAGTTTACTTATCATTATGTAGAAAACGTACGACGCCGCTTTAGATACCGTCAAAAAGATGAGTCACGTCGTTGATAGTTTGTACCAAAAGGTGGATGTCCTTGTCGCTTTACGTTTAGTAAACTGATTTGTTAACTGTCCTCTATTCGTTACTTACTTGTAGGCTATTAAATTGACGTAATCGGACATAAAATCAAGATGACCATGTGATGGATTTGGAATATCATCTCGGTGGTTTCCAATTGCATTTACATTACGCTGCGTTCATTTTGTTTATATGTTACTCAATTTAAATGGAAATTGTCAAATAAGATAAGGTTGGGAAAACAAAACTGTATATTTGAAATTCATCATTTGAAATCGGCCATTGGCCAGGAATAAATCAATCGACAAATACAGATTTAAGCACTGAACTGAGTAGACAATTGCAATTTATATTTGAACGGTTTTTATTAGTGATACTTCTTCGCTAGAAACACCCGGCTTTACATTGTATTCTTTCTTACGGTTTCAATTCTCTTTACGTTTTCTCCTCCCAATAAATATATTTACATAAGCTTGAAATACATTTTATTCCGTCTCCCAATCTGGCGCGTTTCATTCATTTTGTAAAGAAACAGAAGGATGAGAAGAAGAAGCGATTCCCAAGACTTGTATCAATTTATCCTTTGAAATAGGTTTAGTCAAGTACATATCCATTCCGGCCATGATACCTTGTTCTCGGTTTTCACTTAAAACGTCGGCACTACCGAACAATCACACAAAATTAGGAAAATAGCAAAAAAAGGAAAGAAGGAGAAATTGTAAGAGATGAATTCAATTTCGGGTGTAAGGTGAAACTCGAGAATTAAAAATTTTGGAAGTAAAAGGGAAGAAGTTACCTTAACCCAACAATAAACGGTTTACTTATACCTCCTTCTTTCGTATCTGAAATTAAAAAATCTTTGGGTGTATGGTACTCTCTGATTTTACGTGTTGCTTCCAAACCGTCCTGTATGTAGCGAATAAAAATAGTGATTAGATATTAACGAAATGGAAGTTGAAATCATTTTCCACATGTTGAAATGACGTGAGTGGAGGCGAGTGGAGTGAAATAAACTTGCCATTACTGGCATTCTGTTGGTTAAATAAGATAATTGATAGAGGGTAAAAAGTGGACAAAGTTAGTTTTAAATTATTGATTACGAGGTGAAAAGAAAATTTGGAAACCTCATATCCATTAAAATCAAGTCATAATTTTTTTGTTTTGATTTTTCCAAACCAATTAAACCATTATCCGCTATTTCGACTTCATAACCTAGTTTTGCAATCATTTTTTTCATGATTTGTTGGTTCACACTACGCAAAAACCAGGGGAACAATATCGGTCATGTTTCATTAACTTGAATGATGGAAAATCGTGAAAAACAACATACAGGTTATCTTCAACTAATAGTATCGATATGTTTTTGTTGATTTCATCTTGCATATGAGGTTTACCGGATGCAGCTGGTTCAACCTGAATGGATTCAGATATGCCTAAATTTTCTACAGTTGAGGTATCGTCGGTTGCATTGGAGTTCATCATGTCGGCGAGCAGATTATACAGAGTTGATTGTTTAAATGGGGAACACAAAGTTTTGATGTTTTTGGATGCTGGAGGTAACGTTTGTAACATTGGACTGTGATTTCGTGAATGAAGTATAATAATTGGCAGATTCGCGTTGTTTGTGAGAACTTTGTTATGCGATAAATCAACGATTGAAGAGTTTTCCTTCAGAGACGTGAGATCTATGATTACACACTCGACACTCGAAACTTCCAGGCAGTGATCCAACTGAAGAGGCCGTGGAATAGGAGTACCGCCCATGGTTTCAATTTGATAATGCAGGACACTTTTTGATTCATAATCATACGGTGTATTCGTATCTTCGATTAAGAGAATACGAGGTCGACCAGGCAAAGTTTTAATCGATTTAGATTCCGGTATTGTTGGTATCTTGGGACATTGGAATCGAATCGTAAATTGAAATGTCGATCCTTTGCCAAGTGTCGATGTAACACTGATTTGGGATCCCATCAGATGGCACAAATCTGTTGCAATCAAGGTGAGTAAAGCATCCACTTTTAATGGGCACAAAAAACCGCTCAAATTACTTTGACAGATAGATAAACCTAAACCTGTGCCCCCATGTAAACGAGTAATAGATATGTCTTCTTGCTCAAATCGCTCAAAGATTCGGTTTAATTTATCAGGTGCAATTCCGGTACCAGTGTCTATCAAGGCGAAGGTTAACAACTGCGATTTTCTATGCACCCATTTGCAAGCTTCGTACCGATAATTTTGAAATCAATATCATAAATCTGATTCATTATGTCCACGTCAATCAATCTGCAGTTCAATTCCACGAGTACGAAACCTTTCTTTGTGAATTTCAACGCGTTGGAAACGAGATTGGTAATAATTTGTCGAATTCGGGTAGCTGTGATGAGAAATTTGAGTCAACTGAACATTAGGACCCGAAAGTAACTGCGATATTACCATCTCCGATGACGACCCGTGGTAAATGAGCCGGCATGTAATACGCAATTCTCACTCCTTCGTCAGATGAGAATGCTTCTACACTTATTTTTACTGTTTCATATAAATTCATTTCAACCTGTTCGATGGCAATTTTGCCGCTTTCGAGTTTTGAAAAATCGAGAATATCGTTCTACTCAGTTTTTATAACCAATAGAAAACATGAGATTATAGCGTTTGGATGAAGCAGTTCTTATAGAAAGACGTACCACAAGGTTGAGCAATAGCTTTCCAGAATTGACAATTATGTCAACATTGTCTTTGCCTTCTGCATTCAATCCGGTTTCCGCCAACATCTGTTCATCAAATAACGGTGTCAGCTTTCAATACAAAGGACATCAGAGTATAGCAATAATGAAGACCTCTGCAGCTAAGATCACCTGCGATATGGGCGTTCGAACTAGAGTGTATCCATGTCAGCTTTCTGTTATGTTCGATTCTCAATCGCCATACATACTCTCATGGCTCATATTAGACAAGAAAACCGCCTTTGCTGATGCTGCTTCCAAGGCATCGTTCTTTGCCCGTTCTAAGAGTAAATTCTTTAGTTGTAACTCAGAGGTCCTTTCAACGACTTTTTCGTCCAACGCCTTATTGGTTTCCTCCAATTCGGCAAAAAGCCTGATTTCACAGATGTTAGGCACTTCGCCGGGGACCAAGCTGGATGAATAAATCTACCTGGCACTATCGAGAGAAGCGGCCAATTGCTTTCCCAAGATGTCTAATACACGAATATCACACGGACAAATATGGTGAACTGAGAAATTGTACCTGTGAAGAAGTTAGACACGTTTTCTATGAGTTCCAACTGAATTGAAGCATTACTTTTCAAAGTAGATGAGCTTTGTCTTTGGAGAATCGGGAACAGTTAAAGGAAGGATGAGTAGAGAAGTCAATTCATCGATTCTATCCGCCAAGTACACATCCAATTCTGAATGCTCATCATCGTCGAAGGAAGCAGTAGCGTAATCTTTCAAAATTGTGCGATTTTGGCTAACGGCATATTGAAGTGCGCTGGTCGGAATCTCAGCAACTTCGTTTCCGCTTGTCGGTGAAAATATTCTAACACTTGCATGATCACCAGTCTTTTGTACCGAAAATGCAAAAGGTACTGATATTTGCCCACGTCGATCAACTTCAACGAAATAACCTTTATCTCCGTCGAATATCTCTTGAACCTGCGATAGAAAACTCTCTATGATCTTTTCAGTCCGTCTCTCCAACCCAAATGAAGTGGCCAGCTGAATCGCTGTCGCATGAGTAGAATTAATGCGCTCTGTAATGGCAAATTTTCCTGCTTCTTTGAGATATTTTTCACCACGGTTGATGAGGTACATCGAGTGGGCGATAAGGCAAGTGAAAGCGACTCGGAAGGCAACGGCGAATGTCAGGTGGATTAAATTCCATAGTTGCGTCGCATAAATTGATGTCAATATAAATGTGATCAGAACTGGTATGGCAAATAATGATGGGATAATAGCATGTCGAATACTGAATCTCAGAAGTGTCTTGAATAATCGGTTTGAGCGATGAGCGGCTTTCAACTTTTTGCGAAAGCGATAGATGAAGAGACCAGAGACGAAAGTCGAGTTCCACGCGAGAAATACAAGGCTTAGAGTGACAGGGATAGCCACATTTTTCGGCGAATTATAATATGCAACGGTCGACCATATCTGAAAGGAAAATCGGAGTAGCATAAACGTAGAAATAACAGCGAGTACCATGCCTTTCCATTGACGAGGATAGATCCGGTAGGCGATCCAAGTTAAGCACAACTCCCCAACCAGAATATTCAAGTTGGCTGTCCCGTGCATCCAATACGTCGAGAACACAAAACTTTCAAGGCTGTAACTAATAGGATTCGTATAGTATATCACCAAATTGCTACTCAGGAACCACGATAAGCCAGCAACTGTTAAAGCGAATGCCAAGCAGAAGGGTACTGTCCATCTCCTGTGTTTGGGCGTGCGAAAATGGAGATACAACCAAAATCCAGCGACAAGTAGTCCACCCGTTAAGCGGATCGAGTAGTTGAATAACCAGACGTTGAAGTCTGCTAATGTTTGCTGCGGAAGAAGTCTTGACACATTCTTATCCGACATATTTTTGCGAAAATGCTTTGTTCGGGACAAGTAAATAATTTAGAGTTGTAAACTTGACAGCACGAAGAGGAATGCAAACACTTCTGAATACCGTGTAGCTTACTTTTGCGGACTTCAAACTTTTGTTCGGGAAGTATCTGTCGTATGTTCATTGTTGTATAACTATACAATGAGCGCCCGGTCACTGTCTCTGGGAAAGCGGTAGCACTAATTTTGCAGGGATGATTTTCACGGACAATAGCATATGTGGGAATTTATGTTTAATAATGCAAATCACTCGCGTTCCCCTTACTCGGTTTCCCGTTCTAGAATGTCCAGCGATGATTACCGTGACACCGTCGCCGTGCACTTTCAACTGTGTGATCTTCCTTTGTATGCTACTAATAACTATTAAATTATTGAATACAAACCAGGAAGCGGAAGTTTATGATTTTGTTTAAGTCCCCTCAAAAAGTAGGGGCGATTTCCTTACGTAACGTTATCTGCCTTTTCAATCTTTCAATAATCAATCTACATGCCCTATATAATTTGGATTATATAACATACTATTACTATTGATCACAGTAAGTGGGATTGAATAATTTTGACGATTTGTCACTGTGGGGCAGCAGTCAAGGAGCTGGTCACTTCACATCATGCTCCAATCACTACATATTGCTATTCTCGTCCAGTAAGTATGTCAATTAAGACTGTGACCGGTCCTTTGGCCCTTGCTGTATTCAAAGCTCAATGTGACCTGATTGCGAATTGTGCACTTGAATAATGAATGCTCTAATAGCCTTTGCAAATGGAGAGAGATTCAAAGCCATCCACTGCATTCGGAACGTCTGCATTAAGTTTTAGTATTTTTAGCCCATATTATTGAATGCTAAGGGACATCAGTTCTTGTCGATGTAGACTCCAGAAAATCTAACCAACTGATTCCAATTTCACTTCGATCCATCTATCGGGCGGCACTATATTATTAACGTCTTAATGCGCTATTCATTGTGCGCCAAATATCATCCGAATTCACTGAAATCAACTATGCGCAATCCATATACATATTTCGCAGTGTCACTTCTCCATGCAGTGCAACAAATCACACACATGATTTAAATTGTCTTCATGAACAATCGCACCAATCGCTGCTCATTGTCCGTGTCCCTTGCCAATCCGGGGTCAATCTTGCCGGGCCTTGGCCAACCGCTGCATCACCTCATTTTATGCTCATCGTATGCTTTCTCGATCTTTGTAAAATTGCTTTGCCTTTTTCTTCGAGACAAGGAACATTCATCTCATTGTTGCATAATTAAATCGGACTGATGTCGAGCAGAACGATACTGGACCCGATAACAGGTATACAATTTTAGTGTATTGCCTTTTATAAAACTCAGCCACTGATTACCTTTTGTTATCCAACAGGAATACAAATCCCCGACACAATCGCTTTCAAATACTATCCGCCGTGGGTTTTAATTTTCTTTCAAGTATTTTTTTGGGTGGTGTTTGTCCTATTTATCCTCTACCTATCGGCCCATTATACAGCTCATTCATGGAGTTTCTACGAAATTGCAAGATTGGGCTACAGGGAAATGAAAAATGCCCAAACAGAAATAGCTGAAAGAACGGATCGACGTCATAAGGAAAGGGACGATTCAATGAAAGTGGACGATAGGATCAAAGTGCCATCTTATTACGAGACAGCCGAACAGCAGTATTCCGATGCCCGATGGAGAGTGATTTTGGCCGCTTTCAACTGGCTCTTGTATACAACATCGCTGAGCTTAATTTCATTGCTTATATTTGTCTTTTTGGCATCTGGAAGTACAGGTCTGTTATTCAAGTAGTTTATTCAGAATTCAAGAAAGATCTGCATGTAACACTCTAAGAACGCCACAAACAGTGTCCGGATGGATCAAGGTTCAAATTCCTTTCGTCGGCGACGCAAAAGACTTTAGAGACAGATATGCGGTAGTATTCTATGTCGTCAATGCTGTACCGCCCATTTTAATTGGGTTTATTTCAATGTTTAAGGTATATTTTATGGTTTTGGATATGTCGCCGTTTACTAATGTTGACATATATTGTTATGGATTGCAGTTGATAAAAGATACTCTTAGAGCGAAACTGTATCGTAAAAAGAAGCTCGCAACGTTACCGGAGCCAGTATCGAATCCCACCGCTTCGGCACACCCGTCTGACCCTACGGTCATAATCCTTGTCCCAACCTATAAGGAACCACTACCAAATATTCTCTCGACTCTGAACGCAATTACGACCTCTGATTATCCGAGTGAGAAATTGCACGTATACTTGGGTTTCGACGAATTGGAAGTGCAGGAAACCATCTTTACATTGACCAGGTTGCTGAGCGGGGAAGGTGTGTTGAAATGGGAGGACTCCCCAGAGGATGATAGCGAAAAGACCCTTAAATACAACGGTCTAGCACAAATGCGAAACAAACATCAGTCTGATTCGTTCGATGCCAACTATGACTTCCGGCAAAGCAATCATCAATTTAATAATATGCTCGAATGTCCTCTAGTCACCTCATTAATTTACAACGGTTTTCACCTGCATCTTTGCCGCTTTCCTCATGGCGGCAAATTATCTGTACAGAAGCATTTATACAATCTGATTTCTTCAAAAATCCCCACAGTTTATCCTCATGAAAGCTTTGTTTTGTTCATCGATTCAGACACAACAGTGATGAAGAATACTATCAGTAATTTTGTGGATCACCTGAAAATGAATCCAAAAGAAATGGCAAGCACTGGTATAATTGTATCAAGGAATGGACATTCGATGAATTTTTGGCAACAGTATCAAGATGCGGAGGTAACCATCTCATCCTTAGTATAAAATGTAGATGCCAAACTAACTTAGTCCTCTATTCAGTATATTTTCATGCAGCTAGGCTCCCGCTGTTCGGAGGCCGCAATGGGCGGTGTAACATGCCTTCCCGGTGCCCTAACTTTAGTGTACTACCCACTCTTGGCTGCAGTCTCGAAGCAATACTTTAATCAACCACCCATTGATTCTACATTTGAATTTTGCCGCCGTAAATTGGGAGAAGACAGATATTTGACACACTTAATAATGGAGTATACGGGTTCTTATAAAGTTGGATTTAACGCGAATTCAATATGCAAAACGGAGGCGCCTACGAACTTTTATAACTTGTTGCGACAGAGAAGAAGATGGACGTTGGGCAGTTTCACCAATGAAGTATATATTCTTTGCACCCCAAGGTAAATGAGATAGCTTCACGTATCTCTTACTGTTTCGTTATTATTGCACCATATATTTCCGATCAATTACATAATAACGATTTGATTCTGGTCTTAGATTTTACTTTTCGTTTCCCTTCTTGATTCTCCTTCGGTTGTACCAAACTCTCAGACTTAGCGGCATTATATTCTATGTCTTTTTATTTGAAATTATTTTCACCGTTACTATCGACTCAAATCCTAGGCCAGCCGAACAAGTTCTAAATTTTACCGTATTTTTCTTATATTGGATCATGGTTGCTATTTGGGCTTTCGCGCATAGAAGATGTAAAGTATTGTTCTGGGTGTTAGTTTATTTCATTGGAAATCTAATATTTGAAAGTGTTTGGCTATGGTATAGTTTGTGGACAGTTAGAGAAAAAGCGGTCAGTAATCTTCATTTTTTGTGATGAATGTCGTAACTAAATTACTTATTGTTTCATTTCGATGAACATATTAGTGGGGCGGCCCTAGACAGGAACAGAAAGCCTCCGAAGAGGATGATAAATCAAAGACGACTCAACAAGTAGCTTAGATATTTAGTGATTCTTTTTAATTAATGATATACTATACGTTTAATTAAAAATGTACTTAACAGTAGTGATGCGATTGTGTCATTCAATCGTTCATTTCGGTGGGTTCGTTATTGTACGTTAAATGTCGGAGTTAGAATACTTTGTTGTTTTGTGTTTTTATTTTAATATGTATGATGTGATGAGTAAGAAAATGGCGCCAAAGCTTGAGTGCTTCTAGTAAATCCAAGGCCGTGGAATGTCAAACTAGAATATAATATATTGATACGCCCTAACTTAAAATTAATTATAGCTTGCACATGGCTCACCATATTCACATTGATGGGATCCCTTAGAATATGAAGACACCTCTACATCAGTGACGGATTGAATCGGCCTTAAAATTTTTTGAAGTCGAGCGTGTTCTTGAAAGTCCAGGCGCTTAAAAATCTTCAAGCAACCATAACCGAGTTACGGTCTGCCTTCTTCAGTTACCTCTTTCTGATGAACTTTTACAATCAACATCGTAGAATCAGTCTTCAATAGATTGTATCGAATTCATAGTGTTGGGGAACCGCCACTCAAGACAATAATCACAGAAAGCATCCCTAAGATTCTGTCGTCAGACAAAACAACTGACCACCTAACGACAACCCTCAACCACCATATATCACGATGTCGTTTCCAAATTTTAGACAAATTTATTCATCGTTTCGTACCCCTGAAGAGCAAAGATTAATCACTCGTAATGCAGTCACAAGGTTTACGAAGTTCGTTCTAATAGTAGTCGCTATATCTTGTTTAAAAAAATCTTGGGGATCAAAATTGTACAAGTTGATTCTTGGGGCGTAAGGCTTTATATCCAAAGGGGTGGTTTACAAAGAATAGAAAATGGACCAAGAAAGGAGAAACAGTTAAGTCATGAATTTTGAAGCTGTTGCAGATTGGGAACGAAATGAGATGGTAAGTCGAAGGAGGAAAGAGTAACCAGGCGACATGGTGACGGATGAAGTGTCTAGTTGATAATCACTTAATTCAATCATCGCCTATACGGTTATACGATAGCGACACCATATCAATTCAACTTACGAGCAGTCACGATCTGATGATCAAGATTACGTCGTCATTCATGATGATCTAGTCCATACGTTTTCTGCTGAATCAGGAAATGAGCTAGAAGGATAGGGTGGTAAACTTCGTCAACATGTCGATAAGCCATCAGTAATTACATTGTGGATAAATTCAGTATGCGTTGTTATTAGAACTCGATTTAAATACATCACAAGACAGTGCAAATCAAGAGGGAAGTTACGATTATCAAATTTTGATACTTTAGAGTAATTCATAAATAAAGGCTGTGATAACTAGGATAGTAACATGTAGTATACAATTTATCATTACCATATTACCACTATTAATGACTGTTCAATACGGGATCCTTCCATTCAAGGACCCACTCCATACCATTACTATTACTGTTAATCATCCCGCCTCCGCCGGTCTCTTCCATTCTCATTATAGCTATGCACACTGTCTTCCTCTTCCTCACCAAAGACCAAATCATCCAACTGAACGATATTCCGTTCTAAATCCATTGCGTCGTCATCAGGTGACAAGTCGAGTCGAGTATACGGGTTATTTTGTGTGGGTCGGAATTTTGAGCTACAGTTTGATGATTATAAGAGTGATCGCATGATGGAAAGAAAAAAGGTAAAGCATCATGGTGGTAAACAGAAACAGTTAGGAGGAGGCATTGGGCAAGGTGATATAAATGAAGTAAACACATACGCGACAATACCCCAAAATATCAGGCCTACTCCCTCTTCCCAGGCCGTAACAACCCAAAAGTTTTTAAACTGTAAACTAGACTCCAAGAATATGGAAACCACCCTGGTCATATAAATATAGACACATGTCAAAATGTATAATTGTCCCCACAATTTATGGCGGAGTAGCGAGGTAAAAGCTGACGAGGAAAATCACGTTTAACACCGTAATTCATGACGCAGAAATGAATGGCATCAGTTAGTTGATTCTTCGATTCCCAAGCGAATTCCTAGATATACTGTGATAAGAAAGCATGTTGACGTACCTTTGCCATCTACTCGGCTTGCTTGGGTCAAATGTCTGCGAGTATGCAATATCACCCATAAGATGATGAAAAAGCTGAAGACATCAATCAAAGGTAGGAACGTTCGCTGGTTACAACACAGAAAGTTAATTCTTATACTTATGTCGTGCTATTGATTGAAAGAAACCACGGTAAAAAACGGAAAAAACCAACCCAAAATTCCCACTCCACACTTCCCACCGCGCCTTCTTCTTCCAAAACCTTTACAATATTGACAAGTATTTGAATTGGAATAATCCCCATCATGATCCGCCTATCACGGGATGATAGAATCGGTTTCAGCAAAGACCATCCTGACGCTAAAAGAAGGAGGATGGTGATTCCCAGGAGGGATTTCAAACTTGTGGGTGAAAAATATATGTCAGTCGAAGGAGGTCATAAGCGGTGTATAATATAAAGGAAGGAATATCATATAGACGAAGAATTCATTGAGTGAATATTTCAAAAAAGGAAGAAATATCTTAAGAAAACCTACAAGGTGAAAATGTATGTCGTGATTGTATATCCTTCGGCGTCTATGCCACTCTTTAATGCATTGTATCGTGCCTAATATGATTGCGAATTTATGAGTTATATCACTCAATTAATATGCAAAAGATTTGGAAGACGACGAGGGTGAATGAAGTAAGATCAACCTACACTTTCCAGGATTTTTTGGGTTAAAAGAAAAATCAGGAACACCGAAATAAGCTTGTGAATTCGCAAGACTGTAACACTGAAGATCCAAAGTTAGGAAAACCTTTAAATTCGGCATGGGCAATGTCGCATACCTTGCTTTGCGCAGGAAGATGATCCAAGTTATGAGGAATGCTGCGTAGAGAAAGGACATAAAAGAGTATATATTCGGTAGCAAATAGTCGCCGGCGGACAGCAGACTACTGTTCTGGTTTAAGATAGTTATTTTAACCTAGTTGGTATGCAAAGATAACACACAACAGGAGAGGTTTAGAAGGAGGACGCCAATTCATTGCCGAATACAAATTAACGTGGATACCCTAGTTGAAACTCTCGTTTTATCGTGGCCACAATTCACCAGGTAAACATGCCAGTAAGACTCATCCTGCTTGAATATAGGTCGTTGATATAGAATCGACCTTTCTTCTCGCTTCAAATATTGCTTCTCGTTCTCGTTCTGGAAATTTTCGGTGTCAAGTCGTAGGATGATGTCTGAATCTAATCGATTCTCAGAAGTCAACGGGCATGGTTCATTCGAATTCTCTAGATCCAAAGCAGCAGGAAGATATGCTGAGCGTCGAATATATAATCCGAGAGGAGGAAGTTGCGCTGAGGAGTCGGAATTGCTTGGCTAGAATGGCAAAGGTATTAGAGGAAGCTTGGCGGCCAATAAGTCTACACTCAGCAGTATATAGCGACATCCATACATTCCAATCAGAAATATTTATTGCCAATTTCCCCCCTTCAAGGAAGCCGAACCCTAATATCGGAATGACTTTTCTATCGTCAGTAGTAAGGACCAAGTCACTGCGGGCCTGCACAGAGATGACGAACAGCAAGACGATAGCGAGGGCGGACAGTGTTGTTCGTGAGATAATCATCTAAACAAGGGCATTGGCAGAGTGTTACGAAGGTATATATTGTTTGGGATTAGATATAACTATATCTCTAATTGAGAAGTGAGGAATTCGTTCGGTTGCACACCGCTGCGATCGGGAATTGTCCATTGTGCATTGTGTTGGAATCAATCAGTAAGTCATGATAAATCATTGAAACCCTACAAAACTTCGTTACACATCTCCAAACACTAATTCTAGGATGATTCCATTTATTCTATATTGAGTTATGAGATATATTGCTTCAAGACTGCCTTTAAGACGACCATTATCAGTCTTGTCGGAATCACTCTCGTCTTCAGGGAGCTCTGCGCCGCCGAATTGCTTTGATTTACCGATATCAATCTACATTCATTATCCATACTGTCTAAAGTAATATATGTTGCCCTCTGATGCAAGACCCAAAATTTTATTAATTCCCCTTTGATAGATTATGTACATACTGCAACTTCAACAAGTACAAATACGTTGAACCTTCTGCATCAGAAACCGAAGCTCTAATCACTGCGTACCTCAATGAATTGGAATCGTCGATCAATGAAGTCACTTATGGACACAAAAAGAGAGAAATCAGGAGTATTTACTTTGGAGGAGGGACTCCGAGTCTGGCCAAGGTTTGAATTCCATTTTTAATCGAGATTGCAACGGACTCTACTCGGGTAGAATAAAAATAGAAGGATCGGGAGAATTGTTGAAATTATTGTTCTATAATAATACTGTCACTTATCTACTGTAGCCGCGAGTGTTCGAAAAAATTATCAACCTCGTCGATTCGAAATGTAAAATGACCCGCGACACGGAAATATCGTTAGAGGTGCGCATAGCATATTATGTTTCTTTTGGGCATAGCTCTTCTACTAACACAAATACTCGTCACACACATGGTAAATAGGGAAATCCAAGTGTACGAAAGGATTTAATTCTATAACTTTTCGCGATGGTGCAGAATTAATCAAGAGTAGTCCCTTACCCTTGATAGACTTCGAGAGTTCAAATCTGTGGGTGTTAACAGATTAAGTATCGGTATTCAGGTATGCAATGGTTATGGTTTCTTCTTGTAATACACCCTATCAACTCATGCATATCATATTCTGATTACTCTAACTTCCCTTTCGGTCTTTGTTTGACTGTTTTCATCTAAAAAGTCCTTGAACCCCAAAGATTTGATTTTGCTCAATCGCGATCATTCTTTATCAGAGTCAATTCGAGTGATTGAACAATCTCGAAACCTTTTTCCGGGGAAAGTCTCATTGGATTTCATTTGGGGGAGACCGGCACAATCAGTTAATGATTGGAAAAATGGTATTTTGCGGAGTTGCAGTTTCTCTTCGTCATTTGTAACTTTAAGACTGAGCAATCAAGCTGACGGCCTTCATTTTCCTACGGCGGTATTGTGTCTTTGTAGAATTAGAGGTATTGTACCCTTTCTTCAGTCTTGCCGGTTTTCTTGTCAGTCTTTCGTAATCTCGCATATATTTTACTGTATGTCATGAATCCATTACAATTTAGGCGATACTACAACTCTCAGATAATCATTTGTCTTTGTACCAACTTACTCTTGAACGAGGCACACCGTGAGTAGTTATTCGATCTGAAAGATGGAGAGAAAGACTCTAATATAATCCGTATCCGGTTTCTGGAAATCAGACTATTTAAAGCCTACGAGAAGCGGAAAGTGGAATTTCCTAGTGAAGCGGAGATAGCAGATATGTATGACCTCACAATTGAGGTTCGTATTATTCTCTTATCTGTTCAATCTTTAGAGAAAACTTATTCGTTTGTCATGTTAACACGATCACATTATTTCCCTATCACAATACAAAAGTTGACGTCGGCAGCAGGTTTCAATCACTATGAAGTTTCCTCGTTTTCCAGGAACAATGAAATCAGCAAGCACAATACCAGTTATTGGTTAGGTTTAGACTACATTGGTGTTGGGCCTGGTGCGCACGGAAGAATCACAGTGAAATCTGAAGCGAATAGACGAACCTGGCAAAGGAAGAGAACATACAGGGTCAGTAGGGTCATATTGATTAATTCTGTTTTGATTCTCCCGTGTTCTGGTTCATATTTTAGCTACTTAATTCCCTTTATATGCAAATGGAAAGTTGACTGTTCTCAAAATATTCATTATTTTCGCTTTTGTTATAACTATCTTTAGATTCTTCACCCGAAAACATGGCTGAAGCATTGTATTTCTCCTTCTAAATCTGGCCTTCATCATGACTCTTTCCTCACTTCTCAGGAATCAATGCAAGAAATGCTATTGCTGAGTCTAAGAATGAAAAACGGTATAGATTTAGCATTCTTAAACAGTGTATGGTCCAGCAATGCACGGCACACACTCCAAGGAAGAGCCATGGAGAACGAAGGAGCAGATGGTGTCTGGAATTATCTAGAATTTGACGCTGTTATACAGTTAGAAAAGGATGGGTACTTACGCGTACAAGTTTTGGGAGATAACAATGATTTGAAAATCTTTAATTATCTGCAGCTGCCTCATACTGATCGGATGAGGAGAAATGGTGAAGATTTTGGGAACGACGTAGCAAGGAGAAGGCAGGTGAACCGTATTTCAAGGATTCAATGCACAGACAAGGGATTCAAAGTATTAGATTCTATCATTGGGAGAATTATAAAATAGAACCGACTGTATCGAAAAGTATATGCTTTATTTCGCTTCGATCTATCTATAATACTAGACCCGATGTTCTTATTTATTCGAATGTCCTATTACATTATTCAGTTTTGTCAAGCGCAAACTCTTATGTATACAGCTCCTCGTACATCGACTCAAATATCTTCAGGAGTCAACTAATGCAGGAATTACTCGGCAGTTTCTTGGTCGAATGCAGCATAGACAATGGCAGAAAACTGATTAAGATGATTTACCGAAGCTAAAGTCTATTTGCCGGCGCCCCCACAGACCAAAGGTCAGTAACCTGCCGAACAAAAAAGTATCATAATTTCATGAAAGAAGAAAGCTTTGTCTACGAACCATAACAAATTCATTTGGTACCCCATGTAAAACAGTATGAACTTCCTTTTTTAGAATTGGCAATAAAGCAGCAAGAGGAATGCTCTTGCTTTCTTCGATTTCTTTTATTTTTGGTTGAGCTTGTGCTTGTGAAGGATGTAACGTTGCAGGAGTAAGAAGGGAAGGGTAAAACGTTGCGGTGAAATGGTGATAGAGAAGACTAAACAGAGAGTCGAAAGAATTTGATAAAACTGTGGGCAAATCCGGGCTAAAGGGTGTGATAATGGTAAGGCCGCGCGACTATTTAACATGAATTGAAAAAAAACCAAACGCACTGGTCAAACAAATCTCTAGTTTCATCTAATAATTCTCGTAACTGCTTTTCTGGGACCCTACCCGACAAAGATGTACCCTCTCTTTCACTCTCATTTTCGGCCTGCAATACCCCTCCTTTGTGAAGGATATCAAGTTCTTCCAATTCACCGGGCAATAGATATTGGGTGAACCTGATTTCATTGAAAATACAATGTAAGCATACGAAAGTAATTCAAAGAAAAAGTAAACACGGAAAGTGACAATTACTTGTGAGGTGTTGGGTTCACGCTATTCCAATTTTCGTATTCTATTCGTGTACGTATTTCGTTGAAAATAACTTTCAAATCGTCGTATGTCATTTGCTTCTTAAGATGAAGACTGAATGTGTTAAATGAGCCCCAAAAATTTTGTCAGATACGAAGTTAAACTTCATCGGAATAGCATCGCGCCGGAGCAACCATAGACTTAATATCACGGCAGTAGAAAGAATCCTTACCCTCCGATTACATCTTCCACGGCATCTTTTACTCGTTCCATTAGTTTTCTCCATCCTGCATTCAAAATGTACCAACTAAAGGTTAGATATTTTCGTTCAATGTCATAACTGATGAACCGATTTGTCGGGGATTTCGGTTTATGTTCGTCATCCGATGGGGAAGATTGCTTTTGATTGAAGGAGAGAATACTGTCGAGATAGATAAAACGTCCGAGGAGATTGAGTTGAATGCGTGTGAATAATGTGAGGAGTGTAATGATATAGATGGATAAGAATAATCGGGTGAAGGCTGCGTTGTGAAGAAATGAAAGGTGTTATAAGTAGCTGCAAATTCATCAAGAAGAAATCTCCAAGGAGAAAGATATTTAGTTCCATACTTTGAATCTTTAATTCATTCCATAATTGTAATTTAGGCATTGCTTCATACTTCTTGGTCTCTTCATCCACCGTGTTGTCTTCGTCATTCTGGCTCTGATCATTCGCTGTAGAATCCTCTTTCTCTTTTTGCTTTTTGTGCTGCAAAATTGCCGTTAATTTTTCTACATTCAGCTCTGTAAATATTTGGTCACCGACTGTTGGCAACAAGGCCAATACTGTAAACGAACAATCTTGTTGGTTTTGTTCAAATCGTCTCTTTATACTGTTTTTCAGACGGGCAAGTATGCCAAGAAGGAGTAAGAACTATAAGTTAACTGAGTCCACCAGAAGCATTGAAAGAAGATAAAATGATGACAATGAAAATTACTTTTCTTTCGCATTCCTGTCCAAGACGGCCTGCTCTTGTAACTCTATGAATTTGGCCTTGGCAAATTTTCCAAGTAACCATGCCCCACCGGTTATAGCACCGACCCAGTATAGCTTTCTTTGATGTCTCCGAAAGGTTGCTTGTATGGAAGTTAGCATGGTGGGATAGACTGTGCTCATCAATGGATATAAAATGAACAGATATCTATTTTAGGGATAAACTCTGGATCAGGCCGAACACCAAGTCCGCGGGCTTGCCGAAGCCGCCAAGATTGTTGAAAATGATTTTTTTTATTTTTCAACATTTAAACTAATAATTGGATCCGCCATCAAGCCGATAAGTTCTCGGAGTTTTGGAAGTAAACAACAGATTAAATCATTTCATCCATACTAAAATTCAAATTAAGGATCCCGAAGACAACGTAATGGCTGAAATGACTAGGATATTTCGCGCAATCATAATCAGACAAAGGAGTTGGAATTTGAGGAATACGTAAAAAGATCATGACAAAATCCAATAAACCAGAATAGATGATTATTCGATTCTCCGAGACTCTTATTGATACATAGAAGTAATCTATACAACAATATCTTTCCACTCTGGATATTTTTCTACAAATCGAACCAAATACGTGCAAACTACGTCCACTTTCTTATGTTCATGACGTGCCCAATCGAAAGCTTTAAAAGCAAGTAACTCAGCTAAACCTGTATGACGTTGTCACCACATGATGAAGGGTCAGGTAAGGCGGGAAAGAGAGCGATAAATGGATAATTAACTGCGCTGCTCATGAAGACAGAAAATAGGATATGATAACAGACCTTTGCCTCGTCCGCTAGGTGGGACAAACTACATATGGCACAATTGATGGAAAGCAAGAATTAATGATTTCGTAAGATATTGTGTGGAGAAGTCAAGTAATGATGGAAAATCCGTACGGTATGAGTGAACGCAACCACTTCTGGTGACACATCCTCGTATGTTAAGTAACACTTATCTGCATTGTAAAATGTCAGCAGATGCAATATTTAGAATTGCTTTCCGTCAACGTAACCGAAATCTACAACAGATCATAATCACCTGCTTTGCTCGGTGTTATCCATAATTCAAAGGCACGCTCAGGTTCGTTATGACTAACGTCATTGATTGAAAACTGCTTCTGGGACGACATAGTGGAGAAGAAAGAGCTAGAGGGTGAAAGTGGAATAACTGCTTTAGAAGGCAAGAAAGTCAAATGTCGAGCGCAGACAGAACGAAGCATGAATTGGTATGGCTTTCAGATGGCAAGAAATTATCAGAACCGAATGAGGCTGGCTGAGGATTCATTGGCCGTTTGTTCAAATTGAAATCATGAAATAGAACAAAGTGTTACATAGATTATTTTGAGCTTCTGCAGTATCTGCTTAGTTGCTACAGTCTAAACAACTCCTACAACTCTTAGAAATCCTATCACCACTGTAGTTCCTTGGAGACTGCACATGAATTCACGCCTTTCCCGTTCCTTTTGTTAACACAAATACCTCCTCTCTCCAAATCGAACTCCCAATCATGCTTCGGACAGATCAATTTATTTCCAACGACAGGCGCATTAACCATATCGTATTTCTTGTGAGGACAATATCTATCCGTTTCAAACACTTTACCTGACGACGTTTGAACATTCATGCGGGATGGGTTATTCGGCAGTGGTCCTAATATTATTCGTGGTGATGACGAGGAATCAGAGGTGTTTTGTAAGGTTTTGGAAATCATGGACTCTCCAAAAAGGAGAGACTGCACAAGAGCAGTAGGATTCGTTGGATCGAGAGCAGGCTTTTGCTGTGATTGCGAATTTAAATTAGAGGGTTGTAGATTCTCTTTTGAATTGCTGTTGATGGCAGAATCGCTCATGCATTCAGAATCGGACGTTATAGAGCTTTCGTCATTGTCCGGCTTCGTTTTCTCCATCTTGGAAATCTTCAACTCTTGATTGTTCATAGCTTTCATCATCTTCTTTTGCTTCTTTTTTAATTTCTTTCCTTGCTTAATACTCGTCTCTATATCAAGGCGAGAAAAAAATGAAGCATGTCAGCCTCATTTCCGACGCTGAATCCAACGTAATCAGTGACATCATAGAACGATATCAACCATACCTGTCTTTAAACCTTTATAAACTTCTATTCTTAGTAAGTCTCTTACAAGCGGTAGTAATCCATCCGCTTGAATTTGCGTCCAGCTTTCAGCACTCAAGCTTCTTAAATCACTTACAGTTCGTAATCTATGTTTGTTTAATATTTCCCAATCATTTTCTACCTCTGACGGTGTCCAATTTCTTTCAAAAGACAGCTTGTTGAGTAAATCTTTCGTTAAGTATTGATCGAGTAATGGATAAGGTGATTTCTGACTACGTTGATCAATTGAAGATTTGAGCCGACCATTGCCGGACTCAGGAAGACTCGATGAAGGCTGATTACCATTTAGAGTAGATGTCTTGTCCGTTTCTTTGGGGATATAAATGACCAAATGAAATGTCAGCACCTAGGATACCTGTGTGCGGACTGTGAGGAAAGAAGAAATATTCATATATTCACACCATTCAGAGCATCTTCGGTATCATTTTTTGCATTCATCCATGCATCAAATAAGGAATCTTGTCCACGTTTACTATTCTGAATTTTGACCATTTTCCCGCCATTCGACGTTTTCACCACTAGTTGAACAGAAAGTAACACAGTAAGAGAAGGCCGAATGAATAATCGATCTTAAGAACTAACTCAGTGCTATACAAACCGTCATCGCCTGAAGAACATGAAGAGTCTGAGGACATTTCTGAGTACTTTTTCCCTTAGTTTGGAATCCCAGTATAAATAATACAGATGTAATATGGCCCTGGGACAATTCTCGTCTCGAGTCAATTCAAGTTCATACTGACGTGAAGCATGTGAAAATCACGTGTCCAAAATAATTATCAATTTATTCGTCTTCATCGCTCCATGAATCCTCCATCAATCTCCTCCTCTTTCTTTCTCGTTCTTCTTCATCGTCATCTTCTGAATCACTCGCATCCATGTCTCCACTTTTCCTCGAGCCAGCGCTCCATTTGGATGGTGTCCATACCAAAATCTCATGATCAGAACATGCACTGTACAACTCTTCTTCTCCGTCCCTCCACCTGACGCATCCCACACGCCCAAAGAATCCTCCCTTCAGTCTTTTCACTAAGCTTCCCGAGAACAGATCACAAATCAATATCTGTCTATCGTCGTTCGGATATATTAGTAGTGCTGGCGGAAATCCGATTGAAGAATGTGAAGTAGAAGATGTCATTAAATTAATATGAGGAGTCACATCAAAATAGACTGGCTGGTAAGCGCTGTTCCTGATATACGGTCCATAATTCACCTGTCATCATCCAACTGTTCGTCATTTACGATCGCTCTATTAAGAAAGCACGATGTCATCACTTACCAGAAGATTCTTCCCATGATTCAATATATCCCACACTCGGACTTTCTCATCGTGGCCCGCACTTACAAGAAATAATCCATCCCCTGTGAACTTAAGTCCATTGATTTTTCCGCTATGAGCAGTCACTGTTGAATTGAATTGTCCCGACGTGGCTGCTTTTCCAGTGTTGTGTTGATCAAGTGAATACAGGCAAGGCTTCGCTTTCCGTACATCCCAAATGCGTATGGTACAATCGGAACTACCAGTTGCCAATATATACTCGTCGCGAGGAGACCACTGGCACGAGAGCACTTCTCGTTTGTGTCCTGCAAATAATTTCGCATGTCAGCTTTGAAATGCGTAAAGTTAACCAAATTATAGATTACCCACCCACAAGCGAATGTGTTGCTCCTCCGGTCCGCAAATCGCATAATCTTACGTTAGGATCAGATGTTGCGGCCGCTATCAGACAATGTTGGGCAACACTGGACATATGATGCGAGAACACTTTTTCACGAAGGTTGAATTTAGAGGCTTCCTTCGAATCAGAAGTCAGAATAGCATAATTTGCAGTTACCGAAGCCTTCCCTAATACATACCTGTAAAGAATTAGTATCCCAGACCTTGATCGTCTGATCCATCGAGCTAGTTGTGAATAACCCGGTATCAAATGGATACCAGTTTATCCCTGTAATCTGGTAACGATGGCATCGTTGTCTGACATGAAAAGAATCCCGTTGAACAAGGGCTTACAATTTCTTAAACAAAAAAAAAGGGAATTATTTACTTTGGTATATCGCCAATACTCCGCAATCGTAGCCTTCCGTCAATCATGGTGGGTGTTTCATCCAAATCCCATAATACGATCGAGCAATCGCCGCCGCCTGACAACATACTTCTTCGTCACATGTTTAAAATTCAAGAACCATTTCAGTGTAAGAAAGTTAGTTAGATGTGACGATTAGATTTCAATGGGCTCCACCGCCTCCAGGCAAGTGATCTCTTTAGATTGAAGGGGTGATGAAAATGACATACTATTTATTCTCTACACTTTCGATTTCTAAAACGGTCACCGGTCCAACGTGCTCCCGTTGCAGCTCTTTCTCGATCGAGAGTTCCAGTGATAATATCTTTTCATGCTGTACATATGATTTCAATATTGAGGGTGGGTGAAGGCCGAGTTGTCTAGCGACAAGGAACTGATTCATAAATATAAAGGTCGCCTGGTTTCCGATGCAAGGGCTTCTTCTTAAATTCCGACGCTTGATTTATAATGAATATTGATAATTCCAATTCAGTTAAGACGACAAGTCAATATATCTGGAATACGGAATCAAAGCGGATCAGATTGAGTTGTTTCATCATAGCAACAGATCACGTGATGCCATCAACAGTAGCCGCTCCTATGTTCGTTCCACATCTTCATACAAGATTATTGCAGAATTGATTATTATGATGACAAATATTAAATCATCCAAGCCCAAAGGTACCGAGAAGCCTTCCCTGGTTAGCCTTCCTAACGGGTTTCACATCCTCCCAGTCCATGTACCAACCAAGTTGTCTAAATCGGATTTCGTTGTCCATCAAATCTTCATCAAAGAGCATTCAGCAGCTAAGCCAAACTTTCAAATTCCAGATGGCCGAACTCTTTTTGTCCTCAATGTACCGATTGACGCAACCGCACAGCACATGAAGCATTTGTTCCGTAATTGCGGAAAAATTGAACGGGTTGAATTTAAAGGTGTTATTGGGCATCACGGAATGTCAGTGGATATGGAAGATGATGAAGACCTCATTGGAAATGAGAAAGCGACAGAATTACAGACGAGTGATCGTAAATGTCCTCAATTGCAGATACGAGAGTTATTGGAGACAGGTGGAATTGCCTACGTTGTGTTCAAAAGCAAAAAGGCAATCGAAAGAGCATTAACTTTGAAGCAGAAGAAGCGAGTGTGGTCTGATTCTTTCGGCGAAAATGAACAAAATACAAACATCCCGCCCCTTGGAATAGTCAGTACGTAAATTTGATTTGATTCATCGTCAGTTGCCCGTTGATCTTAACGAATTCTTTCTCAGAATTTCTTCGTGAACATCAAACTTTGCGACCCGATCATGCGGAACATCAATTAACAATTGATCAATATATGGAAAACTATGAGGCTTCAGAACGTGCAGCACAGGAAGCGTTGAGCCGGAAACATAATACCGTTGACGAAGATGGGTTTATTCTTGTAACTAGAAAGAGCCGACGAAATACAAACACTGACGGCAAAGTGAGTGTAACTGCAGCTAAATCAGAAGACGTGAAAAAACTGAAACCAAAGAAAAAAGAGCTGGATGATTTCTACCGGTTCCAAATGCGGGAGGCTAAGAGAAGCAGTGAGTATTACTTACTTGACTCTAAGTGTAACCTGCGACTTCCATTTAAACAAAGTTACTTACTGGCTTTCTCATAGAACTTCTTGATTTACGAAAACGATTTGAAGAAGACAAGAAGAGGATTCAAACTCTTAGGGAATCAAGAAAATTCAAGCCGTACTAATATATCCTGTATAATAAATTAAGAAGAATACATCAAATTCTATCTATTCACTATGTCACTGAGTGGTGGGTCAAAGAGTCGCAACTGCTGCATCATTGAATATTATCACTTCCATCGCATGTATCGCAGTAATCAATCCACTGACTCGCGATGAATGAATCCAAACAGAATAACATTGCATGCTGGGAAATCATTCGGAGGCAACAATTCAATCCATTGCCAGACATATATGTTTAGGCGAGTGAACTAATGATGCGAATATCATACTTCTTCTTTTTAATGACAAGCATGCCATAGAATGACCTGAATTGTTGTTGCTGAATGTGTATACAACCATCGACGCCTCATTACTGCAGACAGGCATACGAGCTAACGCGCTGGGGGTCAGATAATTTTGATTCCCACTTTGATCTTCAATCTAATTCCCTACAAAAGAATCCGTTTACATCTCGAATAGGATATAACCATTAAATTCTACCAAAGAATAAGCAATCACGTATATTTTCTATCGATTGCAGCTTTCAGACCTATTCAGTCGACAGGAACGATCAACCTCCAATGGATAATTTAAAGGATTACTGGCAGAAAAAGCAAATTGATCCGCTGTTACAAGTAAGCTATTACATCACACTCCCTTTACATTCAACAGAATAACAAATACTCAACCATACTAACTACTGTGATGCCTCTCCATGTACTCATCTTCGCTTCGTCTTGAATTTTAATCCTTTGTAGTGCATCACAACCGGTCTCGCCTACAATCGTCCGGAGAGGTATCAATTATAATATGTTTGTATATTACATGGTGTCATAAATCAATGCTTACCATGTCTACATTTTCGGCGGCATTTTTGATTTACGAACCATATCCCATCGGATGACACCCAGTCCGCTGTCTTACATTCAGGATTGTATCGAAAAGATTCGTAAAAATGAATTAGTGCCCTATAAATCCTCCACAGTATCTGCCAAGAAACAACTAAATTGGGATGTATTCCTTCAGGAACCAATAAAAGGTCATAGAATAGAACCACTACCCCCAACAGTGCGCAAAAACGGAAGTAGCAACGCGATCGACAATAAGTATAAAGTGGAGAAATCAAGTGGGAAACGTAATAAACAACTAAATTTCATGTTTTATACCCATTATTAAGTTCTAAATTTGTTCAAATTTAATAGACAGCGAATCACTGACAATCCAAGGATCCGGGGTTTCCTTTGCCAATCCTTCCAAGAGATCTCTGAACTCTATGTCACCTCTTCCCGATATATTATCTTCAACTGAAACTGCCCCGCATTCAACTTTTGATTTGGGCGACAGGGTATTGATTTTTGTTTTAGGTGGTCCCGGAAGCGGTACATATGTCACTTCTTATACCGTTTTCTTCTGATATGACTTTGCGTCTGTCTAATGATTGCCAACTTTGCATCAGGAAAAGGAACCCAATGCGCCCGGATTTCACAAGAATTTAATTTGACACATCTCAGCGTTGGTGACCTCTTGCGGGCAGAAGCTGCCACAGGTTCGGAACTGGCTAAAGAATTGGACGTTTACTTGAAAGAAGGAAAGATTGTGCCAATGGTATATAAATAACTCCTTGCTAATATTCAAAATAAGTTTTAAACTAACGAGCATGGCAATTGGTTAGGAAACAACTCTAAAATTGCTCAGAAAGGCCATAGTTTCATCCTCAGTTAGCGCTGGGTTCTTAATTGATGGGTTCCCGAGACAAATGGATCAAGCACTGGAATTTGAGAAGGAGGTACGCTTTCTGAGATCCTCACAGAGTGAAGATGAGTAAAAAAATAACTCCAGTGTAAACGTTATTTAGATGGTTCCACCTCAGCTAGTCCTTTATTTCGACTGTCCACTTGAGACACTCGAGGCTCGCTTGCTGAAGCGCGGAGAAACATCTGGTAGATCAGACGATAATTTGGATGCCATAAGGAAGAGGTTCAAAACTTTTATGGAGCAAAGTCTACCCGTCGTTGAGTACTATGAAAAAACAGGGAAAGTCGCTAAGGTTAGTCCACCCAAATTAACGCGAATCGAGAAATCATGCTGACACTGTTTTCAGATATCATCAATTCCAGCCGTGGAGGAGGTTTATCAAACTGTCTGCAGTACATTAAAGCAAACATTTAAGATATAGAAATAGACTGAATGTGTAAAGATGTCGCGGCAACATAGTGCGAAATTATATGGTTAAAAACGGATTTTCAAAAACTCTTGATTGTCGACTTTCGTTGCTATATATTAATCTAATTCACTATAACTCTTTGAAAAACTTAAATCTACTACTTGACAAAATTAATTGAGTTTATATAGATATTTTATCTTTTTTGCGTTAAGAATCCCTACTTAGTAGAATACTAGCTATCAATTATTAACTGGTCGCCGACTACCACCGTATACGGCATCTTCCACGGCATCTGCGACAACCGTCTGAAATCTCAGCTGGAGCTGAGACAATCCCCGTTCAATTCTGTGATTCAAGCCTTCGTTAATATAATCTTCAGCTTTTTCCAACAAATTTTTTAGTTCATTGGGAGTCCTAGAGGAACTTGGTCCCAGTTCCACTTTATAATCTGCCGGCAAATACTTATTGAGGCCTTTATTTAATTTTCTTGGCAAATGCGAGGCGATTGTAGAAAATGATTGTCGGAAAGATCGATGAACGGCTTCGTTGGTTTCTCGAACGATCGAACGAACCATCTTTTCTTTCTTTGTTTCGCTCCAGCTTTTAGAATTGCCTCCAATGATCCCTGATTGTGTGGGCTCTTCAACATCCCGGGTTGTTTCGACAGGTGTGCCCTGTTGTTCCAAGGATTTTAGCTGCTTAAAGTGGAAAAAGCGACTGTAACCCCGGACGGCAGCGTCACCAATGCTTTCGATGCTGCCTTTGACTACCGTTTCAAGTTGCTCATTGAGCACTCTCTCCAAATCGCCTGAAAAATTGTTCAAATGATTCAGAAACAGGACCAAAGCGATTTGTTCTTTGGCATTCAGATCTTCCTTAGCGTTTTCGATGCCCAAAATAGTTTTTTGTAGGAATCCAGCGAAATCTCCGAAGATACTCTCGTGTTGCTGGATGTAAGCTTCAGTCAATCTTTCTCGCAACACAGGCCGTAAATATTTGCCGGAATGAGCATCTATTTGTTTGTTTAACCATCCTCTTAGACCGGTAGTTTTAGATTCGAATCGGGATGGTGGGATATCTTGCGGATTAATTGCAGACGTCGAGGCCACAAACAGGACCATTAAAAGAACAAAATAAGTGACATACTGAAATTTCGACGACATTTTAGCTAAACTATCGTTGCTTTTGCTAGCGTTTTAAAGATGGTTACTCTCGAATGAAGAGCACTACCTCTTAAGGTGATTTGAGTACCTCGATCCCAAGCTGAAACCATCCCAGTTTCAGCGGACGCGATCCATCCAGTGATGAAATATGTCCCTGAAACAACTTTGATTTCGCTCGGAACTAATCAGCACCCGCGGCAATCGCATCAATGATTGACGTTACATCAATTTTATATTGCAGCGGTACCGAACTTCTTTGCTGCTGGTATCACCGGAATCTGGCTTCCTCTATTTTTCAGTACAATATAAATGTTTCTGTGATGATTTATGTACACAACGGAGTCATATATCCCGTCCTTTCTCGAAGAAGCTAGAGTTATTCAACACCCCAAACAAACAAAGATGGCTACCTGAGTTTAAACGGGTCAAACGTCTTTAACGCTGACTCCACTGCATCGGCTACCAGTGTTTGAACCTCCAATTCCAATTCTTCTAATCTCTGCTGAACTCTTGAGCGCAAGACGTTATTTAAAGAATCTTCAGCATCCTCTAGCAAGTATTGAAGACCCCATAGACTCTTCCAATTTTTAGCACGGGCACTAGTGTCTCGTAAATGGTTAGGGCCCGGCTGTAGTCGATATCTCTCTGGTAAATATTTGTTGATTGCGGTATTTAGTTGTGTTGGCAGATGGATATACAAAGCGTCGATAAAGCTTTTCAAACATTCGTGAACCTCACTATTTGTTTCTCGGACGATGGAGCGAACTAGGCCATCAATCTTTTTTTCGTACAACTCCTTCACAGTCAATTGAGGCCTGGTTGCTTCCGTGCTTGGGACTGATTCCGTATTTGAGTTTGACTGAACATTTGTGGATGACGAAAAAGATGCATCACTATTTGTCCCTTGAATATTTTCTCCTCTTCCACCGGCTTTGAGTTGTTTGAAGTGAAAGAATCGATTGAATCCTATAATCGCCGCATCCTTGATTCGCTGAATACTCTCCATCGCCAAAGTATCAAATTCTCCTTCTAACTGTCTACTTAGTTCAGCCGACAAGGGTTCTAGCTCCCCTATGAAGGTATAATAGATCATTCGATCGGAGAAGGAAAGCGAGGCACCTTCCTGTCGAATACCCAAAAAAACTGTTTTAACAAAGATCGGTAAACCGGTGATTACTACTGCTCGCTGTTCAGTGTACACCTGATTGAGTTTCTCTTGTAATATCGGACGCAGTACTTTACTCGAGACATGATTAAATTGTTGGTTCCACCATCCTTTCCAGCCTGTTGTCACTGATTCGAATTTTGACGGGCCGATATCTTTTGGGTTAACGGCTAAGATGAAAGGAATAATCAGAAGAATGAAGAGGAGAGCGCAACGGTTTAGTGGCAGAATCTTCATGATTATAAAATTCTTTCAATAAGAAACTAAACGATTATAGAGAAGGAAAACAACAAATGAAGTTTTGTTGGAACTTTAAATCTTTCTCATCGTTGGCATTTGACTTGGTAACTTCCTCGTTGTGAAACCAGGATCTGAAACTGCTGCATACATGGCATTCCCTCCTGACAAGCGCGTCCGTTGTCCTCGATCGTGCAGCTAAATTTACAGCAAACATGAACAATCACCATCGCAACGCTAACATGCTAAGAGTCCTGACGGATCTGCTGTGCTTGACTTCAAACAGTACAATTAAAATTAACTCTTCATTCAACTAGACTGCCAGCTTATATATTGATTGCTGCACATTGCTTCGTTTCCAATAAGCTGGGTTGTTCTCAAATTTGCAAATTTTTGTCAAAATATTGAGGATGTGTGGATTTGAACGTCGCTGAATCGAGTGAAGTATAATGCAACACTTCTAGAGTTCTTTCGGGGTTTAAACGCAAATGCTAAGGTTTGAAAGGACCGAGTGAGGCATGCAGAATCGCCTTTGGTACAAATACTGGGATTATATTATAAGTGTCTAAACGGCACAAATGTTACTGTGCAGTCATTTCATGACCAGTCATCTGCAGACTAATCATTGAGACCATATTCACAGCAAGCTGTCTCATCAGAGAATTGTAATTCCATTTTAATGTGCAATTACCATCCCTCGCCAATTATGAAAGACGGGTGTGTATACATAATCTCACTCGGACGATCCACGACAATTTCGATTAACGGGAACAAATATCGTAAAACAAAGAGCAACTGGTGGACCTTACCATCGCATGCATTCCCAAAATGTATTGGAGGAATGTATGATATGAGGAATGATTATCGTAACTTGCCGTGGAAAATAGACAAGAACGGTCTTCAGTTATCTATTGCTCTACGCACTGAATGAGACAAATCCTAAAATCGAAGTAAATTTAGGACTGCCAATTTAGGTGCGTATGTTTATTTTTGGGGAAAAAATACCAAGATGAGATCGCTACAAACTGAAAGAACACAAGAAGTCGTTCGAGATTTCATTTTCTAACTCTATTTTTGCACGTGGAAATTCACCCTAGAGACAGCATCAAGCGCGTAGTTAACTCATCGGCGGAATTACGGTTTAATCTTAACTATTGTCCAATTAACATGAAAGACCAGTCGATCATAATTCCTAATTCGTAGCTCCATTCTTCATGAATGAAATATGGATTTTTATAAGTCATTTGGCAGTTAAATTACTGGCGTCTAAAATGTAAATTGTCAGATTAGGTCTTACAGAAGTCCAGTATTTGAACGTTCATGTTATACGTCGGCAAAGTATGAGATTGCTTTAAAGACAACCAGTAAATCCGTTTTGATCTAAGAAAGATCATTCGCTTGGCTTTCGAGAAGCCGAATGTCAGGGTTTTCACGCTCATTCAATTTAGGCTGACCTATAGGGAAAGATACGGCAAGATATTTTAACTACAGAGTGCAGATTTGTAATGCGGAATTCAAATCCATGCACTCTTCCGACCGAAGTCTCGATAACTGCACGCAGTCGCAAATATTAAGGTGACGTCACATGAAATGACACGACTCATCGACAAGTCGTATAAACCGATCAAATGAACTCACTGTTACCTTCGTTCCCATCTCTTTGCACACTTTTCTATCTACTCCTATCTCATAATCTCTGATAATAAACATTTGTAAGTATGACTTCTTCTGTCGTTCGCGGTATGTATTATATAAGTCATCAATCAAGTCTGGCCTCGCGCAGGCACAATTTTAACTGTCACTTAATTGCATACTTCTGCTCGGCAGGTTCAATCAACAATATTCTTTTTCTCACCACAAATGTCACCAAAATTCCTGATGAAAAGGGTACGCCGACGGGTCTTGATATTCAAGAATTTGCTCATTTGTGGTACGTTATTTCGAAGAATGTGAAATATTCGAATGTCGTTTTTGGAACCCCAAAAGGCGGGGCTGGTATGTATAAAGAGCTCAAATCATTGCAAAATTTAAAAAGACATTGCTCCTTGCCCTAACCCTTGATGCCTTCACAAATATGATATTGAACAGCACAACCCGATCCAAATTCCATTGAAAGAGCAAAAGGCGATCACATCGTGGACTTGTTTATGAATAATAAAGGAGTTCAAGAGAACTTGAAGAATACCGCTGTTGCCGGAAACTTGGCTCCGGAAGATTTTTGCTGTGTAAGTGGATTTATCGATGGAATTAAGTTTATTCTTCCTTCATCTTCTACCTGTGAAGCGTTCTTTGTGGTCACAAAGGTATTAACTTCAACCTCTTCCTTGCCTTCCTTTTTGCAAATGGCAAAATGAAGATTGTAATTCCTGGAGGGCACGGTACGCGTGTATTGATCGATTTTTATTTGCCATTACGTACGTATTGATCGCCGTCTATATCTCTTAGGTCCAATGTTTGATTTAGTGGACGATAAAAAAATCCAACATCTAATTGAAACCGTTTATACCCGCGGTGGAGTGATCTGCTCAATTTGCCATGGCGCTGCCGCTCTCGTTAATGTTGAAATTGGGTAACTTTGCTTTATTTTGTTTCTATTGCAATTATTAAAATTTTCCAGTGTTGATTTGATTCCATTTTGTGCTTTGATTGTGGCACCACAATATAGTGCGTCTGACGATCGTCGACCCCTCATTCAAGATCGTAATATCACTTGCTTCTCCGATCACGAAGAAAATACGCAGGGCGCTTCCTATAAACCACATTTGCCATTTTTACTTGAATCCCGTTTACGTGATCGAGGAGCAAATCTCATTGTTAAAAAGCCAGATGAAGGTGCAAATGTTATTGTGGATGGACGATTGGTGACAGGTCAAAATCCCGTTAGTGGAATTTCGACAGGAGAAAATTGTGTAGCTGCGTTAATGGCTGTTTTGGGAAAGGAAGCTGTTAGCATGGACATGGGTGGTTTTAGACCAACGGAAGAATGAGAAACCACATGCAGTTGTGACGTGGACGTGTGAGAATTCTCGATCCTCTGGCAATGTACATTACTCAATAATTAGTATCACAATCGGACAAACGTGCACAGGGTACAATACAAAGATTTGCAATGTAATATGAATGACATGATCTTAATGAATTGACGCCGGTCCACCAGCGATACAATACGATATATCCACTTATATCTCCGCTACTTACCAATCGGTATGCACAAATTACATTCCTATTCCGTAAACGTACCCGCTCGCACCAGTATCGCCTTTATGTCTAGGATAACTTCCCAAAACCTTCACAAAAGTGGTAAATTCTTCAACCTGGGCGATTGCTTTTTTCATGCTATCTTCGTCCATTCCAGCATCGGCAGTGACGTAGAATACTAGTTCCCATGGATATCCAGTTTTCAATTCTCTACCAGAGCTTTTAGACTCAATTTTAGAAATGTTAATCTCACGTAACGCGAAAGCTGAGATGACTTTGAATAGTTGACCAGGTGAGTTTTTGAGAGTAAAAGCGAACGTCGTTTTGGGATTTTCGTGACGTTGGGGGGTGACAGCGTTGGAAGAGAGAAGGAAATAACGGGTGACGAGATTAGGATCGTCAGAAATATTTCGAGCTAGAATTTCAAGTGAATACAATTGAGCAGCTTTTTCAGAGGCAATAGCGGCGCTACAATGTTGATGTCAGTCGATTTGTTCTGACGAAGATCTGAGGGACAGACGTAATCGGAGAAAAGCAGTTGAAGCGTGTTTGTTACCTGTTTTTGAGATTTTTTTGTTTGATCATCAAAGCGGAGCCAGCTGTATCCAAATGCTGTGCAATCACAATATCTTTGTTCCTCATAGAATTCAAATATCCTTTGCATTGCTCTAAGACATGAGGGTGCGAGCGAATCTCGGTGATAGTCTGACGTCGGCGACGAATACGATTAAGAGAGAAAGCAAGAGTGAGAATACTTATTATATTCGTTGCTGAGTTTAAAGAAATCGCATACATCAATGGTTGCGCCAGGGTGGGCAAGTAAGCAAGGTCGTTCGTTATAAACGAATTCATTTGCGATGTGGACATTACGTTTCATGAGGAGCTCGTATACATTGTGAAAGGTTCCGCTTGAAGAATTCTCAACAGGAACAAGAGCGTAGTCAATGGTTTTCTTTTCAATTGCTGTAAAGAGCTGTGTAGGTCCATTGCAATATTATGGTTAGACCCTGTATTGAGTTTGACGAGACTGGAAGCGACCATGAACGTACATCTTCAAAGTTGTCAAAAGGAACAGTAGTTACTGAGCCAGATCCATTTTTGCTGAATAACTCTGTAACAGCGTTTTCTGAGTAAGCACCAGCAATCCCTATATCGAGCGAAACGGAACAGTCAGTATAAAGCTTTGGCTCGAGTGTGAGCGTGTGAGCAACGGGGCCGACAGTGGGGATTTGAATACAACCTTGGAAACCAATACGCTTGCTAGAGGAGTCACCGGCCATGAATGCCATTGTACAAGAGAGAGAATCTGTGCGAGTGCGAGGGTAAGATACAAATGTCTAATGATACTGATAAAGGAGGAACGCTGACGGCACGGAATCATCAGAACCGGAAACTTTCGGACTGGTTAATGTGACTGTGCATTTCGGAGTTGAATTATCTCCGTTCTTCTGTTATTCTCTGGTTATAATTCACTCTTACTCTCCATTCAGTGTACATCTATTTGTAATATTTACCATAAAAATAAAGTTATGGATTTCCATGCTGAATATAAGCTTTGATAAGTCTGAAATTGCCGCGCCCGACAGATTTGTACGGTGCCTCTCTTGCTTGTGTTGAACAGAAATCCATCCCGATAATATAGGTTAACATCAAAACTACAAAATATGACAAACGACTTGAAAACAGTTCGAGATATTGTATCCAAGTTCATCGAGTCGATCTCTGAGGAACTCAATTCAATATCCCTTCAGGTTTCCGCCACTTTCTTACAGTCTTCGCATAAAACATCAGCGAATGCGTATCCGTCTACTCCTGGCTAACAAATCACCAAATTGCACAGATTCATTCAAATCCAGAACTGGCATTTAAAGAATACAAGGCCTATGAACTTATCACCTCTTATCTTGAATCAAAGCCAGGAGTGAAGTTACAAAGGCGTGTGGCAGGATTAGAAACAGCTTTCGTGGCAGAGTTCGATAACTTGATGGGCAAAAAGAGAGAAGACGTTGGAGTCGTTGGGTTCTGTTCGGAGTATGTATTTTTTTTTTTTTTTTGAGTTTTGTTTCCCAATGTAGGGATTTTAGCGGCACAAAAGTCGTTAGGGCGGGAATATTTGCAGTGACAAGAGAGTTAAAAACTAACTTCTATGGTCGATCGCTCATTTTACAGATACGACGCAGTGAGTACAGCACTCTCGTATCGAAACTCTCTGAATTCCATACTAATATCTTCATTGAATTCCTCCTCTAATTCGATCCATACTAAAGCTCCCCATGGGTCACGCCTGCGGTAACATCCTCCTACCATCGTCAGTTTTTCCTTGACGACTAACATTTACGAACTGATGTAGGACATAACTTAATTGCCATCTCCGGAATTGGGGCATTCCTGACTCTATCTCATCTGCTCTCTCACTTTTCGATTCCCGGAAAGGTACTGCTCTTCGGTACTCCAGGAGAGGAAGGCAAAGGCGGAAAGATTTACATGCTGAAAGACGGAGTGTTCGATGGTCTCGATGTTTGTATAGATGTCTTTTTTTTTGGAATCTTCTCATATGATTGATTATTTTCCCTTGTTGTGAAAATACTAGGCTTGTATGATGCTTCATCCTGGTAACATTGACCTCGCTTGGCCGACGTACCTTGCATTACAAAGTTTCGAAGTGTCCTATTACGGAAAAGAGAGTCATGCCGCTGCAGCACCTTGGGAAGGTTCATAAGTTTCTTGTTGCGTCAGTGGAATATAATGGTAACAAGCTCGTAAAAGGTGTGAATGCTCTTGATGCTATAGTGAATGCCTATAATTCGATCGCTTGTTTGCGCCAGCAGATATTGCCGACTGATAGAGTGCACGGTATTATCACGGAAGGGTAAGAAGCTGAAAAAATATTTTTGACAGTTTTGAGCAGAAGTAACCATAGTTCCATTGTGTTGAACTGATTCAGTGGTGTTGCTCCTAACATCATACCGGCGTGAGTAACTTTCGGTACCAGGTCTGCATAATTGCGTCAAGTTTATGGCTAAACGATTTCTAAATTAGTAAAACAACAGGTGTTTTTTACACTAGGGCTACAAAAATAGCCCATCTTCAGAATAATTTATTACCGAGAGTGTTGAATTGGTATGTTTAATTTGCCTTCCCATATTTAGTTCTGCATATTATTTATGTCATAAAAATGGGTGAACTGATTCAAATTGTTTTCCCAGTATTTCTGCTGGCTCAGTTTCCACCTCCTGCACCCATACTCTCTCGTTCCCGCCACCGTACTTTGACGTCCTCACCAATCCAACTCTAACAAATCTTTACACTAATGAATTGTCAGCCCAATTAAACATCACCCTACCGTCTCCAGACATTCAGTCTTCAATTTCTCGAGGTTCTACGGATATGGGTAATGTTTTGTACGCAGTGCCGGGCATTCATAATGTTGTCGACATTGGATGTAAAGAAGAAATTCATACAGTAGGATTCAGAGAACACGCCAAGACACGAGATGCCTTTGATAGAATGATGCAAAGAGTAAGCTGTTTAGTTCTTGTTGGATTTTTGGTTGCCAGCGACCAAAACATTCGGAAAAAAGCGAAAAAGGACTGGCAGGGAGATTTTAATGCGGAAGGATTGGACTTGAAAGTAGTAAAAGGACTAGGCAAAGTTTGCAAAGGTGTTGAAATGGATTTCGATTGGAGCGTATAAATTAAGCTAGGAGCAGGAACACGATCTGACCAGATTTTCAACTATTATGTGTAGTTTCATCAATTCAACATACAGATGCTAATCTGTTGGTATGACGAATAAAATGTTAACAATAATTATTCTTATCCACCCTCTTAGAAGACGGCGATACTATTTGAAAGGGTCTCCAATAACAAGAATATTCCATACAACTTCCGAACCATCATTATTGCTCACGAGACGGTTAATTCTGCCACTTCCTCGGCCACGACATCTACGGTTTCACTGTTTTTTTCATTCCCTTCACCTAAACCACTGTCCCGCCTTTCAATCTCAACTTCATTTTTATCGACATCAGTGACCTGAATACCGGCGTCACTTGTTTTTCGTTTGACTGATTCTTCTGGTGACGTCGAAACAGTCGAATCCGATGATACTGAAGTGGCGGTGGCTGTGGATGAAACCAGCTTGTTTCGTTCTTCTAAAACTCGATCTAACGTAACTTTAACGGTCGCTAATTCTTCAATCACTCGTCTTCTGGAATTGTGAGATGTGTTGTACAGTTCGGCTGAAGAGGGTGATTAAACCGAAAAAGAGACGCAGGGCGTTTTAGAATCGTTGAAATTGATATTATCGGAAATGTGCGGAGTCAGAGAAGCCAGATGCGGAGAATGAATTAAAGATGAGTAAGCAAATGAATAAACTCAAGGGGAATGAATTCAGAAGCCATTCGAACAAAAGCCGAATGTTGAATGGCAATGGCAACTCAAATTTAATTTACACCTAGTTGACTGACGTTAATTAAAAAATAATAACTTACACAAAGCCTGATTTTTTGACATTTCCTCCACCAGCTTTTCTTCCAATTCTTCCATTTTCTGTTGTGTCATAGTCAAAATTGCTTCTCGCTTTTCCAACTCTTTCTCCAGTAACTTCAACTTATTCGTTTGTTCTTCGACACTATCCCACACTTGTTTATTTCCATCTTTATTCTCGCCATTCAAATCCTTCTTTCTCGCTGCTTCGACAATAGTATGCAGTGATTGTAATGTTTGATTAATCTCTTGATGAAATTTGTGGACTTGGGAATCGATTGTGGACAGGTACTGCGGTGGTATTACTTTTTCGAAAACTTTGTGAACCAGACGACCTAAAGTATGCAATTTCGAGTCCATTTGCGATGTTGATGCATTATTCGCTGTAGCTAAAGCCTTTGAGTCAGGAGAGGAAGGAGGGAGAGGGGAACTAGCATTCGAGTCCAGTGATAGATTAAGATCATTTGAGAATTTAGCGATTTCGTCAGCTAGCGACATCGGATGCGACAAGGGTTCAGTGTCGGGGATAGGCGGTAGATTAGACATCTTTTCAATAGATACAGGACTATAGTGTATGATGCGGACACCCGACAACAAAGATACGAATGATATAAAAAGAAGAACGGGGGCGAACAGCGACAGAAAAGCAAAGTTCGCCATGAGTCCGAATTCGACCCGGTATTGTCTCAGCCACAGCATATTCCCACTGCCAGCAATTATTATGTGTGATGCTGCTCAAGCCGAACTATCAGACAAAATATTATGATAGGTAAATGTAGCTCTGTTTCGATGGGAAAAGATATTAATCGCTTCGTAGCATGTGTATCTACGGATTGTTGAAATGTCAACGTTTAATGTCGCAGAGGCGAGAGTTTAATATTGAGTTCCCCGTTATCGTGTGAGCGGATCCTCATTTCAAGATGAAAAAAAAGAGTTCATCTAAATAAAAGTAAAAAGATGAGAAGACTCATTAATATGTGAAGCTCCCTGGTCTTTGCTTTCTCCGTTGACTAAAATCCATCTCTCTAAACCGTTAATGGATCGACCCATTTGAAGTTTACCATATTCAGTCCTCAATGACTGAAATCTGGGATTTACGTCAATAGAAAACAATTGATTTACTTGTATGCTCTATAATCCTTATCTGAATTAAAATATCTTTAAAGTTGTTTATCGATATGCCCTATTTATCATTATCTTATTTAAATATCTTGAGATTGTTTATCAACTAATTTAATCGACGCCGATCCACCGCAACCAATTCGGAATAGATTTTGAGCTTTCACCCCATTTCTAGGTTCGAAGCCACCGGTAGTCGGCCGTGATCAGCAGAATTAAATATCAGAGTAGGTTAACTTATATTCCTGAGCTGTGTGGGCTTTGTATCATTTGATTGTTCATTTATATTTGTGTTTTATTTTTCTTGTCTACAACTTCGAAACAAATATGCAAAATGGAATTGTTGCTAATGATATTCACATAATTTACAAACATACTTGACTAACTGTTAGTACATCATTGGATAATTAATTTCGAAGTCTCTTCGGGCGAGGTATACATTTTGGTGGTGCTTGATATCGTTGCCCTCCAGTTGGGTTAGATCCACCAGTCTGATATCCTCCACCATTATTATTTGGAGTTTGGGCGTTTCTGCCATTACCAGGACGAGTTGTGTTCCCTCTGTTACCGCCATATTGATCTTCATTCCTGATGGGAGTTCCAGGTCCAACTTCTACGATTCTCCTTCTCTCGAATAAATCAACCCGAGGGTCAGCACCATGCGCCATTTGTCCTATGGTCTCTTTGCCGTTTATATTTACAACAAGTAATTCAGGACCACGAAGTGTGCCCTGAGCAGGGGCATCGATTGTAACGTCGGCGCAGTTCATATAGTACTCACGGTTACCTTCCGAGTTGACCCAGGTCCAAGCAAATGTCGCTGTAGATTTTAAGGTGAGTATAAATTCTTATTGATGGATGAAGGGTCAATGTTGCTTACCTTTTCCTCCTGGTGCGTTCGGTGGTAAGGTGACTGGCATCCTCAAACCCTCCCTACCGGTAAAACATTCGTTCAACACAGTCCTTATGACCACGAAATCTTTGTCATTATATGACAAAGCGAATTGACAATGCCCGCCTTTGTGAGTTCTAAATAAGATAAATGATTGAGTAAGCTCATGTCATACTGGATAATTACATCAACTGAAACAGAACATACGCAGGACCGGTGAACTCTGTATTAATAACTTGACCTGGTTTTAGTGTGGCGACTGATTTACCAGGTGCAAACCCACGACAAGGAAACGGGTATTTTCCTTTCCAAGTTAAGGGAGCGGTAATATCATAGTCATGCTGGTTGTTGCCAGTGTATTGGTTGAATAGAGAACGACGGGGAGGCTGATGAAAAAATATGTTTTCTGGTGGTGAGTATCGGAAAATAACTGTAGACAGAAGTGTTGAAATTCTCAACTTACTGGATATTTCATTTCCATATGGGCGAATGAAAACGTTACTGTATTCAGGAGTAAAATAGAAAGAAATCTGACGAATGGAGTCATTCTGAAATCACAATTTTAAGAGTTGGTATATTACTGAGTATTGCTTCAGTGGTCTCCTTAAATAGTCCGCTGGTATGTCAAATTTTGCGTTGCGATTTAAATGATTTGGTAGAGCTCTAAACATTTCTTTTTAAAATAGCTCATCTAATGCCATAAGCCCCTCGGCAAATCTCGATCAAGCTGTTTCGGCTTAAACTTGCCGGAAGTTACATGCAACGCAATCGGCGCGTCGACGTAAATTTCTGGTGTAAGTCTAACATCAAAATTTAATTCTGGCGCATTGGTTGGTCGATAGTTCGCAAAATCTGCGGAAAACATCGCTAATTAATGTACTAGGAGGCGTTCAAAAGACTTAAGTCTTCGGCACAATCTGAAGAAGCTAAACAACATATCGCTTCATTCATTTAAACTCATGATAATTTTGTAGCACTGGGTATATCAGTCCTACGAGCAGGAGATTCAGGGAAAAAGACTTTAATATCACTAAATGCATTTAAAGTTTTCAATGGATGATGAATGCTTCATTCTGAGCTGTCCATTATAACTTCTGTGCTGTACATCTTAGCCCATATTTCATCGTCGACATAAAATTTTTTTCGCTACAATTTTTGTATTTCGATGCTTCTTAACATAGGCCTTGAGTCAAGCTGAGTAGTATTATCATGTAATCAACTATATTAATATAAATAACCTATGTGAAGAATTTCCGACAGCATTGTGGCTATTACTGTATGTCTCAGTTCAGTATGGCTAATTTTAAATGAACACCGTGGCAACCATACAGCGGGTCTAGTTGTGGTGAAGGAGGGCAGAAAAATCCGGAACAGAATGATCAATTTGACTTGCAATTATAATGACTAAGCTGGTCTTTTATTATGATTGGTACCATTGCCTTCTGACTGTTACCTAATTCGTCTTATAAATCATATGTCAGTGGTGAGAAGGTCACGTGATGCATTGTTTTAAGTAATAATTCTCATTGAGGCGCGGCATTTCGGGTCATGTCCAAAACGAACTTCCAAAAACAAAATTACAATTCGCAATTTGCTCTTCAATTGCAAAAAGCGTTTGAATTGAACTCGGCCCCCCTTATCGTTTGTGCACTTGCCATAGGAAGCACTTTCAGTTGCAAATAGCTCAAGTGGCCTCGCAGAGACGTGAGGAGTTCAGAAATTCGGATATCAACAAGTAGTAACCCCTGAATGAAGCCATCAATGAGTCGTCGAAGATTCAATCTAAAGATTTTATTCCTCTTCGTATTCATATGTGGGCTAAACTTCTTTGTATTTTACTCTCCAAGATTTGCGGAGTCTGCAAAGAACATAAGGATGCCCAAATTCTTCCCTCCCTCACAACTTCCAAAGGTTAGATAACCATTTGAAAAACTCTGCATTTTTGTTTTATGCTAATGCTATCTCTCGAATAGAAGCCTATAACTGCTAAGCAAAATCAATTCCTCTTCGATAACTCTCAGAAGGTCTTTCTACCAGAAGAGAGTATCAGTTGGACATTCAAACCGTCCTCAAATTTGTTCAATGACATAAAACGATCTCCAGCAGACTACAATTGGACACTTGGAATTCAGCAATCGATTGATATATCAAAGAAATCAAAGTCTAGAAAAGTTCCTGCAGTGAGGTTCGATTGGAAGCATAATGCCCTCAACAGAACATACAAGTATGATCTTCTCAATGCAACGCAGAGACGACATGATGGAAGATGGGGATTCGGTGTCGGCCAAAAAGATGAAAGAAACATCAAATTCATTAAGGAGATGATGGCTCATGCTTGGAAGGGGTACGCGGATTTTGCATTTGGCAGTGATCAACTTTGTCCCGTGTCGAAACAAGGAAAAGACTGGTTAGGAGGGAACCATGGTTTGGGGGCGACAATTATCGATTCGTTAAGCACACTCATGCTTATGAATATGACAGATGAATGGAAAGAAGCTGCTACTTGGGTCCAAGAATTGAATTTTAATCAGGTTCGTTATATTTTGTGGACGCCATGTTGATAATACGAGTTTTTAACTAAGGTTGTCTAAAAAAGAACTCCTTTTTCGATACTTTCGAAACCAATATACGTGTGGTCGGTGGATTATTATCAGCGTATGACTACTCATCGGACCCGATGTTCCTTAAAAAAGGAAGAGAAGTTGCCTCCAAACTTCTCCGAGCCTTTAACTCGAAAAGCGGATTTCCGTACCCTCGAATTAACTTTCAAACGTAATTATTAGCGCTTTGCTCTTATTCCTAATTGATAACTCCGATATTCATGACGATTTTCTGTCCCTTTCGTGTAGTGGTGATGTTCAGGAAACATGGAGTGTGAATTTAGCTCAACTAGGAACGAATATTGTTGAATTTCTTTACTTAACATTGCAGACCAACGATTCTCAATATCAGAAGACGGTATGTTGCACACTTTAAGGTTTGATGAATTTCCTGCCTCTCATTTGTTCGTATTCATATTAGTCCGAACGCGTTTTTGAATATCTATTCACCAAAACGCAAGCCGAATCCCCTGTACCGGGGCTATATCCACTGTTCTACACCGTTGATTCCGGCTATTCCGGCACGGATTATTTCTCGTTAGGGGCTATGGGTGATTCGTTCTATGAATATATGTTGAAAGGATGGTTACTCGGTGGGAGGAAAGATGCTAAGTTGAGAATGGAGTATGATCGTAGCGTCGATGTATGATTTAACATTTCAACTTCGTACAAACAATCTATCTTTTTCTCTGACATATGTTCCCAATACTCATTTTAGGCTATTTTAAGTTACCTGACAACCCCGGTGAAAGGTGAGCTTTTCTTAATGTGCGCTTCTCACATTATTAGCAATTAACTTCATTCATATATCAGATTTGATATATATCGCCAAAGGCAATCCGCACTTTGTGAACAAGGAATTAGAACATTTAACTTGTTTTGCTGGTGGGATGCTAGCTCTTGGTGCTGTGTCGAAGACTACGGAATACAGTAACAGAGTTTTCGAACTGGCGGAGCAATTCACTGAAGCCTGCTATAAACTATACTCTTCTCAATGTATGTTTTCTTCTTTTTTCGGTTCGTCGTCAGATGGTTGGATTTACCCATATTTAAATAACACCGTTCATTCATTTTCAAATTCTAGCAATATTTCTATCTCCGGATGTTGTGCATATGCCGTCATATGCTCCACAACCAGGCGCCGAACATTACATTCAGCGACCGGAAGTATTGGAAAGTATTTTTTACATGTGGAGGTTAACGCATGACATCAAATATCGACATTGGGCAGAAAATATTGCGAACGTAAGTCGTTACCCTGCTGTTTTGGTATTCGACAATTCTGTATCTAATTGTCTGCTTTTTTCTATCAATTAAAAAGGCTATCTTCAAACATACGTTCGTCTCAACTGGTGGGTTTACAGGACTCCAATCCGTCGTCACGAATGCCAAAGATTCTATCCCTCGACCCAATGACTCACAAGAATCATTCTTCCTTGCTGAAACTCTAAAGTATTTGTATTTAATATTTGAAGATGATGACGTTCTCCCGTTGGAAGGAGTCGTTTTTAATACTGAAGCTCATCCTGTGAGGATAAAATCATGAGCAGATGCTTCACTGGGCGTGCTCTGGTTTAGGAGCAGCTATTGATTATGGGTTAGAGATTGATCATACGCCTTGATGTATATTATTGTCGTTCCCTCCCAAATCATTTGTTGAATTGTAATTTTAGAGGTTTACCTGTATAGATAACTGTAATATATCGAAGATGCATTCAACTTTGTGATAGTATCCCTGCAACCAAGTGGCCAATGTCCCAATGCTATTCGAACTGTTAAAGGTAGAATAATCAAAATGTTCAGTAGGCCTCACTTCGGTAGCATAAACAAAATTCAAGTCCTCAAAAACATCAGGGATAGCAGAACAATCAAAATTCCTATTTAAATCTGCATGAACCAAAAATATCTTTTGTGTACAATTGCGGCAAGAAGAGAAATAACTAGGTACGGATAAATATGGTTTCAGCGTAGCGTGAGTTAACAGTGGATGTTGCATTCCTTTGTTCACAATTTCTTGCTTGCATATCACACATTATTTCTAGTTATTTCCATTTTTATTCCGTTTTCCATTCCGTGTGCCCAATGAGTTTTCACGTTTAAATTCTGCGCACTATTCACATTCCGCTCTAATAGCAAAATTACAAAGGATCCAAAACTAATATCCTGTTGGCAGAAACCAGAAAAATGTTACACAATGAGAATCGATAACAGGTAACCAAAAGTGATGCTGAAATCCTGATATGAAACGACACCAACAACGGAGAACTGGTATTATTCAGTTCAATCGCGCTGATTGGCATTGTCACGTTTTAAATACTCGGAAAAATTCCTGGCGAAGTTTGAAAACGCACAGCAAGCATGTATGCAGCAACAATGGAATTACTCTGTTTCATTCCAGATACCACGTTTTACACAAGCAAAAAGATATCTCTTAGATGTTTTGCGTTTCCTTGACCATGTAACAAGACGATGTTTCTCTTGGTCAGGCATTTCCTTCTCCTAGTTATTTTGCTGCTTCATTCCATATCGTTGGCAAGCTCAATCGGAATACCTTTCAGAAGATCCATAGCTCGATTATACGATGTATTTTCAACAGTTGGCGTAAATCGGAGCCCCGGAACCAACACATGCCAGCAACGACTGGAATCGGTTCAAAATTTAGAAAAACCAGTCATTTCGTGTGACAGCAATGGAGAATTGGATCTCAATGCACTAAGCAATCTTCATTTTTTGGGTTGGCATGGGACTATAGTCAAACACATCGATTCATTGCACGATTCAATCAGGATATTCGATCCCAAAACAACGGATAATAATGAAGAATCAAAACCAATCAGTATAATATTGAGGCATGGTATGTAATGTTTATGATGTTTGACATTTTCTCAAACCCGGCAAACTTGGTTATCCATCGTTCTTACTTTACGAATTTGAATTTTTCGATAGGCCCAGGATTTTATACCACCGATTCAATCACCACTGCACGGTATTACCAGGGAACGGCATACTTTGATTGCGTTACGAAAAGGGAAGACTTCGACGTTAATACATGGAAGGGACCGACAAGAAGCGCAGTTAAGAGCGAAAATCCGGGTTGTGCTCCCGCAATGTGCGGCATTTTCACGACCAAAACCTTTTGGGAGAAAGTACCGAAAATTTTTGTGCGAGATTACAAAGACAAAGCGAATGGTATAACATTACGATACAATCCCCCCATACTGGAGAAAGAGATATCGAATTATATCAGTAGAAACAAATTAAATATGAAGCCACTGCAGTTTTCTGAAGTAACTGAGAATGATATGCAAACTGCGGTGCCTAAAGAGCACGAGGGTCAGATCGTCGCTATTTGCGACCATGACAGCGTAGGGGAGGATTATTTGAATAAGTATTGGGTCGAGAATGTTCTAAGCGTCCGTTTTAATCTAAAAGATGAAAGGAGTGGAACTTTAGGAAAACTGTTTGGCAAGCATATTAACAATATGCTCCGTTTGAATTATTGGAGATCTATGAAGGTTCTATATAATGGACAATCAGATGGTAACAAAGGTTGGGCATTCGAAGTAATAGGTAAAGATTAATTTATGTAATTAATACCAGGAGAAATATGTATGATGATTCTACGATAATAAAATGACGGACACTTAGAGTTTTTACGCCCTGCTAAACGAAATATGCCGGAACGGAAATATGTTAGCAGACATTAATTCATCTGCAATGGCAAGGTTTCATGATAGATCTCCCCCTCGATAAGGTACTGCATCAAACGATCGTACGCGAAATGTAATACGAACCATGTACGGTCTTGACGATAGAAAATTACAATGTTGAGTTGATTACATATTCAGTAGCAGAAACAAAATTTCTATGTACCCGAAAACATTTCTCCTCAATAACATTACGAATAGTAGAATAATGAAAATTTGAGCTTAATTCTGCATGTAGCAAGCATATCTTTTCTGTATATTGCCGCCAAGGATACACAAATTACGTTTGATCCAAAATTATTGTCGTATAGCGGCAGAAGTCACAGCATTGTTACACGTAAATGAAAATTAAATCAAGGAAAAATGGCAACCGAAAAATATGAAACGATAGCAAAGAAGGCAGAGTCAGTCTTTGTATAAGTTCAACGGCATTGATTGACATGGCGGCGTTATACATATGCGGAAAGACAGTGGAAAAACTCGCGGTGAATGTTTGAAGAGAAGCATTCTATATTAGGGGATTTCGGATGGATCGAGATGATCTAGTTTTTGTTTCTATATGATACCTCTTCAGACACAACTATCTCTCTTATATCCTAAAATCTCCTTAAGTAACAAGATGATGTTGGTCATGCGTCTCATTTCCTTAGCTGTTTTGCTGCTTCATTCCATATCGTCCGCAACTCAGTTGATGTAAAAAAGTTCTATAACCCCCATGGACAATTGGATCTCGACGCACTAAGGGATTATCAACTTTTGGGGATGGAATGGGACTGTATTCAAAGACATTGATTCATTGCCCCGTACAGTTACGAACTTACGATATTTGATCTCGCGACAGCGGATGGCGATGAAAAACCCAAATCAAGACAAATAATATGGAAGTATGGTATGTGTCGGCGTAGTTAGACGTTCAAAAACCTGCAGAATTATGTCTTTTGTCATTCTAACTTTAGATATTTCAATTTATTCAATGATTCCAGAATTCAGTGCCTTTGATTCAATCAAAGCTGCCCGCATTTCCCAAGATATAGCGCACTCTGATTGTGTTAGGAACTTCAACGTTGAAACATCGCAGGGTCGACAGAGCAAACACCCGCCTTGTGTTCCCGCAATGTGCGGTGTTTTCACGACCAAGACCTTCTGGAATGTGGTTCCGAAAGTATTTGTTCATTCTTACATGAATGATAAAAAAAATCGGAAACCATTAGAATTCTTTCCACTACACGTGGAGAAAGAGGTATCGAAATACATGAGTAAAAACAAATTGGATACAAAACCTCTGCAGTTTTCTGTCATATTCCCAGAAACGAAGATTTTGGTGCCTGAAGAGCACGAAGCAGAGGTATTCGTCATTTGCGACTTTGACAGCGTAGGGATGTATTATTTGCAACAAGATCCGAACAAATATTTCCCTTTAAATCTAGACCTGGAAAAGAAGGGAACTGTGGAAACAATGTTTGATCGACTTTTCGACAGTATGCTCCAGTTGAATTATTATAGGGACAAACCTTGGAGATCCGAAGAAATAGGGGATGCTTAATCTATGCCAAGAATGTCAGAAATATTGTATGATAATGTGTGATAATAAAATGACGCACACTTAGAGTTTAGACACCCTACTGAACGAATTCCTGTGAAATAAAATGTTAGCAGACGTTAATTCATTCTACTGCAATAAAAAATTTGTATTATTGGCCTCCCACTCGATAAACCGTATACATTCGGGAATTCCTAGGATAATAAATGCAAGATGTAAGGCACTACTTTTAGAGCCAATATTTCGTTGAAATTGACGTATCTTTGATAAACATATCAAATACAGTGCAAAGATATCTGGGCTCAGGTTGAGTGTCCCGAACTTCGTACAAACTGTAGCTAAATCAAGATCGCGTATACAAGGCACGGATGTTTATTAAATATATTAATTAAACTTTGTTCGACATAATTTTAGACCGGTATCACATGGAATGCTTATCCGAAGCCCCAGTATTAACCAAGGCATATTCGGAGTACAAATTTTCCAAGCGATTTCTTAATATCTTTTTATGCCTTTAATTATCAACGGATGATTATGTCTTTGTGTTATTTCTATGCATTAATATGAGTAAGTTTGAAGACGGAACAGATGGTTGGACACTAAAAATGAATTTCAGCTATACTAGCAAAGTATATAGACTGATGTGACGAATTTACTGAATAAATTAAGAAAAATGAGAATGTCCGTGGTTGATGCATGAGAATTGAACAAAGTTGATTATTTAAGCGCAGACTTGTAATGACTTTGATGCCATGCATAGTGGTGAATGAGATGCAATGAAAACGATGTCGATGAGAGAATAAATCAATATAGGTTGACATGACGTGAGATAGAAAACGAGTTATGTACAGTTTGAGATATGATGATGGTGTGGGATAATTGTGAGATAAGCGCAATGATTAAGATGCATCTTGAAAGTGAGTTGATGATTATTGGCATTGAATGGTTGTGCCGATATATGGAGTGCACTTCAGTCCAGTGGCACAGTCTTTGATGTACCATTGGTTACCTTTGAGGCCTAGATTTTGTCCGTCGGGAATGTCAGTTGAGGAGCCAGTGCTAGACTGAAAAAAGACAAAACAGAAACAACACGCACCAGTGCTACATTGACCCCATTTAGAGTTCCCAAAACATTTCATTTCTCCAATGACACAAGGACCGGCCGCGTTTCCGTTGTTATTGCTAACATCGATTTTAGAACCCGGCGCATTTGATTTGTAGACGTGCTTCGTCCAGGTTGGTTTAGAAGGATTTTTTTGACTGTTTTTACAATTTTCTTGAGGCTTAGGCTTAGGAACCGTCTTGGGAACTGGGGGCTTATTGCTCTTTGGGATTTTCTGAGAACTAAGGTTACCTCCGCCAACCACTTGACCACTTCCGGAGACTTCGATCGGAGAACGTTTCATGAGAATATCGGTACCGTCGTATTGATTTAATCGGACATGGAATTCGGGGATAGTTGGGTAACCGGGTAGATTCGCGACAAGGAGAGATAAGCCGCGAATAGTAGAAGTGCCGGACGAATTAATACGGATATCTGCGCAATTCATGTAATATTCACTGAATGGGAGAAATGATATCACGTTAGGCAAGAGTCGTGGCGGATGAATGCAGTCTGTATCACATAGCTTCTTGTGCCAGACTTAAAGCAGATAATGAAAAATGATAAAACTTACCGATTTCCCAGAGCATTGATCCATGTCCAAGCGAAAACAACATCACCACCCGGCGCAGTTTGCGGGATTTTGACGGGATACGTATTTCCATTGATCATACAATACTTGAACACTGTATCAATCACAACCCATTTAATTGATCCACCAGATCCGTAGCCGAGGACAAACTGGCAATGGCCTCCCTATTGAAAATTAAAATGATGACGAATCAGTGAAACGATTCCAGCAGAATACTTTCACTGAGTCCAATGAGAGCAGGGAAATCAAAATGAAATCACTAGTTACATACCCCATGAGGAGCGCTACCTTCTACTTTAACGGAAATAGTATCGCCAGGTGTTACGGTTAAAACGGCTTCGCCTTTTGGTTTTCCTTGACAAGGGAAAGGCCGTTCCGGGGAGAGCGGAGCGTGAATAGTGTAGTCAATCTCACCCTTCCATTTGGCATTATTCTTGTATCCTCTTGGTGGAGGGTAAGCCATATTCATGTGGCCGGTCGAAAGGGATGGCAAAACTGCCATAATGACGAGGGAGAGTATAAGATTTAGAGGCAGCATTCTGGAGTCTATTCGCATTCACAAAGGAATCTGTGGTTGAAGATGATGACCGAAAGCTGATGGTGCAGAAGATTTAAATATTCGAGATCAATGATCACTTTAGCACTAGTTGATACCTGAGAGAGAAGGGCAGAGTTCTTGAATAGGAAGTTTTCTTTTGGATTTTTGTATCCTTCCCCTGTCCACTTGATCCCATTTCACTTTCCAAAAGAGGAAGAACCGTTCGGGAGCAATCGCGGGAGACGGCCCTTTCGGTCCCTCGGGCCGAAGGAAGTTGAATTGTCTCTTTTCTGTGACTATTTTTAACGCAAGAAAACCAAGACCGAATTTACATTTGTTACATGTGAGGAGGAAGGAGGTGTTAGAGTGGACTCCTCAAGAGTCTTTGATCAAATTACAAATGCATGAATGATGATGCCGTTGGAATGGGTGAATCTTCGCGAAATGCAATCAATTGTGATTTGCGATGGACAGTCAACAATCAGACAGACATGACTATAATTATATTGAATGTTGACATCAAATATCAACAATCAGATCAAGTGAATATTAACATTATGTTAGACTATACGTATCGAGCACATCCTGTGGAATCGGAATATCGGGGTAAAGTTGTAAAAGTATTTGATAAATTGATCAACAATATGACGACTTGATAGTAACATGGATCATACTGTTAAGAGCCTGGGAATGATAACTTTTATTTACACAGGTAGCTATATTCAAAAATACACACAGAGGTAAATTATTATTTTATTTCAGGCTTTCGGCGCTATCTGCCTTCAAAAATCCTTGATGCACTATAGAGACATCGAGGAGCAACTTCCTTATCGTCACTCTAAAATATTTACAATTAAGTCATTCAAGTTTCCCATATAACCTTTCTACACAGCACATCGCTTCGTCCAATGATTTTCCGGAACCTAGCAGTTTCTCCATCAGAGACGTCCTCATCTCCATCATTCTCAACTTTGCCTGATCACCATTCACCGCACTCTCACCATCACTCTCCATGGTAGGCGATCGCTTCTCCTCTGTGACGGGTGAAGCCGCAAACACATCGTCTTTCAAGTTTTCCTTCTTCATGAAGTTTCCAACCCCGCCACTCTCAACAGCAGGAACACCCGGTAACTTTAACTGATGACTTGATATATCCATCACAAAATTGTATCCACTTTCAGGATTCCTCATATTATCGTCGTTTTTTAAACCTTGACCTTGGAAACCGTTCCTGTGACCACCTATCCGTGAGTAGCTTTTGGCTTTATACAGCCGCAGTTCATTTTCCAAGTCACATACGACTCGTCTCAATCGCTCATTCTCTCGTTGATACTCATCTGTCCGCTTTTCTAGTTCTGTTGTTAGAAATTTCACTTTCTCTTCCAATGACTGCATATACTTTTCTTTACGTTCCCGGAATGCTCGTTGGGCATTCCGGTTTTGTTCTTTACGCTTGAGACTTCGATCCGCAAACGCTTCGGATGGTTTACCGACATCGCGGGAGTGAGACTGAGATTGAGGCGGCAGTATCTGCTGCTCTGGACGACTTAGGATAGAATGCGATCGATGGGAAGTTGAGATATAGGGATGAAAGTGGGGATTGTGATGGGACGGCATAGAGGCGACTGTACATGAGCTGGAAGAAGGGGTGGAAGCAATCGTCCTAGGAGGTGTAGGTTGTGAATTGGGTTCGGAAGGATGGATGAGTTTGGCGATACTGTTCGAAGACGAGATTTCCCTAATAGTTGCAACTGTGCTAGTATTTCGATTCATTCGCTGAGTTTCGCACCGATTGTGTTGCTTGGATAGATGTGGTTGTGACTTTACTGATAGCGAATTCAAATGCAGCTGGGTGAGCACATATCTTTTGCGGGTGTGTGCGAACTGCGAATAAGAGTATAAGATATGTGGAGGGATAATGGATGATGAGTCAGACTGGGGCAGGGAAGAGGGAACGCACAGCATTTAAACAAGCGGCTGACTGGGGTTGACGTGAATCACGTAATTGTCGCGTGCATCACGTAAGCAATCCGATCTGGCAGTCGCGCGATTGTTCTACGCCCTGTCCCATTGTCAGCCATTGTCCTCGATTACCAATCCGACAATCTTTATCATCTCCGATGCACTCTGACTCAGGCAATATTTCAGAGATCATATTGTAGATGAACAAACAATGGTGGCACGGTGTTACTTACTCACAATACGAATGGTTTGTAAAGTACAGTAATCTATTATCGCACAATAAAAGATGCTTCCAAATCACATTACATTGAACCTCCTTTCACATTCATTCACTAATTTGACACATCCCAGTAACCTTCTTTGGTTTTCCAAATCCTGTTGATCCGGAGATTTTGAACTGCTCGCGTAGCGAGTCCCATCTACACCCTGATGTAGTTCTGACATGTCTTGAATATTAGTTAAAACTTGTCTAGGGATAACGATCTTCCGTAAACTGTTTCCTGTCGGTGTCGCGTTTGGAACTCCATTTCCGTCGATTTTGTCAGATTCATCACCCATACCAAGCAACCATCTCGACAACAACTCAACACTACATTTCCCATGAGCTGATGGAATGTTTATGGACCGAATAAAAGCACACGATCGTACAAGGGACTTTAATATAGATATTGGAATGGGTGTAGAAAGTGCAGCAAACGAGGTCAAGTTTGGTACGAATGAAAACAGATGAATGAGTGGGTGAGGCGATGATTGCGAATGTCTATTTGAATATGTATCTGAATTGGAATGAGCTTCATCAGTGTGTATGGAATGAGCCTGAAGACCTTGGATGAAACGACATGAGTGAAACGATAATACTTTTAGTGATGGACAAGATTTAGAAATCGAATAGATGCTCGATTCACTGAATACAAGGTTCTCGAGATGAAGGTAAGTGAGTGATTTAGAAAAGTTGAATATGTTTGACCAAAATGCAACCGGGACATGAGTGAATGGATCGTCTGGCGTTAAGGTCGAAATAAAGTTTGAGATCAACTGTGACGGCGAGGAAGGGGTCTCAGATGTTGAAATGGAAGGAAGAGCAGATGTTGTAGGTTGATTGTTCATTTGTGAGGATGAGATCGACTGAAGCGGTGGTTTAGAAATATGATGATTCAACTGATTGATGATTCTCTGGTCAATGTTGGTTAGAGACAAGCGAATTAGACTACTAATGCGACTGATATTCCGGAAAACAACAGATAATGCTTGCATCGGCATATCCAGTTCAAGATATTTCAGGCCGGGTGACTTGTTAATGATAGCTTGGAAAGCTCTATCGAAGCCGTGCGCCCATTGATTCTGCAGAGCCCCACGATACAATTGAAAATCTTCCTTTGTCATTCCCAATTTCAATGATTCTAATGGCAGAGATTCGTTGCCTACGGATTCCAATGAGGTCAAAATTTCGTCGTCGTAAATACCAGTGTATGATTGGATTCGTAGCTGCTTTAAGTACTTCAAGTTGTCGAGTAAACAACGAAAGGAGGAACTAGTCACTTTAACACAATCATGAAGCTCGATCGTCCTTAAGTACGGACAACACTTTGTGATTGCCTTTATAGTCGAATTTAACAAAAATCCTTCTTCCGGCGAATCATAAAACTGAAATTTTCGAAGATTCTTCAACACCGAGCACATGTTCTCGAGCGTCCGAGATTTGAAGTTATCGTTTAAACAAAATACACTTAAAGATTCGATACAATTCCGACTAAACAAATTCGGAAAATCATATTCCAAGACCACATCGGTGGATTGTGCTCCCCCGTCCTCGATCGCTAAATGTTTAAGGTTGTGGCAAAACTGAGATAGCAGCTGCAAGATCATCCGTAGCAACACTTTGTCGTGGATATCGTGAATGCTGGCAGACTGCACAAAAGTGTGGTAATCATAAGTAGTCGATTTGGATGAAGATAATGTAAACAGATGTCGTAGGTTCAAAGTGAAAGCAGAACAGTTGGAGGTTGTGTAAGCGTCGTGGAAATGAAGAGTTCTGTAAAGTGCGGCAGCGGCAAACGAAGAGAGGTGCTTTGACAAAAACAAACAATGATGCAATTCTGCAGAAGAAAGATATGAGAAAATAGAAGGAAGAAGTTCCGGAGATAGATGAGACAGCATGAAAGCAGACAGATTGGATGGACAGAAAGTGGAAGTAAAGGACGAAAAGCAAGCTCCGAATCTAGGTCAAACGCAACTCTAAAGTACTGAATATAACCCAAACAAATTACGTTTACAACAGATCTCGAGTAGTATAGTGGTGAGTATCCCCGCCTGTCATTGGTTCATTCCAAGGTACGCGGGAGACCGGGGTTCAATTCCCCGCTCGAGAGTCTTTTTTTTATTTCTTTGACAATGCAATCATTGCCTTTTGTTTGCTTTTATATGAGCATGCAGTCATCGTATTGAGAGAAATAGTACAATTGATCTTGACCAGCTTGGAATAACATCTTTACTAATGTATTCTGCAAAGTTTCATTCCGCGTTTGGCGCATTTTCGCACTGACGAAGGATATCGGTTTGTACACACCGGAAGTGCGACAGATAAGAACCTTGGTGTTTTGAATCTGTCAAAATTTAATCTGTCGGTGTTCTCGTCTTAATGATTCAACAAATGTCATATCGGTATTGATAAATTCAAAGACTGACTTGCTACGATGGATAAAAATCCGGCTGATACATAGTAAAAGCCTTTGCTGCTGCTTGCCTTGTGGGCGCCAAAAGTGGCGGGCCAGTGTCGGGTGAAAAGAAAAAAGTCCGTTCAATTCATAAGCATACCAAACACAATTCCTGCTAGAACTTTTATATATCCATCATAGATCAAAAATGGCTTTTATCAAAGTCCCCGTGAATTACCCCCCACAAGATGAATTAAGTAAAATGATTAGTCGGTTACCACCGGCCCCGACCTTTCCGAAGAAGATGCATCCGGATTTAAAAAAGGAGCGAGATGCAGGTACAATATTGTTGTGAATTGAACTATTAGGAATAAAAAAGTTTGACTTTTGACTATTTTATTAGCGACGTTTGATCCCTCAGCTCTCAATCTTGCTGTACTTTGCGAATCTCCGCAACTCCGCGACCTCCGACGTCGAATGAAATCCATTTTCGAATCCGATCCTGTATTTCAATCTCCCGAAGACCAATTTTTCCTGAAAAAACATGAACTTTATTCTCGTGCTCTCAAGTTAATGAACCGAGGGCGTGAGTTACAATTGAAATACCAAATTCCTGAAGACCTAAGTCCCATGTTTTGGGACGTTGGTGGCGAAGCGGTACCGATTTTGTTACATTACAGTATGGGGATTCCGACTATAGAAAAGCAAGCAAGTGAAGAGCAAAAGAAAAAATGGTTGCCGATGGCTTATAAATGGGAGATGGTGTTGTAAGTTCTTCCCGGACATTCTATATTGATCAATCTTGGCGAGAGTTGGCCTGGTTCTTATGAATTCGTTTTTACAGGTGTTATGCTCAAACTGAAGCCGCACATGGTTCAAACGTTAGGGGCATTGAAACGACTGCGACTTATATTCCAGAGACTGATGAATTCGATATTCATTCACCGACATTGGAAGCGTACAAATGGTGGCCTGGGTCCATGTCCAAGACTGCCAATTTTGCCATTGTCTTTGCTCAATTGATCGTTGGTTTGTATTCACTGTTTCTGGATTTCGTTTAAATGATTCGTTATTGTCTGACATCCCATTGTGATCAATTGCAGCCAACAAAAACCACGGAGTCTATCCATTCTTGGTTCAGCTTCGAGACATCAAAACTCACAGGGTCTTACCAAAGTAGGTTCAGTCCCCGACATTACTTTTTATAGCCACCTTACTAACCAATTTGCTTGCTATCAAAGAATCTCTATTCGCGATCTTGGTCCCAAAATCGGTTTCAACGTTATGGACAATGGTATCGTCGGATTCGATCATGTCCGGATTCCTCGTGAGCAAATGCTCATGGGTAACATTCAAGTAACCAGTGACGGAAAAGTTATCAAAGGATCCAAAAAAGATCAAGTATTAGTTTACAGTACTTTATTACAAATGAGGGCCGGAATTGTCATGGGCGGTGTGCAAGCCTTGTCAAGGGCAGCTACAATTGTGGCCCGGTACTCGGTGATGTAAGTTCCCCGTATTCGATCATCCTCATTTTAATTCCCAGAGTTTATAACAATGATTGAATTTATAGCCGACGACAATTTCCTTCTCCTAACTCGACGACTGAAGTTCAAATTATCAATTATCAGTCTCAGCTCAACAAAATCCTGATTCCCCTCGCTACAGCTTTTGCCTGTCAGTTTACGGGTAACCAAATCAACCATCTCGTAAATCAAATGCACTTGACGAATTCGAAAGAAAAATTGATCAAGGATGTATTGCCGGGATTACATGCTACGAGTTCTGGATTGAAGGTGTTGGTCAGTACGTTGTGTAGTGATATGTTGGAAAATCTGAGGAGAGGTTTGTCTTTCTTAAATTTTTACCGTTGCTTTATTCGGAGAGCAGCTGCCTACTTGAATCTTCATGGTTTCTGACATTTATATTGTGGATGTTGTTTGTAGCGTGTGGTGGCCACGGTTTCAGTAGAATGAGTGGGCTTCCAGATTTATTTTGCACTTATGTTCAAATGTACACCGTCGAGGTTTGTTTTCCATTGCAGTTTTTTTCTTACTTCTGACTTGAATTATATCTAATGCGAAGTGTTTACAAAGGGCGAAAATTCAGTTTTAACGCAACAAACAGTCCGGTATCTTCTTAAACGACTTTCAGTTTTCCTTTCCACCCCGAACGCTTCTACTTCTTCTCTCCCGCAACAGTTACACTACATCGCACTCATACCGCACCTATCTAATATAAAATGTACAGTCCAATCAATTACAGATTGGCAAAAACCTAATATTATCATTTCATTGCTTGAAGTTAGGGCGGCCTGGTTACTCAAATCTCTGAATGAGCTGTTAAAGGAACGGGAATGGAATGATGTGCTTGTTGAAGTTGATAAATTGTGTGTGGCTCATGCTTGGCTTTATATGTATCAGAGTTTTGTTGATAGTCTGAAAGAGTTGGAAACTAAAGAAGGAGTAACCCTTGAAATGTTTAAAGTCATGGAATTGTTGAGAGATTTGTTTGGTGTATTTGCTGTTCAGACAGCGTTAGGTTTGTTGAATCATTCACTGTTGGCTCACATCTTTATCGCAGTTTCGTCCACTTCGATTCCCTGACGCTCACGATTTTATGCTTACACTTTTCTTTTGTTATTTTTCTATTGTAACTGTAAATACTCGACAGTCGACGTTCCCACATACCTTACTCCCACTCAACATACACATCTCCTTCGTACACACCACAATCTTCTCTCTCAACTCCGACCACACGTCGTTCCATTGACCGATTCTTTCGAACTTACCGATCGAGAATTGAATTCCGCGATAGGAAAGTACGACGGGTTAGGAGTATACCAAAAAATGTATGAGTGGGCTTGTAACAAGGAGGAGTTGAATAAAGTCGATGTGGTAAGTGGGTGGAGTGAATTAGATGGGGTTAGAGGGAAGATGGTGGCGAAGAGTAAATTGTAATTGGGGAGGTGGTATTTGTTTACGGTGGATGTTTGGAAAGCTGTCCACGATATACTTTATGAATACAGAATATTCTAATTTTAATCTAAATGGTGTATCCTTCGTAGCCGTGAGGTAGGGATCTTCGGCAGTACAACGCGCAGTGGTGACGGCAGACGGATAGCTCGGCAGTTGACACTCGGCGCAGTCGTAGAAGCATTGGGGACTTGGTCATCATGATTTGACCTAATTAAAATGCATCTTATCACTGTGTCATTAATCAGGACACAAAATTGAGCGCGTATTACGTATTACAGATATATTGGTGTTGACGGCATGGCAGGAAAATACAATGGAAATAGAGTATCTTATTCATTCAGTGAAGCGAGTGTTCAGGATTCAGGAACTACGAGTCAACAGAGCATGATTTCAGCTACTGGGCTTTTGTATTATTGTGCGGGGTCGGGCTGATCAGATCAACTATCTAGATCTATTTAAGCTATCCATGGATCTAAATTTAGAACAGCGGGCAGTATAGCTAATCACCCATGACTTCAACACATGGAATGGGGGAACCAAGGGACTGAATGGGGAACCAAGGGAATGGATTGTGTGGTGAATCAGTGGTGAATCAGTGGTGAGTCACTGGTGAATCATCCGAGACACGGGATGAATAAGCGCACGTGATTCCCTGTCATAATATTACATAATGACTCAACCTGCTTCGCCCTCCCTCCATTGTCGCATCACGTGACCACAGAAGGGCGAAGCAGGCGGCCTTAAAACCCCGCGGATTCCCTCTTTCGCTCTCTCTCATCCCATCTCACTCTCTCACTCATCCTGACAAGTGACACCTCTGATTCCCCACTCTGTTCTACCGATAAAGAAGCTTATCTCCTCGTTGCCCTGTGAAAACTTAAACCCCACAACATGAACATCTTTAGGAAAAAGTCTTCCGCCTCCGTTTCACCCCCCATCGCCCCCCCGGCTGAGGGCTTTATGGCAAAAAACCAACCGTCCCCCTTGCAAATCTCAGATGACCCTCCTTCCTACAACGACTCTCTCCACGATCTCTCCACGTTCACTTTCCAACCCCTCCCCCTCCCCCCTCGCTCCTCAAAGCGTTCGCACACGTACACCGTCCCGGCGTCGTACATCGTCAATCTAACTCCCCGCCATACCCATTCTTGCCCCTACGATGATCTCGAAAAGAAAATTAACGAAGCTGCCTTGGACGTCGAAGTGGCCAAATCCTCAGTCGATTCGTTATCCGATACCTTGAATCGAATCAAAGACAACCCACAAGTCGATGCGCTTGTTTTATTACAAGACGAAGGTCAAATTCAAGCCAAATTGAGAAGCATGAACGGATACGGTGTCTCCGAATACGATTATGGAATGAAAGATGGTGCCGATTCTGTCAAAGATAGAAGAAATATAACATTCGGGGAGTTGAAAAGGCAAAAGTATATGGCTGAGCAAGAATTGATTAGAAAAGAACGCATCAAGGCGTTCGAAGACAGAGAAAGAAGGAGAATGATGGAAGAAAAGAAAGAAAAAAATGATAGATTGGTTCACAATTTAGGAGTCGCATTCTCTCCTGGTTTGTATCTCATAAGTTAACCTCGATCCCTCTTTTTCCACGTTCCTTTCATTAACAATTACTTTGAAATCAATTGTACAGGTGGTGGTGTTTCCCCGGATTACTATTTCTAAACTTTTTCCCTCAAACCGTTATCCTCAGAATTTTGTGTCCAACAACTTGCTAAAAGTGCTATTGTCTGTGTACATACTCTCACCCTTTAATCCGAACTTTCACCCGCCCAACGACATTGCAAAATTCAGAAAGTTGTGTTGACTTTCAGATTGTGAACGAGGAGTTCCCAGCGTTAAATCCAGGAATGAAGATATCTTGTCATTTTCGTTGTACCATATTCCTATTTCCGTTATCGTCTCTCATACACAAGGAGAAACGAAAAGTCGCAAATACAGCAAAAAGCTATATTCTTTACTTTTTCTGTGAGTTTGAATGGTATAATGTTTGGAATCTACGAATTTGTATAATTTAACCGGTATATAATAAAATTTTGTTACAACTAATTGATCAATCAACTACAAATGTACTCTTTGCACCATCACTGACAAGGTGAATTTGGGCGATGCTGTTTCTGATTTGCACCTATAACAGTTAAATAAATCGCAGCAGCAGGTCTCGGAGTTTAACTTGGTGTATGGCCGATTGGGAAGTCTCCTGGGGAAGCGGAGCTGTATTGTCACTTGACATTGATTATTATTCCGCCGTATCCACCTTAAGCCGTCGCTTAAAGGATCATTACTGTGCTTAAGGTGGATACGGCGGAATAATAATCAAGGCGTAAACCCCAGGAACTTCACTCTCTTTTATAGGCAAGTACAAGGTAAGCTCTTATCAAAACAAGGGACTATTAAAACTAGGGACTAATAATACTACTATATGATCTAAATCTAAGCTACCTCTAAAACTCACTTTGTTACAGATGTAAATTCCTAATTATTGCAAAATATCATTCAACTCCTTGAAACGTCATCCTGAACTCATCTAAGGCGTTACACTTGGATGATCCTGATCCGAAAACCAAGCCGACGGTTGAATCGACGGCCCCCGTGCCTCGACTTTATGAGCTTAATGGGCTTCATAAAAATCCGAACACATTCCGTTAGAATAGACTCTCCTTATGGCTGTAATGCAAAATAAAATCAAGCCGGATATTTACAGACACCTTTAGAAAACTCCTTCAAAGTAACGAGTCCAAATAATCAAAGTGGATCTATCTGGACATTTACCATAAAATTTAAAATGTCGTGAGTTTTATTCTAAACGAGGAAACATCATATATCATACAAACATCATATCAATGTACTATTTACATTCAAAAAAATTTAAAAAACAAACTATTTAACAGTCGCCTGTAATATAACATCTACAACAATTTCGGTCAACGAAACCATTTGAAGATGTAGCGGAATATTTAAATTTTTGTATAACATCCTCCTACCAGTCCAGTGGTGGATGTATTTTATAGTTTTTAATAAAACTGTATCGTTAGCTTTACAAATTCGCTATATCGTCCTCGAAATTTAGTGGTTCTATTGTTTCTTTTTCTGCCGGGTACGAACGAGACTGTGATTGTGCGGTGGCAGGGATAAGACTAGACTCGGAGTTGATCAATTTTGCAGTATATTTAGAGAGTATATTTCAACTTGGTTGATGATCAGGACCAGCCTGATTGGTGGGAACGACTCGGTTGAAGTTTTGGTTACTGTTGGACCCATACGAAGTTGGAATCGGGTTATTTGGAGTCTTTTTAATGGGTCGTTTACAATTTTGCGAGGGGTTGGGAGTGATTGGAGGTTGAGAAGGATTGAGTGGGTAATTCAGTGCAGGTGTGTCAGGGTTTTGTGGACGATTAGGACGACGCGGTTGAGGAGAGACTGGGTTAATTGGGATGGGTCGATTAGGGTTTTGTGGAATATCGGGAACAGCCGGTCTCTTGGAATTGTCAGGAGTGTTTGGACGATTTGTTGGAACCTTTGGCAGACCGGTTTCTGGTACTTTGGGTTGAGGCTGGTTGGTGACAGGACCACTCCTTCCTGCAGTTAGACATCGTGCATTGAGATTGCGCGAGATTTCTTGGATGCTGCCTCTTGAAAATTGTGTTGCACCATAACTGAGTCTTGCAGCCATAATCGAGTTTGTATCTGGAGAATGGTTTGCGCCAAAGTTATGTCGAATCTAAAATTCACAGTTAGACTTAAGATCTGTCATACAAATCTGATAAATTAATAGCTACCTCATGAGCAACAGTTAACGCCACCAATTGTGCACTTTGAATTCTACCTCCGTTATTACCTGTACTCATCCCGACGTTACCATTCCGACATACCGTTCCAAGGTTAGCGATTCCAGCAGTACTTCCCCAATCCGATCGTGAAACAAACATATGAGCGACACAAACATCCTGATTTCTAAATCCGAATCTACCCCGACCAACGTCGGCAGCTAAAGCGTTCAAAGATCCTGTTGGTCCTACGGCTCCGTAATTCGCCTTACCATCTACTTGAACCAACTTTACCGCCAAATTAATTTGAAAAGTTCGTTCGTAAATCCCAGATACAGTATTCATAACTTGTAACATATAATCTCTAGATTTGGCTCCATGTTGAGAAACAAATGAAGCATCCGCGATCACCGCCACTTGACAAGTTTTCCTCGCAGACTGACGACGACGAAGTCTGCGTGGAGCTAGAACTGACGTATCCTTTGACACTGTAAAATTACGTCCACAACCAACGTTATGTTGATTTGATATTTGATCGTATACAACCAACTGATTCACTTCACTATGTTCATTCTCTACCCCGTCCACGAAAAAATACTTGTCCGTTTCGTTCTCGGGGACAGAAAATACACCTTCGACATGTTGACCTACGACATGAAATCTAGCGGTTGAGTCGAACTCGTAGCCTACTACATAACCTTTATAGAAATTACCAACTGAACCGTTGGATTCGAATAACTCTGTGTGAGGATACAGTTGTATCCGAAATGCACGGGAAGCAGTAGACACTGGAAACTGAATTGTTGTGTTTTTCGTGAAAGATTGAATTGGGGGAAGACTATCCAGTGATATAATTTGTCCTTGCTTTGGTAGGGCGTTGTATTTAACCAGACAATGAACTGGAATGGAAATGATGACCAAAATGAATAGATGTAACGGGATCTGCATTGTAACGTGTAACTGATGTAAAACTCATACGGGTAGAATGGAAAACGACGTCTCCTTTTAAACGCAATTGAGCAGTAACAAGCAACCGTTTATTACCGCTGTTAAACAAAAATTTGCAATAGCAAATATTCTCGCTAGATTCAGGAGCATATTCTAACTCTACCTTGCCACCTGCCAAGACCCGCCAAGACTTCTTCGCGTTGTAAATAAAGTTAAGCTAGTTTGCTTAAACTAAAATAAACTTTTAACTCTTCATTTTCTTGTCCTATCTAAACGTTCAAGCCTCGATTTAATTCAATGTATCATTAGGGACAACGGGTTTAATGAATTTTATTATAACTGGTACTCAGTTTTTTATTATTTTATTGTGTGTCGAATTCGGCACCGAATACATATTATGCGGAATATCAATTTAAACAATTCCGCTGAGTGATGCAATTGAGCAACTGAAAACCGCAGATGCAAGCTGCTTTTGTAAGGATTAATGGCCTTTGACGCTTATTTAATTCTATTGTGCGCATAGTTGTCTTCATTCAGGTCGTCTGAAAGGTAGTTGAAAAGATGTGCGTACCGGGCTGATAGGATTGGCAAGACGAGAATTGAGGCATTATGATGTTATAAAGCAAATACACTCTTTATTTATTCGACAATTGTCAGTTAAGTAAAGTGAGTATATAATACATTACTATGTCATTACAAAACTATTGTAAATTCCCTTCCTGCAATGTCGAAGATCCAAGAGCCATTTGCAACCATATTCCAGGCTACCATGAATGAGTTTAGTCAAAAAGACCGAATCCCTAAATTATGCAGAATAATGATGTTTAGTTTTGAAAAGATATGACTATGAGTTCAAAGGAACAAGAGAAGACACGCACCATATCATCATCACTTTCTTCAGCTTCTTCTTCCTTGGGGGCAGCAGCGGCGGCGGCACCACCGGAAGCAGCAGCAGCAGGAGCAGCGGCGACAGCATAAGCTTCAGGGTTGGCAAGACGATCCTTGAGCTGTTTTACAACAAATAAGGGGGAATGAGTCAATACATGAAGATTTAAACCAGAATTGAAAATCATCCGTTTTATCAAATGCCCGTCAGGAAAAAATTAGAGTGATTGTGGTTGGATCCACATGAGTATGGTTTCGGAATAAGAAATCATCATACGGATTTGAAACGCAAGAAAGTAGAGAGATCACGTTAAAAACAAATATATACCTGTTCAGCAGCTTCGAAGGTACATTCGGTGGCAAGAGCGATGGCCAAGATGTTCTTGTAAGCGTTGATGATGGAGTGAGGAACGGCAGCAGTGGTGGGAACACCAATGGTCAAGGAGATAGCGGCGACGCTCTTGATGGCGGCCATGATGTGGTCCAAAAGAGCGGATTCTTCGATATCGAGGACAGAAGGAGGGAAGACTGTACCGTTATCGTAGACTTGGACGACGCTCATACCGTAGGTGAAGGGGGAAATGTTCAACATGTTCAACAAAGTAGCTTCGGATTGACCGACTTTGTTACCGGCGGTAATAAGTTGGACATCGCTGGTAATTTCAATGGTACCACGGGAAATCTTGGTGGGGATACCAAGAGCTTGGTAGAAAGAAGTTTTACCGGGTTCCATACCAGTGTTACCAGCAGGAACAGTGACATCACAAGGAGCGATGGCACCAGCTTTGGCTGGGGCTTGAACACGGTTTTGGACGATTTTATCGCGGATGGTTTTGAGATCACCGTTGGTGAAAACGAAACCAATGTTACCCTTAACGTGAGCGAGGAGCTTTTCGTAGGCGGGATTGTCAGCGATGAGTTGCTTGAGGGCTCTATATTGATCGTTTTCGAAATTCCAGATTCGAACGATGAAAAAATTAATTAGTGTGCTGGCCAAAAAGGGGGATGATAAACCACCCCACAATATCGAGCTGACTGGGACTGCGGCAATGATTGAAATCACTTGGTAAATCAAACATACCTTCTGACCATGGTGTTCTTACCCATAAGAACGGTAGCCTCTCCTCTCAAAGAGAGACGAATTTGGTGCATCTGGTTGGATCCGACATTATCGACATTGACAATGAAGATGGAGTTGTAGTCTTGCAAAAGCGTAGACAATTTGTTGAAGTATTCAGCTTTCTTTGAGCGAGTGTCTCCCTTTGACATCTTGATTTAATTAGTGAACAAGGGGTTCCGGTGAAGAGTTAAAAAAAGTGGGTTTGGAATTTAAAGACAATCTGAAGATCGGACGAATTAAGCAAAGGACGGGCCAAAAAGGGAGGGAAAAAAATATAAAGTTAGCGATACATTGTTACATATTACATATATTCAAAGAGCTTTCTCATAGAAGCTAATAACATGGATGGATGGATAAATCGATGCAAAAAATACGTACCGCTATGGATGGTTGGAAAATTGGATGGCCGGCCTTTCATTTTTTAGGGGAGGGAACTGGAAGACACCGTGACATGTGACACCTTCTGGCTCCTCGCATGGCCTGCCTGCCGGAGACTCGCGGAAATGGGAATGATCGATATTCGCTTTATCATTCAGTAGAAATTCTTTATGGATTGGGCTGGCTGAGAATACTAATAACATAGTCGGCAGAATAGAAAATTGAATTGTGTAACAATTAAAGATATAAAGGAAATCATGGATCTGGGTTGATTGATCATTCATACTGGCGCTAAAATCTCAGTTGTCCCAAACTATCGGGTATTTAAGGACGATAATGTTAGCGTTGTTGAGGAAGAAGACAGGCTGGACCGACCGGATTTGATGAACTCGAAAATTCAGTACGAGATCATTCTTTCTACCGCAGGCCAAAAAAGAACAAAAGCAATAGAGACAACAGTCATGTTGCAAGGCAGCTGGAAGTCCTATACCTCATCATTCACTCAAAATCTTATGATATGTGCTTTAGTATTCATAATATCCATCCAGCAGTGATTGTATCCTAAGGCGGACTTAGTGGATTTGTGAGGACGCGAGAACTGATTTTTGATGTCATCGCTACGTTTGCCTTCAATTCACTCCCTCGATTCAGCGAATGCACGGAATTGTGGACATATCGAATGCAGTGATATGAATGTCACTCAACGTCACTCACCAAATTATGTCCACACTGTCGTTGCATCCTGAACCATCATCGTCGCCGTCTTCCTCTAATTTATCTCAAATGGTGCCTCCCGAACCGTCGGCCCTGACAACTTCAATAATGACTGCACAGAACGATGACTATATTGAAATGAATCCTGCAGTCTCTACGTCATTGAATAGATCATCTTCCACATCTTCTCCCAATCTATTTGCGAATTCCGAACCCCAAACCGTCAATTCCTTGACAACTGGCATTACTTCGCAGATTACAGTTACTTCACCGAATCCTCTCCACTCTTCAAATCGCAATTCATCAGGCAGACGTCGACTCTCATATGAAAACAACAACAGCTCTGTTATGTCTAACAGCCAAGTTACCGAAAACTCTTCCCTATATCATCATCACCCCAACATACAGCATCCAATGTTGAACACCGTCATTCCAGGCGGTGCCAGTTCACCGTCGCTTTTCCCTCTTCCAACCACCCGCAGCAATAATGGTGCAGTTTCGAATCTATCTGCAAGCTCTTCGTCCAACGGAACCAACACCATGATATCAATTGCGGACGCCATATTGTTAAGCAATGATTACAAAATCCCCAGCGATAACCATTCCGCGCATTCTCGGGGGATGAACTCGTCCCAGCAAAATACATTGGGGCAATCCTTGACTAACCAGTTATCCAGTATGTCACTCGGTTTTGAGCCATCTTTTGCTCCAAACAGTCATGAAAACTACACTTATCTTCATGGCAAAGCATCGACGAGTCCTCGTAAAGGAGTAGCTCGGCAGCTTCGCAAAAACCAACCCAACATAACAACTCAACCCGTAACAACAGAAAAAAGTATCGTTGCAAATTCACCCCATGTTAATCATGCCGACAGTGACGATAGAGCTGAGGTTGTTGATGAGAAAGACGAATTTTTCCGCGTCGTGGGTGTTAAACCGTCCAGCCATCCTCAGAATTCCCGTGTTTCCGTCTACATTGCCCCAATACCAGCCCCAGCACCATTACAATCCCCTGCTAGAACATCACAGACTTCTCCGCCACCACCACCGACTGTACTCAGTGCACCCTCAAGATTGGAATCTCTTAAAGAGATAGATACGTGCAAAATCGACACAAGCAAAATTTTGGTCAGGTTTACGACGGGCGATAGTGGTAATAACGGTACAAACGAAAAAACAATACAGGCTGAATGGAAAGGAAGAGCAAGACGGAATGAAGTCTATGGCTGCTCGAGAAGACGGTATTTATAAATTTAAATGTTCCGACTACGTTGTAATCATGGCAACTAACCTAAAAATTTCTCTCAGAGAACTTCTGACATTTGGAGCGACATCCTCTGATAAATCTGGTACCGTTCCGTTTAACACCCTTTGCAAAGCAGCTAAATTGCAATCAATCTATCTCGCCGCCGACCTTCGGGACGCAGGGTTATTTCAGGGTGGCCTCATATCGTCACTCTCACTCAAAATAAGTGATGTTCCTGATCGAACCATTGAAAACTTTCGCATAGCATGTTCATTCACATCTGATGATCACTTTACCGAATTTATGGATCCAAATGAATTGGCGGTGGTGTTCGGTCCCACCAATTTAGTGCAAAGCATGTTTGTTGTGAATGAATGGATTAGTTTTGAATTAATAAAGCCTATTGAATGGGACGGCCGTAGTAACCTGGTGTTGGAATTGAGTAAAGATGAAGTTCATTCCTCTTTCTCATGGCCTGCTACTGGTGGCATCTACTTTGTATGATTTGTTGCAATGTTTGTCATCCGATCCTTAACTGTTAATTGCTAACAAATTGCATCTATCACAGAAAAGTACCACCTCAATCAGAACTGTCGGTCAAAAAGGTACGTCTATCACTTGATAATTCTTTGAATTTGATTTAGTTAACTCTTTTGCTTCAGATAACAATGACTCGTCGGGCCAATATCCATTTGGAAATTGGAACAAGCCCTCACGTTTCCGCCGAGTCCCGTTCATTGCTATCGATGTTCATTCTCCGCCCTGTTACAAGATTGTCTGCTCCGTGCCGTTGAATATGTTCACAAATAACCTCGTGAACGTTGAAGTTGCCTTGGATGGATGCAAGTTCACCAAATTTGGGGCCATGATGATTTGCAAAGAAGGTAAGATATTTGGTATTATGAATCAACCAGCATTCCCTCGTTATATTTACCGTAACTTTGTTCTACTTTTTTTCCCGAACATTCTTAGTGGAGCAAACATCGACCAACAAACTTATATCTGATATGTCGCATCTGGTAGAAAACGAACGTTTAAGTGATGTAGTCTTCCTTGTGGGCCCGGAAGAAAAACGATTTGCCGCGCATCAAGTTATTCTTGCCGCGAGATCAGAAACGTTTGCCCGCTTATTTAAAGGTACCCGAGATTCAGGATCAGCGAGGAATGGTCGTTTATTAAGTTATGATGAAGAAAAACTGAAGGATGCAGAAAAGCAAGATGATGACGAAGAAAATAAAAGTTATAAGAAAGAAAAAGGGAAAGATAAAGACGAAGGGCAAATCAGAATTGAAATTAAAGTACCTGAGCTGAGCCCGGAAGTATTTCAATGTTTGTTGAGGTATCTGTATACCTCGGCCGTTGACATTAAGTTGGAATCTGCTTGGTAGGTCATACATAAATTGCTTCGGATTGACATTTATTTTAAGCGGCTAACACTATTTTCACCAGTGAACTTTTCAAAGCAGCAGACATGTATCATCTTTCCGACTTAAAACGCTCGTCTGAAGAGTTCTTGAAACAAAACACCACGATCGAAAACGTCACTTCTCTCCTTTTATCTGCTCAAAAATTTCAAGTTCAAAGTGTTCGTTCCTACTGTTTAGATTATTTATTATGGCATTTCGATCCTGTGTCAAAGGATCCTAGTTTTGCCAGAGACCTACTTCCGAATACGGAGTTGATTAGGGAAATATTACTTTGCAGAAAGAAATTTAAGTCCAGCGGCGGAAGTGGTCGGGTCGGAAGTGGCAGCAATCTCACCACAGCAATCACTCTTCCCGGATATGGGTATACGTACGGCGTTACCTCGAATTCTAATCCTAATTTGAATGCTGGTCCTGGACTTGGTATTGGTGTATCTGTGGGAGGTGGAGTCGCATTAGGAATGCAGAACGCAATGGCATCTCCGGGTTCGTCCCCCCAACTACAATCTTCGACCCCACAAACGAATATGAGTGTTTGCTTTCCAAATAGTTTGATTAAAGATTTGAAAAGCCTGCTAGTGCGGGAACCGGAAAATGTGTTCGCTGATGTATTATTCGTTGTTGGTAAGTTATTTTTTGCCTTGTATCTGCACGTTTGGCTTTAAGTTAACCGATTTGTGAAATATAAAATGTCTTTGTACGTAGGTCAAGAAGTAAGTGATACCCCGCAAATATTCCATGCACACAAAGTCATTCTCTGTACGCGGTGCGAAATCTTTGATGCTATGTTTCGTACCCCAACATTCAAAGAATCCACGACCTCAACGATTCATATTCCGAATATCCGTCCCACCGTTTTCTCTTGCCTCCTTTCCTATCTCTACCTCGGTACTTGTCCTCTCCATTATGACAATGCATTCGAATTATACACAGCAGCAGATCAATACATGTTGTCTGATTTAAAATTAGTTTGTGAAGATTTCCTAATGACAGAAGTCAGTATTGATAATGTTGCGGATGTATTGCTTGATGCGGACGAAACTGGTGTGGAAAGTGTTAGGAAAGGGGCAATTGAACTCGTTGTGAGAGAGTTCGATGATGTCAGTGTTACTAGTAGGTTTTTGAAAGAAGTGGTGCTGAGACAGGACCTAATGTTAGAGATTTTACAGAGTAGGGGAACATGACAATCACTGTTTGATCGAAGGAACTCGTAGATCGGTAGTTGTAGGAATGCATATAAATTCCCGTGATTACTCATGCCTCAGGAGACGCATGCACTATTCTTCGTCCCTAAAAACTATTTATATTCATTCAATTCTCTTATACTTTGATTGCTTTCGTTGTTGCTTCTCGGCACTCATGATTTATCTCGAACCGAATGTGCAGTGCTGGTGGTCCGCAGAAATTTGAGGTTTAGAGCGCCCGCACTTTATGTTATTTACAAATTTGGTACCTTGTAACCCATATAAAGGCGCGTTCAGAATCCAATTTAATGAGCGATTATTAATATATGTGTAGCAGAACGGGGACTATTCGATACAGTGACCATAGTGATTTGTCTTCAGAATTAACTCGATAAGATAGTATTCTGAGAGACTTAAAATTACAATTTATTAAAATCAGGGAAGGCAAAACGAAAAGATTGCTTTCTGTGAGAATTGAACTCACGACCTTCCGCTTACTAGGCGGATGCTCTGCCAACTGAGCCAAGAAAGCACATGACCATATGCGTCAAATTTAATCTAATATAGGCTTGTCTCCAAACTGGGTCCTCAATGATTTGTGTAGTTCCTTAACTTAATCTAGTGACAAAGTAAATACCATTCTTTCAGCGTCTGCCCATATTGTCCAGTGTCATATCCAGTAGATCTGCCGAGAGAACAGAATTGGTGTGTTGCTTAATGAATGATGGTCCAAGTAAGGAGATTAATATGAGCAAACGAAGAAGGTCCAGGGTCTGTAACTTTCGCAAAATGTCATTTATTCTGTGTGCAACTGTATCTACTGTACACCATTAGGCCCAAAATCCAATGACAGACATCACAATAACACCTAACCATAACGCAAGTACACTAGCTATTTTATATTTAGTAGCTAAATGTTGGAAAGACGTATCTCTGAAATCGGGTATGATCACTTCAACAATGGCGGTATAAATCTAAATACGCAGCAAAGGAACAAGGTTGAGTATATGTAATGATTCATGATGTCTGTGAGGAAGAAAACGATAAATAAATATAAATAAACAAAGTACCAAGATTCCTGCCGCTAGGGAATCCAAAACGCCGGTGACTACTAAACTTGCGACGTCGTTTGGATTTGGATTGATAGCGGCAGTTAATATTACTCCGATTGCTGTGCCAACAGGTGTTGTAAGGCAGTAAACTAGAATTAATGTGATGAGTATTCGAGGTTGAAGATGTAAGGCAGATGCGAGAGTTCCAAGAGCTAGATTTCGATTGAGGGAGTTCAAGGTTAACCAATACGCAGTTAGAAACTAATTCCAACTATCATCCCAAATTACAAGTCGATAAAAAGAGATACGCACCAAATCCTTCAAAGAATTGATGAAACACAAGAGCGATCAGAAGTGTTGTGAATTCTGCCGTTTCTGCGTATGATACAAGAGTAAATGTTTCTGAACCACAAAATCATTCAATGATTTGACTTACCTCGCTTGACACCTAAGGCAAAACCGATAATCACAGAATGTATTCCAATCACTGTTTCGAGCAAATATAAATTCCATTTTTTCGATTTCAAGACATCGGGGCAATCATCGCCACTCGACATCATAGCCACAACAGCAGCCGTCTGACAACATCCATCCCCATGATTTCCATCCAGCTGAGTTTCTTCGTCGAGAGAGCCAGAATTGTGGCGATCATGATGATGAACATGATTGTGCTGAGTATGGGACGAATGGTGATGATCGTGAGAATGGCTATGGTTGTGTTGAGGATGAGAGGGATGGTGATGATTATGGTTCTCAATGTGGTGATGTTCATGGTCACAAAGTTCGGAAGGATCGACTTTTAACTCTCCATTACCATTTCCAGTCTCATTAGCGGCGGTTCGAATCCCAGCTGGACCTACATCCATTGTAAATCCATTTCCATCACTGCTCTTTCTCCGCCTACGATATTTCAGTCTAAAATGGGTTCCAAAAATATCGACGAGTTGCATCAATAATATTGCAAATAACGCCAAAACGATGGCAAACGCAGGGTAGATTTCTGTGAAGAAAGCGGGGAGACATGGACTGCTTAGTATTTCGAGAGCTGGATACAGCATGTGTATGAAGGCTTCAGTTTTGTTTGGATCAAAGGGGAAAGGTGGATGCGAAATTTTATGGGTCGTTTGTTTGGACGATAGCCATTATCGGTAGTCATAGATAGATATGGATGAATGTGTTAGAAACTCTCTCATTCTTTATATGATTTAGAGCAAGTGAATGGAAATTAAAGAACATTGTTACTTCGACCATAATCATACCAGTTGCTAGTATAACACCACTACCGAAGGACTTCAGTACTCGCATCACCTTGGGACTGAAATGTAACGGTTCAAACCGAGTTCCCAGTAAAGGTATTACAACACCCAATCCACTGGTGAAAAGAATAATGAATATCGCTGCAACATGTAAACCAAGGTTATAATCTGTTGTTGGTGGGTTGGAACAATCATCAGCTTTCTCGGCCGTATGGTCCGCCGAAAGCTCTTTGAATGTATAAACGGGCTCTATTGTGATGTTGATAAAGTAAACATATTGGTCAGCGAAATTTGAATAACAATTATGTTAGTGGGCATGTTTCCACCTAGCTGTTGGCTCTGTGACTGTTGGACAAAAATTATGGATGCTATGGCTTCGTGACTGAGGCAAAACAGAGTGACTAGACATGGCGCACATATCCTTTGAAATGTCATCATGGCTGATTTCTGAGCAGTGATCTCTTATGGGTATTGTGATTTTGTTTATCAAGTTGTAGAGAATGGAGGGAATGAATTTTTTTAACTAGAAAGGTACAAGCGTGGTGGGCGTTACATGGGTGACATCACTCTGCAGTCGCACTAGTGCAATTGTTCAGGGTTTCTTTAACACACTATACATACTATTATCATTGATTCGGAAGATATGATGTATGAGCTCGCATTGAATAATATTAGTTCTCTTTTGTACAGCTTTGCCCGATCCTGTCATTCATAAACAATTTTTCAATAAGGCCGATGCCTCCTCCCGTCCCCGCCAACATTTGAGTACCTGGAGCCGCTAGCCCTATCCTCTCTTCCCCTGGGCCCTGAGCCTCTATCGTTACTTTTCCCTCCCATACCCAGTTTCCTTTCCAACTCTAATATCTTCCCATCAGTTGATTTCTTTGCCAACTTGGTAAGCTTTGCGACTGCTATATTAGTCGTTGAAGATGCCGTATTTTGGGATGAGTGGGAATGGCCACGAAGGGAGGAAACGGTTGAAGAAGAGGATGATGTCGCCGTTGAGGGATGTGCCGGAATTTTCCCTCGTCGGGTAGATGATATTGACTTGATTTCTTCGTACTGTGACTGTTGATGAGCGTAATTAGCCATAACATATACGGGGGAGAAAGAAGACAACGGGAGCGATGTCAGATCGGACATAAACATGCTAAGACTTTCATACTTCGGTTTTAAAACCGGGACAGTACATACGTTTAATGCAAAGTGTACAACAACATGCCTGCCATGTAACGACCTCCCGTTTAACTCCGCAATCGCTTTTTCAGCGTCCTAATAGCAGAAATTCAAGAAAGTAATGTTAAATGTGCGACATCTACTCTCGTTACCTTTCGTTGCGTATCAAAACGATCCCACAGTTCATCGCAATACTGCGCAACGTTCGGTCCATGACGGTGAATATTCTACACAAACCTCTGCCCTTTCAAACTCTACAAATGCATAGCCCCTAGGTTCACCTCTTCTAGGACCATGTAAGTGCCACATATAATCAAAACTAGTAATTTTTCCATACGGTTTCAATATTATCAATAGAGTGTATTCGTCTACTTTTGGATGAAGATTACCGATATAGAGTCGTCGATCAGAGGGTATATCATTTGAGGTTGGCTAAAGATAGTTAGTTATACTATTCAGGAAATTCTTGGTGACTGTGCGGTCAACCAAATGGGGTCGACGAGCAAATAACCGATAAGTGATATCTAAAGATGTTCAAAACGTACTCTTGATTCTGACTCTGAGGGGACATGCAGATGTATATCCTGCTCCTCTGATTGCGAATTGTCGCTTGTAGATGGAAGCTCTTTGGTGCCGTCCGATTCCATGTTCTGATGATTTAAATTGCTGTTGGTTTCCCGCCCAGTCATATCCCAGTTTTGCCGGGGGCCTTGCGCTAAGTGGAATCAAAGTGGAAATCTAAGATCACGTGATTTCGGAACAGTGGGACTCTCACTCCTATATATCATATAAGATTCGCATCAAATACTGGGCGATTGTGCATGTCAGTTTCAATTATCATCAAATCAGTCAGCATTCACCACTTCATTCTAATGAAAGGTTATTTTAGACCCTTGAAACTTAATGAAACTTAATTTATTTCAAATAATTGACAGGTAGATCATGGCCGTATCCTTCAGCTAGAAGCATCATTTTCTAACGCAGCAAAACGCTCTTCGAACATTTCTAAAAGCGAGTCGTACTTCTCAAAATTTTTCTTCGCTTTCCAATGTAACTCTTGGGTTTTAGTGAAGTTTTTGAGAGATGTCTCGAACTTGATATACGAGATCCATGAATCTGTGCACAATAGTATTTCGTTAGTAAGTAAGTTGATATTGGAAAAGTGTAATTAATGGCTTACCGATGTCGTGACCATTATCGGACAATGCAATTATTCGTTCGTATAATTTTCGAATCGCTGACAATGATTCATTTCGAGTTTTCTGATCGACAACATTCTCAAGCGATGATTGTTCAATCTGAATAAGTGTTTTGAGTAGGGAAGCTGAAATTCGTAATGTTATGGATAATAACCTAAAGCATTAAGATTCAAAAAAAATTAGTTCGGCAACTTCATCACAAGCAAGAAACGGCAGGATAGGTACCGATTATAAGCCAATCGCATTTCTTTCAAATCAAACTTTCCTGCCACCCATACCAACCAAACGTTCAAGAATTCTGTATCGAGTCCATGGTTGTGCTCATCTGACTCATTACGCGACAAAAGCCCTAATTCTTTCCAAAACGAATCCACAGTGTTCTTGATATCTGAGTAATTCGACCTTGCTGCATCATCCTTCAATAGAAATTTCAGGTATTCAAGAATCACTCTTCCTTTTCCATCCATCGTTAATGGTACTTGGCGCATAGCTGCTTCATAATTCTGTGCCGAGGCAAAGTGAGTAAGATACATTAGTTGAATTTTTGGGTTTGACGGATATGAGGATACAGCTTTTTCCAAAATTGCTTCTTCATCAGGGAACTTTAGATTCGAAGAAGTTGACGCGACATGGTCTGTTATCTCACTGTGGTTGACTACGAGATACGAGATGAGAGACGGGTAGAATTTTTCGGTTGACAGCACTGTCTCGACGGTACGAATGAGAATGGTGGCAACATAAAGTTTCTGATTCAAAAGCATATAAATCAATCAGTATTCAGCGACGTGTCTGTTCAAAATGTTATTTCAGCAAACTCACCAAATTACTGTCCTGAACAGTTTGAAGGAGCCTAACAAGCAAACTGCAGAATTCCTCATATAGACCGCGAACCAGGTCATCGTCCAAATTGTTATCATCACAATATCCGACGAAATCGTCCACGACCATCTTCAATTGCCTCGGAAACGCTGGAGACGTTGGTAACGTTGAACTGATATGTCTCGAAAACACGATGGAGAGAGCCTTAGAATCAGACGCAAAATTTTCCATCAGAGTCTGATAAACCTCCTCCCGTGCAATTTCAGTCGCTTCATATTTAGAATAAATAGATAAGAATTCGGTCCGAAAAGTAAGGTCGTTGGGGACTGCCTTGATAGCATTTTTATAGACAGCGCGAGGGATAATATATTGAAAGAAAGGATTATCTTCAGACATAGATGCTTCGTCGCCATTAGGAACATTTTGAAATTTAAGTTTCGAGTTCTTCATCTTCGGCTCGTTCGGTAAACTCGGTATACTGAGCGACTTGGGCTTTGTGTCAAAACGCAGAGAACGAAACATTCAGTAAATACATAGAGAGTGATTTGACGTACAGAAATAATTATACCTTTGTGTGCTCATCCCTTTCTGCATCTGACCCTGAAAGAGCCGCGTCGTCGTCATTTTCACTTTGCTGGTCGTCAGATTCACTTCCATATAACTTTAAGTGATCATCTTTTTCTCCAAGTAACACCCTTCTTCGCTCCCTTACTTTATCAACCCAATTCATTTCTAAGGTGAAATAAGATAACCACAGATCGGTGGATTCTGGATTTAAACGTAACGCTCTCTGCAACAAGACTCGAGCACCAGAAGTGTTTGCATTGGTGGTGTTTTCATAATCTGCGGCGAGAATCCAGAGTTTATGGTTGTGAGGGTGTAATTGGAGAGCTCTATACGCAAGTTTGTCGTTAGTATGTCAATCGCATTAAGAAATCACTGATAAATTATGAGGGCTAAACTGACCTAGCAAAAATTTGCCCTAGAGATTTATAACTTTTAATTCTCTGAGCATATTGAATGTATTGCACCCATAGATTGATATCGCCAGGAAACTTTTTCAAAGCTCGTTTGAAAATGAAATGAATGCGTTTCGGGCCGGCGAAGTCACTTGGCCCGGTTTTCGAGCTCGGCGCTGAGAAGAATCAGAACAATAATTTCAAGGAAATGAGCAATACATCAGATTACAAGGATAATGAAAGTACCCACCTCGTGCTCTTCTCTTCTTCCTTAAAGTTTCCAAATTCATTTCGTATTCGATATATCGTAAGTAATCAACCTTTTTATTAATTCTCTTTTTAAGAGCGTACTCAAATTCGGTGCGCTTTTTAACGATCGACTTGACTTCAGCCTATTTTGATATCGATTAGATTGAGGAAATTGACGCAAAGGAAATAAAGGAAATGGGCAAGGCGTATAATTACCGGACTGAACAACCCTTTTCGTTGCAAATCTTGCAGCTCTGGAAGCATTTGCTCCAGATAGAAATGTACTGATTCGGCCATGATTATGAAAAAGTTCCTGAGTTACAATTGGAAAGTTGGCGAGACAAATTCCAGAATAAGTTCGCTTTTAACTATGAAGGAGGATGCTCCAGCAGCGACGGGAAATTCTTGTTTACGGTTACCAGGTGACGCATCACGTGAGTGACCTAAACTCCTGATTCCCTTTCGTGTTATATTTGTACCATCTCAATTTGATGAATCCGGGAAATGACCATGAAATATAAATTGCCTTGTCAAATATGACAAATCTTGGAGATTTTAGTGGTTGGAAGACTGCATGTGTAACCAACAGTGTTATTGCATCAATTGATGTACGGCGCGCCGTTTCAGTTTTGAAGTGATTACTGTTTCCATAAGAGTTTATCATATATTCATTACTTCTCCCGTTCCCTGATTCAATTGTGAAGGTGCGGCCAATTGCTCCAAATCCAAAATAGGTTCCGCTCGGCATTGGTTGGTATTGAATGTGCTGCTGCTAGCGTTATTCTCTACGGCAGAAACTGTCGAAGGACGAATAAAAGGCGGAAGATGAGAATAATTGCTTCGATGTCGGTGATTAACTCTGAACAACATAACGGGTTATCAATGTATTACAGAAGCATCCCTTCAACTACGCTTTATTGATTTTACATCTGCTTTTTACAAACTCAGTATAATCAGATAATTGGCAGCTTCCTAGAAATTCTGAGAAAGCTTCAGTACTGAGAAATGCCCTGTTACCCAATCCATACTCATTCGAAATGTGCCTTGTTTCGTATTTTAACGATATAACGTATATTATACCTAGCTATAAAAAGCTGCGACTGGCAGAGAATACAAATGCTGGTCTAAATGTTGATTTGACAATGAGATCCTCCATGTACAATTTGAACTGTCGCGACTTAGCGTCCGCGATCAATTGTCCATCCTAATCACACAGGTGTCGAGACCGGTGTGGATCAACCAAAAACAATTATCTAATCCGTAGTAATCGACTGTTTATTCTTATACACATTTCCCACTGTTTCTTTGTGTCGTCAAGATGGAGGCTGTCCTTCCAGGTTCCGCTCTCAAAAGTATGTAATTACTCTTCACTCATCTGATCATGGGCGGCCTAGCTTCTATTCGATTTAAAGTCACTCACTCTTCATCTTCAATATCCAAACAGCCTTCGCTAAATTTCTTCAATGCCTTCTGAAAATTGGGGATGAACTGTTCGTAGAAGCCAGACCTCATAAAGTCAGTATTCTCCCGCCATGTTCCTTTGGTTGAGAGTGTTCAGCCACCGAAAGTTTCAGTCTTTCATTGCTGCTATCTGATATGGCTAACACATACTGTAGCTGCAATTCTCAACTGTAAATTCATCCAAGTCTGCGTTTGCAGTCTTTCAGTTTGCCCCGAAATTCTTCGATTTTTACGAGGTCACGGACAAAATCGCTGAAGACATATCGATCGAAGAAGAGCCCTGTGTTCAGTGCAAATTGTTGCTGAAGGTAATATTCTCTCAATTACTTCAATCCATATATTCTATGTCTTAATTGCGCATTTGATTGACCTTATTCGTCTGATCTTTTGGCTTAACTCTAACCGAACGCGGTGACAGCCTGTTTACAACATTTTCAAACTCAAATCCAATGTCGCCAAGAACGTGGAGAAATGTATTTTCAAAATTGAAAAGAATTCTGAAGAGTCACGATTATCGATTGAATTGAAATGTTTATTTGGTAAGTTTTTGATGTTATTCGAAGAATTGTCCTTGAGAAGTCCAGGAATTGTGTTCCACTACCTATTCTACGTGGTATTGAGGTTTTCCATGTTGCATGAAAAATCTGCGTATTGCATTTAAGACATTAATTGAATGTTCTATAGGAATTACGAAAATACACAAGTTAAACTTTTCTCCATGTACCAATCTGCACGCAATCTACAGTAAACATCAGTGCCCTCATCGACTGATTGCGTCTCCGCAAATTTTAAGCGACTGGCTCAGTCACTTCCATAATAAGCTGGAAGAAATGACCGTATCGTTTGCGAATGATATTGTTCGAATGAGAAGTTTTGTCGAACGAGTGGAAGGAATTGGGAAAGGTTGGTTTGAGATCATTTTACTGTAGTTAAATGGACGAACTAACACAGAAACCTCATGTTCTCAGCATTGACTATGGATATGCAGACTGAAATTAATATCGACCCAATGGAGTTTGATATGTACGAGATCCAGTTTCCTTCAAACTTGACATTTAGCATGAAGGAATTTAAGGTTAGTATATTCCCCTCGGCGGCTCTGCAAAGATATCTGAAGTAGAACATTGCGACACTTCGGAAATTTTATTTATTGATATAGGCTGTCCTTACATTTGCTGAGTCCATGGGCCAGACTATTTCCGGCTTCTTTGAACGGGGTGGAACGTTTGTATCGCGGCATTTATAATTTTTCATTCGTCTCTTTGAGCACTTTTAAACAATATGCTTACTTCACTCTTCTTATTTTGCCATATTCTATAGACCCCTAATGTTAGCAATTCAGTCTTCTGATCTGTTCCTCGCCGATTTTGTTCTCGCCACAGTGGACGACCAAGTAACCCTAGATGCGTCAATGCAAACTCAGAGCCAATATCGACGTTCACACGCTTCAACTGGAGTGAGGAATAGAGCCTCGGGAATCAGCACAATTCAGGAGGATGACGATGAGGACCGTTACGATGCTCCTGTGTCGCCACCTAAACCTTCTGATATTAAGCAAAATGCCAATTATGATGTAGAATTTGAAAAGGAAAACCCGATGAATCCGGTTCTTGAAGCCGGCAATGGTAATAAGGTGATTAAGAAACGACAAAGGTTATTTAGACGTTCCGGATTGTCAAGTGAAGATGATGAAGTCTATGGCCAGGGAGATATCAGTATGGATTTAGAGGTCACCAGTCTTCATCCTCAACCCTCAAAACAAAATCAGCTTATCAAGGATGGAAGAAAGCATATTCAAAATGACGGTGGTCAGGGCCAAAACCCTCGATCAATACAAGTCAGTCGCACATCCAATGAAGGTGAAGACAGCGCTGTTGCAGCGGCTGCTGACGAACAGTTCCCGATCGGCGAAGACTATGATGAGCCGATAGTTCGACGAAGTAGGGCCAGTAAGAGTAAGAACGGTGCCTGTCAAGGCGACGAAACTTCCGTAAATGCTCAAACCGACAGCAATCTGTTGAGATCAGGAGTAGATCTAAAATGTCAAATCGCCAAAGGTATCTGCGTATTCATTTGCAACTGTTAACTAATCGATGTGCTCGCAAGCTAATCATCTTATTCATATTTTATCGAACAGATTCCAAACAACCTAACTTAGAACGCAGTGGTGTCCACAACGATTTCAGTATGGATTTCGATGAAAAAAATTTAAATGCTGAGGCAGTAGAGCAAGGCAAAGACAGAATACAGTTCGATTCCTTTCTACATCAGTCTTCGTCGAATCAGAATCCAAATACATCGAATGATATTGATGTGGCAGGTGAGTTCAGCTCAAACTTCCTTTGTCATTTATCTTTTATTCATGGTCTGACTAATAAATTAATCCTACTATTAAGCCCCTCTTACTGCACCTTCCTTAGGGGATTCGTTTGCCGTTTCCTTCCAAGAGAATGAGCTGAAGAAGAGATGTCAGAGCACGGTACGCCTCCACCTTTTGTCGTCACATGTCTAAGTCAACTAATATTTCATACGATGTAATTCGTTTGCTTTCGGTTTCATTTTATTTGTATTCCAATCGCGATTGGATTGGATTGAATTCAAAAGCCTATGAGTGGGCATCCCAATTTAAGCCGAACATCGTCAGTTTCGAATACTTCCTCTCAATTTGCAATGCCTAATCCGAATAATTTTTCGTCATTCGACTTGTCGGTTGATGTTTCACCCATTCAAAGGGATCCTGGACCTAGCGCCACTGGAACGCAACCGGCCAAGGGGGCGCTTGAACCTCGATCCTCAAGTTTACTACAATTGCCATCTACAGCTAAAATCGTAACGTCAACTGAAAAGAAAGGAATGTCAAGATCAAAAAGCTTCCATCCCACTTCCTCTTCTGATGCTACCCATAGAAAGATGGAAAATATGAAAGCTCCATCAAAATCGCATAGCATGAAACCGGATTTCTACGGCTCTAAGATATATCCAACTCAGCAATCTATCAGCGGCGGTAGTGAAACCGAAATAGACAATTCACAACCAATCTCCCGCTCTGCGGATCGTAACAGACTGTTCGCGTTTGTGGAAAAGTATGAACAAGAAAAGAAAGAGGAAAGACGACTTAAACGACGTCTCAACAGTGACATCGCTCCGAACAAAGATATAGAAAATGAAACAAGTGACGACGATGATGACGATGTGATTATGGGAACCCCTGAAAGAAAGAAGGTTGGTTTTTCTCATGATGCGTTCAACAATCAATTGAAATTACCCGGTCATCGAATTTTGATCTCCATTTCTTCCCTGTTTATGCTTTTTAGGCACGTTTGCTATTCTAATCTTTTCGCCAGTCGGACGCAAACTCGGTTCTATCATGATTTATATTGCCAGGCATCAATGTTTATTAACTTATCAAATTGTAGAGCCCTAAACCCCCTGTATTATACGTAAATAAGAATATATAATATATCAACTAGAAAATAAACTGATGTTTTAAGTTAATGGCCGGGCAACGTGGTATGATATTGATACCCCAGATATGGCGGGATCATGTTTCTATCAACGTATCTCTCTTGTTTTGGAGTGCGAACTCAGTCATTGCTACTATTGCTACTCTAAAATTAGCTATAGCTGATCTTCGTCCCGGATCATAACGCGAATCCTAAAGTTGAGAACACAAGTGCACTTCTCATTACACAGATTATCCAAATTCACCGTGAGCGGTTCCAATTTAGGTTTTCACATTTTCGACTTGCCATAATAGGAAGCCCCCTCCGTTTTCAAATGCTTTGAATATTTTATCACAATCATTTCTGTGAAACATCAATTTTCGGCGCCAAATTTGCTGATCCTTTACTGTTCTGATCCTCACAAGGAGAAATGTCTATTTTTAGATAGCTAAAGATATAAAAGCCATCTAGTTCTTCATGTAATCTTTCAGAATCACATTCCTACTCTTTAACGGACATCTACTTAAATTATGAGTCTTAATTCCAAACTCCTACTGTTGGCTCTTGCCACTATGACATTCACAGACATGTCGTCTGCACATTTCACATTATTCAACTCCAGAGAAAGTCTCATCAAGAGTCCCGCAAACGCAAGATTTTGGCCTGTTGGAGGTATGAAGAATCTTTGTTGAAACTGGATTGAGCTGGTTCATTTCGATTGGCACGCCTACTCGCTTGTTCTCGATCTGACTCCAAATATTTTTTAAATGGATAATAGGTGCCGGAGAACATCGCCCTGGACCAAATGACTGCCTTGCCCTTTCCCCTAATTCCCCTCGCTCAGTATCTGCTGGGTCCACTCTAGCTCTCAACTTTGAAATCGGAAACAGCGCTGCTCATGTTGGTCCGTGTAAAGGTGGCCTGTACGATCGTCAAACAAAAACTTTGGTGAATGACCTCGGAACTATTGAGAATTGTGTCTCCAGTGGGGCTGTCTTTAATGCAAAGATTCCTTCAAATCCTGGATGTAGCGAATGTGTGATTAAAGTTGAAGTGAAAGCGATGCATAACCCATCAACTCCTGAATTTTATGGTACGTAACTTTCATGGACATATCTCCACAAATGCTTGGCTCCGTATAACTGACCGTGATCGATGGTGTCCTTCATTAGATTCCTGTGTTGATGTCAACATTGGTGGTGGGGCAGGCGGGTCTTATGGCTCTATCCCTCAACCCGCCAAAGTTTCATCTCCAATTCCATCGTCGTCGTACTCTGCTTCTCCCTCGTCATCGTCTCCTATAGCTTCTGCTTCCCAGAAAGCACCTGATTCCACTTCAGCGGCTTCTTTGTACCCATCTACTACCGCTCAACCATCAGATGACTGTGAGACTGACGTACCGGAACAATCAGGACAGTCTAAAGCACCTTCATCAAGTCCCCGAGCAACTGCAAGTGCTACCACCTCTGCGTCACAATCTACTCCATTAGTAACATCTTCCCCCTCGTATACTCGACAGATGGGTCCTACGTATACTCCTTTCGATCACGATCCAAACATTGAATTTAAGAAGCCAGTATACGTTCCTCCTACACCAATCGAAATGCCTTGTCCTAGTTCACTTGCTAAATGCAGTGGTAGTGACCACACAAAGGAAGGACCGAAGGATAATGCTGAAGACCAAAAGAAAAGTGGGAAGAAAGAGCGCAAGCAGAGAATGCAAGAAAAATTTCGAGAGATTATCACCCGTAAAAAGCAGCAGAAACGTAATTCTTATTTCTTCGACTGCAGTGCTTGACGTCTGATGAATTACTCACATTAGATCTTTTTTAGAACCAACCACTACATCTGCAATGATCTCCGCTGCTCCAGTTCCTACCAGCACACCTTGTGATAAGTAATGATTCGTGTTAATTAGAGACATTATATGTAGAGTATTATTTGATAGTAACTTATATTCCTCATGTAATAACATTTTAACTGAATCAGCTGGCCCGATTCAGGTCATTTTTGTGTTACGTTTGGAATGAGTATGTATTCTAGACTACAGTAAAAATGAGAATAAACGTCTTTCAAGAACATAGTAAAGATGTACTCGACATAAAATGCTTAACAATTGCAATTCATTTCTCCTCTTGCTGTGATGCGCCAATCGCAAAATGTGATTCGCAATTAACATAAAATACTACAAGCGGTTTATCAATGGTTAATAAATATTAGACAATTCCAGATTATATCTATAGCGCATGATCGCAGAAGCGCGAACAATAGACTAACTAGATATTAACCCTACATCAAGCTATAACCAGTCCATCTCCAGCCCTGTACTACTCTCATCATTGTCACTCCCAACACTAGTTTCGGTAACACTGTCGCAATTTTCGATTCCTCTTCAACAGCTTCGAGATATTTGGGGTATGTCAATTTGTACAAAACAGCATTGGTATTTGCTTTCAAGATAGTCTGACGGACAGATGCAGCGAGGAACCCAACTTCCCCAACAAAAGTTCCAGGGAGAATGGTTTCATCGAAAGCTGTTGTAGGCGAAGAAGCATCAGAATCGATAGAGGCCGTCGGTGAAGAAAGGGCAGTGAACGACTCTTGAGGAATGAGAGACGAGAAGAGGTGAGACCTGCGTTTGAAAGAAGGGAACTCAACGGAAGGATTGGATGATGATGGAAAAGCAATATTCAATACACCGCTTTCGACAACATAAAGTTCGGTAGCTGAATCGTTGGGCAGCCAAAGTACGGTGCCAGCAGGTACATAGGTTCTTGTGAAATAGGGTATCAATTTCATAAATACTTCGATATCTTGAGGCTGCTGGAGAGCATTTAATGCGGCTGTCTGCTCGAAGAAAGAGAGAAATAGGACTGCATGGTCATCAGAAACAGGTATATTTGGTGACTGCGGTTGGGCGGACGTAGAGGATGTAGATATCTGATTGCGAGAAGAGTCTAATTGCGACGCGGAATGGCGATATAGAAAATGGATGTATAGAAGAAATTTAGTTTCTATCCAAATCGAACAACAGTAGGACACAGGACAATGTTCTGAGGGAATAACAGGAAAAAGAAAAATTGACCTCTACCTTCGATTACGAATGAAGCCGCTTCGTGAAGTCTTTGATTTCTCGGAGACAAAAGCGGGGCTGGTGGCAAGTCTCGGTTTACATCTATATAAGCCGAATTTTTCGTCGGAACATCCAGAGTGCCTGTACTACCACAGCTACCGTCCCGATCTTTACCATTCTCCAAATTCAAAACCTCGCCATTCGTAAGTTCAAACAAATCGTTACTACCTCCAAGATCCTGTAACCTCAAATAATACACCTCCAATAAGCAATTTTCACACCATTCCAAACTACTATTCAAATCGTCAAAACATCGGACATAGCCACCGATACTTTCATTCCCGTACCCTTGCCAAACGCCAGCCTTCCTCAGAGCTTTGCCAACTGGACGATCGCTCTTTACGCCACTTAAGACGAGGTATATTTTATCATCCTCCAACATGTTCTGAATTTTGATGAAACCTTCTGCAGCAGAAAAATCAAGATCAGTCACCAAATGCATGTCGAGAATCAGATATCGAATGGGATTTGGCGTTGTGGTTTGACTGGACACAATATGTTTTATCCGTTTGTCTAATTGATGAATAGTTCCGAAAAACATGAATCCCTGCAATTTGATGATATGGATTTGAGATCCGACAGAGTTTAAATAACGGTACTGCCGATAAACGCGCCGCACTGATGATCTCATGCTTCGTATGGCAAACATAGAGTTAGAGGAGTCACCGCGGGGTGATTGAACGAAGAATAATATCCTCACCTTTCACCAGTATGTTCACTCCTTATAACACCTCTTTTGCTGCAGCTAACAACAAAAAACAAGCATGCTAACATTATTCCCACAAATATACCTTCAGTAAATCCCAAAGAGGCCATGCTAAGAACAATCACTATGATAATAAAATATTCAAGTCTGCCGACGCTAGACCATGTATCGTACAATGCTTCCTTCATCAATTCCAAACCCAGATGAAAAATCAATGAACCGACAACGACTGTAGGAACATAAGAGAATGCGGTGGATCCGAGAAACCACACTATGATTGTTGCGGCAGCCAGTAACAAAGATGCCACCCGAGAATCTCCCCCAGATTTATAAAATAGGACTGAATTTGAATAAACCAAATAATTCTGAACGGACCCAGCTAGGCCAGAAAGCATGTTTGAAAACCCGTGAGTTATAAGTTCTCTGTTAACGCTGATGTCGGTTCGTGTGCTTACAGCCAGAGCGGGTACATTAATCTAAGGTAGCAATTTAGATCAATTCAGAAAGTATGAATACAATGCACCACGTGAACTTACCGGTACATGTAGAACCCCGAAGAAGGTTAAACTTAACATTGTTGGCATCAACCGGGGTATCATGCCCCACTGCACGTCTCCAAAGCGGTAAAAGGTGAAATAGTTATAGAAGGGGGCCGCTTCCTCTGGTATATCAAACAACCAACCCTTCTCTCGCAACTTAGATAAATCGAATCCTCCCGAGAATACGACGATATAAAACACGAATGGAACAAAGAGAAAAAAGCATGGAACGAAAAGGGGGTGATGTATACGGTTTAATAGAGCTCGCAGAAGAAGCGCGACCGCAAGAGCCGACGACCACAGAGGTAATATTGACATTGAAAACAATTCCCGCAGACAAGCGAGAGTGAATGACAACTGCGTCCGAGAGGTCACCTCGAGAGCGGTTTGAATGAGAAAGTATCCCACACCGCCTTGATGATTCAAAGAAATTAGAAAGTGAAAAAGTTTTCAAAAAGAACGTAGAGGGCTCACACCTATTGTACCGACTAATACAATACGCGGGAAAAAACCCACAATGTTACCCAACTTGAACAATCCGAGGAGGAAGAACACCAATCCTGTCATCACAGAGCTCAAGGCGTAGCAAACCATAATCGTGGGGAGGATTTGTCGTTCGTCGGCAACATGACCAGCAATTGTGTTCACCATGGAATGCAAGAAAGGTATCACTTCAATCATCATACTTCCATTTCCACCGCGAAATTCCGACCCTATTCCGTACACTATTTGAGAGATGAATGTCGAGACGAGGTACATTGATATCCCGTCAGATCCAAAATCAGAGAACATAGGATTTGAAATTGGGAAAATGATGTAGCCGTAAGACATTGCATCAAGAAGATTTAAAATTAAGCCGAGAAATACTGCTGGAAGGTAGGATAATGAATGCAACAGCTCATGCGACGTCGCGTTGAAACATGAAAAAAAGGCGTGCGAAAGCGATCCCATTTTGGGTTTGTCATCGGGAATCGTTCCTTGAGATTGGCGACTTGAATAATTTCGTGAGGGTTCTTGTGGAAGAAATGGTGTCTTCTCATTGTAGTCATCGTCCGTAGAAACCTCAATCGATGGAAAATAAGGCGAGGGCAGATCCGCAGAGTCAGGTCCTTCTTGTGACTCGAGTAGTACTCGTTTCGAATCATGTTTTGGTTCTTGATTGAAGAGCAACGTCAAATGGCTCTTTTCGCGGCCCATTTGAGTTGACCCAGAAGAAACTGGTACGGATGAGTGCTCTCGAGTGGCCACTAAACCAGTGGACGCTTGCGAGATCGCAGGAGATGTGGGTGTATTCGATTTAATAAAGCTTGAACTTCGTCGTCTTTGTAGGGCTTGAGAATCATCTAAACCTAACTGTCCCAAGTATAGAGTATTTTGTCGAACAGAATTCACACTAGCGGAAGTATTGTCTTGTAAATCTAAATCGAGCCATCGTTAGACGAGTATTCTACTCGTACAAAACGGAGGATAATGAGCATATAAAAGCACAAAATAATGAATATTACCATGTCCGTCAAAACTTAATTGAGAAATATAACTTCTTCCAGTAAAGGACTTGGGCGTAAAGGCGGTATGTCGTCTCTTGATTGAAGGTGTTGTCGTGCGTGGGGATGTCGGTGAATTATGAATGTGAAACCTATCATTCGTCGACGCAGTGTCTGCATCAATCGATATTGAAGTATTACTGGACTCCATATTTAAGATATGTCGAGTAATTTCAACATTTCATAATTGAAGCTCAACGCTCAGTGATCGACATTGTCCGCCTTGTAGTTTGTTTACGTGAGTGTTGCTAGGTGGAAACCATTAATATTAATCATGCTTCATTGTGATTTCATCAACGCAGGCGACAACAGAGCTCTTTGAAAATTCTATAATCAGAATCTGCTATCAACGAATGATAATCTTGATTGTAAATGGTATCTGCAGCAGTTCAATAATAATTGATGCCCGCGATAACAATTTGGACAATCATTTCACCCAACCCTATGAGTTCAAATAATAAACAATTTGAAAAATATTTCTCAAATATTTCGCTTTCCTTCTTTGAAGAAGCAGTGGTTTTTGAATAAATTGGCTTGTATTCATATTGACCTCTTATTGCCACGTAGTATCACTCACGTGATCTGGTAATCAAACGAATTCTAATTAGAGAATACAAGTTGAAATGCTGATATATTGAAGTATGGCTCCATCATTCACTCAAGAATATATCTCTATTGGGGCAAACAGGCACCCCGGTGGCGCCGAATGGGGAAAAAACGGCATACTTGCCTTCGCTGCTCACAATTATATCGCTCTTTATAAACCTGAGGTAATTTACCTTGTGTAGCCTAGTGTATATTTGTTAGTTCTCTGACTGTTGGTGATGTAAAATTTCAGGACCGTAATCATAAAGGAGTGTATGCGACACTAGCTGGACACACTGATCGTGTGAATTGTGTTAATTGGATTCGTAAAGGATCGAAGTTAGAACAGACCGATGTCGCTCTGGTGTCTGCTTCCGCCGATAAGACATTACGCATCTGGAGACCGTCGTCTAGTCATTCCTATGGCTTTTATTGTTCAGCCGTATTGTCGGGGCACAGCGCTCCCGTGATCGCAGTGGCATCTATCAGATGCAGTGATTGGCAATCTGAAAAGGATTGGATAATTTCAAGTGACTCCAACGCAGAAGTCAGAGTATGGTTGCGGACCGCGAATAAAAATTCAGAGCCGGACACTGTTGAATGTGTGCAAGTTATTACGGACACATCAAGATACGCCATCAGTTTGGCAGCTTCAGTGCTTCCTGGTTCTACAGGCAACTATTTGTATTTTTCGATTATGCTGACGTCCTTCAATCTGACTTTCTGAGTTTATAGTTCCCATACTAGCAACAGGAACGACGGACTCTAAGATTAACATATACACGATGGAGAACAGTAAGGTGCTGCATAACTTGGGGTGAATCCTCACGGGTTTATGTGCTAACTATTTGTATACTATTATAGTTTGTGAAGTTAGTGTCGTTGTCGGGTCATGAAAATTGGGTCCGTTCCCTGGCCTTTACCACCTACACAAATCAAGATTCCGAAGACAATGATTCCACAAATCTCGCTAATGAAGGTGACCTGTTGTTGGCGTCGGGAAGCCAAGACAAATATATCCGGATATGGAGGATAACAAAGGAAATAGCGGTTGATAACTCCACAAATCAAGAAGGCGACGAAGATAAGGAGTGGCAAGATATGGTGGAAGCTCTCAAAGACAGTGTGGGGTATGCTCAAACTTGTTCATGAGTACTTTTTTTACTCTTATAACTTTATTTCCACCAGTGAAAATACAAATATTCAGCTTTCTACGAAAGCTCACATTCTCGAATCTGCACATCTCCCCCATGTGTACACACTTCTCCTGGATTCAGTGCTCTTAGGTCACGATGACTGGGTATACAATCTCCAATGGCATCCACCGATACCCCATCCGACTACCTCAGATTACTACCAACCTCTCTCTCTGATGTCGGCGTCTGCTGATAAATCGATGATGATTTGGACCCCGTCCCATGGAGTTTGGACGAATAGTGTTAGAGTTGGTGAAGTCGGTGGGAATGTTCTGGCTTTTTACACAGGTTGTTGGAGCCCGAACGGAAAATTCATGGCTGGAGTCAGTTATACAGGTGCAATCCAATTGTGGAAATGCATCGACGATTCTGGTATGCGATGGGAACCTACCGTTGGAATAAGCGGACATCTCGGCAGCGTTAAAGATTTGACTTGGGACAAAACTAATCATTATATTGTTTCGACAAGGTTTGTGCGGCGTGATATTTTATAAAGAAGACGAATTCCATGGTTAATTGTGTCTATATTTGCTAGCCTGGATCAAACGACTCGCTTGTTTGCACCGTGGACTCGTCAAATTGAAAGTGTCCCGGTGACGACTTGGCATGAAATCTCTCGTCCTCAGATACACGGATACAACCTTCATTGCCTTTCGTTCATTAACGCTTATCAATTCGTCTCTGGGGCTGATGAAAAAGTTATTCGAATTTTTACGGCCCCCCGAACCATTCTCAACAGCATTGAAGATATCACCCAAATAAAAGAAGTGTGGACCGAAAAAGATTCCAAGCCTATTGGCGCGAACTTGCCAGCGCTTGGATTGAGTAATAAAGCTGTCTTTCAAGGCGACATCGACAATGCTATCCAAAACCCGGAGAAATATTTGACTCAACAGTCATACGTTACCAGTAGTGCCACCGCGAGTTCCCTCGTTACCACTTTATCGATGCCACCTTACGAAGAACATCTTTTGCAGCACACCTTATGGCCGGAAACTGAAAAATTATATGGACATCCATATGAAGTCATTTCAACAGCTTCTTCAAACGGTGGGGAATACGTCGCCTCCGCGTGTAAGGCGACCGCGCCAGAGCATGCCGTTATTCGTATATTCAATACGTCGTCATGGAATGAAGTCGGAATTTTGCCTGGTCATAACCTAACAGTAACAAGGATCAAATGGCGGTCCGACGATAAAAGTTTTGTCAGTGTTAGCCGTGATCGTGGTTTTATCGTTTGGGGAAAGAATGAAAATTCAACCGGCAAACAAGATTTATTTATTCCTATCATTAAGAATCCAAAAGCTCATGCTAGAATTATCTGGGACGTCTGCTGGAGTCCTGATGATCGCTTTTTTGTAACTGGATCTAGGGATAAAACGGTACGGATCTTCCATTGCTGCGTCGTTTTGTCTGTCCGTGTATTTCTGATTCTTACCTCCCGATTTTCAGGTTAAAATATGGTCTGGCTCTAACGGAGCTTGTGAGGGGACAATTAAATTATCCGATTCTATAACCTCTGTTGCATTTGCCCCGAACTATGTACAGTTATCCGAATGCTACGTTATTGCAGTTGGACTCGAGAATGGAGAGATACATGTGTATTCAGCTCCCGTTAATAGCGTCAGCTCTTGGACGTTGTTACTCTCAATTGGTCAAGGGTTTGTAATTCCATATTTCCGGACGCCAGAAACTGTTCCTCTAACTTCCTTTCGTTTTACAGTCAAGCACATATAGCTTCAGTTCATTCGATACATTTCAGGATTCCGCCAAAAACCTCACCCAACCAACCGCATGACAAGTTGCAATTGATAAGTTGCAGCGAAGATCATTCTGTAAGATTGTTCACATTGGAGATATAGCACTAGCTCTATTATTTAGTTTTATACAATCTACAAATAAATACATCTAATTCGCTTGATAAGTACATATTGGGCATCTTCAATTCAATTCTTTCATCATTTCTAGATATTCTAGATCTAGCTCTCGTTGGTCAGGCTGAATGCTTAAATCATCACCAGACGCACCCTCCTTCTTTAGATTTTTTAACCCACGACGCAAATTTTCAACAATTACTTGTTTGTCCCTTTCTAGTTGTAAATCTTTCTCCATCAAATTGAAGTCTTGATGACTATTATGTGCACCAATAGCTTGGTTGGCAATCATCTCAATTTCTTTCTTCATCCGAGAAACTTCTTCAATACCGCTTTCTATATCATCAGAATCGGACAGATCGAGGCTGTCTGATTCCTGATCTTGGGGCGGAGTCGACTCACCTGTCATGTTGGCTAATGGGTTCGGTCTCAGCCGAAAATTTGGTTGATCTGTGCCTGGCTGCGGTAAAGAATCAACACTTTCGCGCCGATCTCTGCCTCCTAGACTGGATTGGTCAGACATATCACCATCAGTTGAATAATCTCGATGCGATAATTTCAGCCTTATTACTCCATCACGTTCAATGATGCTGTCGTCCTTGGAAACGTCACTTAGATTCGACGATGAACTTCGTGCGTTGACTTCCTCTTCCCCTGACGTTAAAGATGTACTACGGTCGTCGTCATCACTCATATTGCTTGCGGACGGGTCACTGACTCGATCCGACCTTGTATCATTACCGAGTGAGGAATTCAGATCATTAGAGAATTCGCTGCGGCCACTCATATTCAACTCATCAAGCAATGAAGCTAAACCGGCTGAGCTGCTTGTATCATGAGTAATTCGACTACTAGCACTTTGGATTGAAGAACTCAGTTCATCTGAATCACCTTGTTGCGTGTTGTTCGACCTATTCAAATCAGGTGGAGGAGCATTGTCTTTGGCTTTCTTTGTCGACGCTAATTCTCTGGAAATCCATTCAAGTTCTTGTGAAACGCGTAAATCTAAATCTTTATCCTGATTCAATTCAAATCCGTCGTTGTTAGAGGTGTCGGATTGAATGGATGATGTGCGCGAAATCTGTCGGATATCCGCCTGTGAACTAGAAGTGGGCAAGGTACCGCTTGACCTTCGCGAGTCTTGATGTTCATTAAGTTGTGTGGGCTCGACGGTTTGATAATCCAAAGTATCGAAAGCAGACGCCGGAGCAGTTATAACTGTACCCTGGTCAACAGTATCTTGGTTTTCCTGATCTCTTCCATACGCTAAGGTTTGGTTAGATCCACCATTGGTTCTGGGTATCGCCGAAAGAGGGGATATTGCAGAGACATCAAGACAATTGATCTCCGACGGCCCTCTTTCATCATCTGTAGAACGTTCCGTGATTACATTCGTCGAGGGGTCAATCACCACCATAATGGGAGGTGACAAGGGCGAAACCTGATCCTCGTTTTGACGTAATTCTGCTTCCATTTTGAAATAATCGTCCTCTGTGCTGTCAACGGATTGTTGTTGGCCTACACTATCATTAGCCGAAGAAGTGTCAGCTTTGACAAACAAGGCATTGTCTCCCCTCGATTCTTGTTCCTTTTCGATTGCTTGAACTTTGAAGTATCCTGCTTCGGTGCTGTCTTGCAATGCTGAAGCGCCGCTTACGGAATTCGATGACACTGCTTTCTTATCTACTTCATCGGCAGCAAACAATGTCATTTTTGAGCGGTAGTCTGTATTATCTGCGGATTGCTTGAATGACGACGTTGGGTTGCCATCAAAGTCGAATAATGTCATTCTGGAGCGAGATTCCGTTGATATAGCGGAATGTTGGCTCTGAGATGGCATTAATCGGTTCTGCGATGGAGGGTTTTCCGTTAAGTACAGGGTTGCCTTTGATTTGGAATTTTTATCCGAAAGGACTTTTGCTGGACGGCGAACTCGATAACCCCGCCAAGCAGCTTGTATTTTGACGGCTGATACTTCTGATAATTCTGTGTTGGAAATTCCCCCGTAAGCTTGCAGCAAGGCAATACATTCTGGGTGCTTTGCAGCGATAGCTACGTAGATACTATTAGATAAAACAATGGATAAAATCAAAAAATCAATGAAGTACCATAATCTAGAGGTGTGAATCTATTGCTTGCATGATCGGTCGGGTTGGGATGACAACCGAGTTGTAGTAGTAGTTCAACCAGATCTTGGTGCCCCAAACCAGCCGCCCAGTGTAAGGGCGATACGCCGTCTTTATCTACAGAGGGTGGGCGTTATGAACAAATTGACTTCAAATTCGTTCGCTAAAAATTCTTACCTCGTATATTCACATTTGCCCCATTTTCAACCAAAAACTTAACGATCTCGTTAAATCCGTTATAGGCCGCACAACACAACGGGGTTTTCTTAGACAGATCCTTTGCATCTACTAGTGCGCCATTCGCCAATAGTAAAGAGCAAAGGGATAAGTCACCGTTCAGTGCTGCCCAATGAAGCGGACTTCTGCCGTCTTTATCGAAAGCATTCACAACTGCTCCAGTTTGGATTAACAGAGTGGCAGTTTCAGCATGGCCCCTTTCAACTGCTCGAAATAACGGCGTATGTAGCTGGATATCAGTTGCATTTACAGGACAATTCGCTTCAATTAGAAGGGCTGCACAATGAGTCTGTCCATAATACGCTGCGGCGTGCTGAGGAGTAAAAAGATGAATAAAAAGAGATCTATCAGATTATAGAGCACTAAAACATACCAGAGCCGTACTTCCGGATTTATCCTTGTGATTTTCATTGATGTTAGCTTCTAATAGGGCTCGTGTTGTTTGAAGATGCCCCTTTGCCACCGCCCAGGTCAATGGGTACCTTCCTTCTTTGTCCGGTGAATAAGAAGCATTTGGCTGGCTAAGAAGGACGCTGACAACTTGAGAATGATTTTTTGAAGCAGCATAATGGAGCTAAATTACAGTTAGCATACGATATGTATGTAAAGGTCAATTAAACATCGTTCTTACCGCTGTCGCACCACTCTCATCGGCAATAGAGTCTTTCGCGTTATGCTGGAGCAGAATATACACTAACTGAGTATAACCAGATAAACAGGCATAATGCAGAGATGTGCGACCAAAAGCATCCTGTGCATTTATCTGAATATCGGATCTCCCAGCTAAAAGTAAGACCAAAGGAACGTTATTCTCCAATGTTGCTGCATGCAGCGGCGTTTTACCGTTTAAGTCGGCCAAATTGACGATATTCGGTTGCTTGTTGATTAAAAAATTTGCTATGGTTGTGTCTGTATTACTCGCTGTCAGCAAGAGTGGTGATTTTCCGTCGACGTCTGTTGCAGCTAGAGGTGAAGTCGCTAGTTCAATTACAACATCTTGACTTTCTTTGGAAAACTTAAACATTCTCACCGACTACAGCACCCGCTTGTATAAGAACTTCCACATTATGAGGCCTATTGTAAATGACAGCCCAATGAAGCGCTGTCATCAGCTCATTATCGGGTTCATTAATCTCATCCATTTGCGGTTTACAAATTTTCAAAAGTAGCTGCAGACATTTAGTCTCTTCCAACACAGCTGCCACATGAAATGCAGTTCTTCCTCCATTATTTCGTAAGGACCAGTTGCAATTGCTTTTTAGTAAAAATGTCACAATTTCCGGATAATTCAGCATGATGGCCAAGTGAAGAGAAGTGTTGCCGTCTTCATCTTGGCTGTTGAGTTCACCCAAGCCGTGTTTCAATGCATATTTAATGGACCGAGAGTTTCTTTCGATGACGTCAAGCATAAGTTGAGTCCGACCATTTGCATCTCGTCCATATACTGAACGTCTATATAGTTTCCACGGTGTATAAAGTTTGGATTGCTGGGGAACGCATTAGACAAAGTGTCGATAGAAGAGAGACAAATAAGGAGACCTACTGCTGTATGAGGCTTTGCGCTCTTCATTCTTGCAGTGAAAGAAAAAGAATAATTGGCAAAACAAGGGAAAGAAGGAAATATTGGGAATTTCTGAGCGATGAATTGACCCAAGAGGAATGCGACCAGCTGAAATTGACGGCCAAACTCAGACGCGACTTCTCCTGCTTGCCGACTCTCGGATTCTGACAACCCTCTTATTACCTGTGCCGTCGAAACTCAAATCACCGAAGCTCTAACTTAAATCATGTTGCATACAGGAGTAGTACGACCAAAGCCATCATGATCAAGATGCATTTCCAATATTTACTCGCAGCCAAACCTACAGATGAGCATATTCCAGCAGTTTGATTGCTTGAACAATAATAAAATTAATATTCTATATAATTATGAGCGAATTGTCTTTTATATCTTGTAGTGCCGTTGATGTCGTAGATGATGGGTTTTAAATCAATTCTTCGCCCGTGCCCAATTAAGCCACTTGTCCTCGTTCCGGTTCCTGGCCTTGCCATTCTTACTCCCTGCGTATCTGCACAAACTATCGAATATATATTTCCAAATAATGTCTCTCAAGCCAGTCCAAACTGATAAAGCTCCCGCCGCTATTGGCCCATACTGTACCTGTTCACCTCTCTTATCTTTTAGCCCGTATCATCGCTTAATTACTGACTCTTAATTTTATTCCTTTGTTTGGCGCCTCTGATTTAGCTCAAGCTGTGGTAGCTAATGGATTTGTCTTCTGCTCTGGTCAAATTCCTTTTGTTCCAGAAACTGGAGAATTATTGACTGGTGATGTTAAGCAGCAAACTGTATGTCCGAAGATCTCTTTTGTTCCGGGGGGCGCCTCGCACAACAAGTGTCCTCACCTCTATCTTTCATTGATTGAAAATTATAACAAATAATCGTATTTCAAAATCACATTCATCTACAATTCGTAAATATAGCGACAAGTTCTTAAGAATCTTACTTCTGTCCTCGTCGCTGCTGGATCGTCTTTGGATAAAGTAATCAAAACTACCGTCTTTTTAAAAGACATGAACGATTTTCAAAAAATGAATGAAGTTTATGCTGAGTACGTATTTCGTCGCTCCTTATATATCGCTAATAGGCATTGCTCGGAAGATAATAGGTCCTATAGATGGTGAAAACTCGATTAACATAAACTTATCTGATCTCTTAGAATGTTCGGATCTAGCCGTCCTGCCAGAGCAGCTGTAGAAGTAGCTAGACTTCCAAAGGATGTTCAAGTAGAGATTGAATGTGTTGCCTTGGTGAGTTGAGGCACTTCAAATATAGATGATAGATAATTGATAACTGCAGCCAATAAAGCTAATTGATGGTTAATTTGGCCACATTTTTCAATCATATGTTTATTAGGTCAAATCAAAATTGTAAGAATGCAGTTGATTAGGAAAAATGCCTGATACAAACATGTTGTTCCTCTCAAGTCACATACTGCTGACTTTTGCCATTTCATATTACAATATGCAAAACTTTATATACAATTACTACTAATTCTCCGTGAATGTTTCATAGTACTACTGATTAACCATTTTACAATGCATCCATCACCTCGTTATCGTTGCTACCGTTTTTCCCAGCTTTAACTTGCATATTCTCTAGCTCATGGATCTTTTTGACACGGTCTAAATGTCTTCCACCTTCAAATGAAGTCGAAATAAAAACTTCCACCATCTCTTTCGCAACTTCGATGCCAGTTACGCGGCCTCCAATAGCAAGTATGTTGGCGTTGTTGTGCTGATTTAATTAGAACAGTCACATCAGAATCCAGCATACGACAGTTGAAATTAAACCCGGAGAGTACTGAGAATGATGATTATCAGACAAAAGCAAACTTACCTGTCTTGACATCTTGGCAGTATAGTAATCATGACATAAAGCGCATCTTACTCCTTTCACTTTCTATACCGCACAACGGATAATTTTCAGGTAATTCGATTTTCAAGGGGTAATGGATACAGAGGAGAGAAGAGTTAATTTTATGACAGCAAATAGTAGAATAATAAGAATTAGACTTTACATTGGCAGCAATAGAAATTCCAATTCCGGAACCACAAACCACGATACCCATTACAAAAGGGATTGAGACTGTTAAGAAATTATTATATTAATTCGAATTTCACGACTTTTTATCAAAAGAGAGGTCACATGATGGAGAAAATGAGCTATATACCATTAGGATCAGTCGACACCTTTGAGGCAACTTTTGAACCGTAAACAGGGTAATCGCACTAATTGTAAATGACATATCAGCATAAATTTGAATTCCAGCTTGGACCCACCCCCACTGCATTCGCCCCGAACATATATACTGCCAAATACAGCATTAGCCAAATCAATTCATACGTACTCTTTCTGGGTTATTGCAACCTGCGTCATCAATTTCAATATGTACATTGCACCCTTCTTTATCGAATTTTTGTTTTAAATGGGCAACGATTTGTTGTTTCATATCGAAACCGGCATGGTCGGAACCGATGATAATTTTCTGCGGGTATGACATTATAAAATATTTTACCTGATGTAACGAGGGGGCTATATGAATCGGTAATTTCAGATGATGTAGATCAATTTCGTGCAATTAACGGTGTGGAAGCGAGCGTGATTATCGTTGCCATGGCAACTCACTTGTTTATAAATTCGGGATTTTTCTTCGAATTTGCAAGGACTCTCGAGCTCAAGTCCTTCTTTCATCCAGTAATGTCTACAGTCGTCACAAAACCAACCTTATTAGTCTTGCTACAGTCTTTATATCTTATTGTATTACTAGCCCTGGTGATGACGAATTCACACTGTCCTAGATGTACTTTTCTCAGGACCCTTTCTTCGTACGAAGAATTGTGAACCCACCTGAGTGGTATATTCAGAAGACGATAATTTCTGCAGTGCAGAGTCTGAGGGGCTAGACTGTATCAATTTAGTAGTCAGTCATCTTATGGCGACTCAATTTATTGTAGCTTTACGCTTAGTCAAAGTTGAATAGATCTCGCTTTCATTTATGGGTTAACATGCAAACGCAAGCTTTCTCAAATCTCCATGACCTTGCCCCCATCTACAACTTTTTCTTCTTCTCAATGGTGCCATTCTCTTCGTCACACATCAATGTTTTTAAGCCCCAAACAATACATGTAAACGGAACAACCAACCAGATAGAGTTCAGGAAAATAAGATAAACCCAGAAATAATAAGGCTCGGGGACGGTATCCTTTGAGTACAATCTTCCAATCAAATCCTGAGCCCTTCCTAATGGGGTCAAGGTGTCTACAGATTTTGTGGCAGGCTTTAACTCGAGAGACGTGTAGAAGTATACGATTGTGCCATAGAGCTGACCCATACTGTTACAAATTGCTTTAGAAACTAGAAGAACAAAAGTGGATAAATATAGATAGATACGTACGAAATGATAAGTAGTAAGGGGTGGTATTTGTTTGGCTCGTTTGGAATACGAACGATTTTGTAAGCAACGTAAAGCAGGAGCGGGCCCCAGAAAAACTATTGAAAAATGTAATTTTCAGTTAGTTCGTCAATAAAATTCAATGCCAATAAGTATGTAATCAGCAAGACATCACTTACCGAAGTAATTGCTTCAATGATCCAGACAGTTTTTTCTCCCCACATATATCTATCAGTAGCGACGCATCAAAGATTCGTTATCTCAACGGCTCCGCATCAGCGCTGTCGCAACTTATTGCGGCGGACATAATATTGAATAGATACCTTGAATCACCCTTTCCGTACTCTTTCCATGCTTGTCCCAAGACATTGTCATCACCAGGAATAATGCTTACAAACACGACAAAATAGCCTTCCAAGATAGCGTGAATGAGACCGCTCAGAACACACCAACAGACGGCTAATCTTTTACCGAGATTCAAATGCGACGTGAAGGCAAAGGTGAAGAACAGGATACCAAAGCAAACCGCACCGAAGCCACCGAAGAGTTCGAGGGACGAATAAGTTGGCGGAACGTAGGTGGGAATTTGGAGAGAGGGAGGATAGAAAGGGTGAGCGGGTTTGATATTTGATGAGCCAAACATCATTGTCTAGAGCGTATGAGTAAATTGCTAATATACGAGTATATTTCTGTATGCAGTGCGCAGATCTATCGACGGTGTTACCAGAAGAGTTCGCTTTCCGTAAAAGATTCCTGACCAATTCTGCCCGACATCGAAGACGCGCGACAACCAGTCACGAAGGACGACAAACAAGGATTTCACCTAATGTAATTTGTGTATTATATCGTATGCTTTATACTGCATGTCATAACATTTCTTTTAGCAATAATTATGGCAACAGATCAGTCACCTCATATGCAAGATGTCATACAGGAAGGCAAATTTGTCATCATCATTATGCCCAGCGGGAACAAAAAGATAGTTCAGGTGAAAGCGGACAGGTTAGCTTTATCTCAAATTGGATGATGGATGGTGACTTCTGGAGCAGTACAAGATAAATGGGCCGGGGTGTAGAAGTGACTCAGCGTCATGTTTCTGACTTCAGATTCCACTCTGCAGTGTAATCGAACTCGGCAAATTCGGCAAATTCTCGGCCAACCTCATTATAGGAAAACCATTTGGCCCGACTTATGAGATCATTAACCATAATGAAATTAAACGGATTGAGTTGAAATCAGAATTAGAAGAAGTTGGTAAGTGGAAGTTAATTCATTTGATTATCACTAAGAATAAGTCGATTAAGAGTTCCTGACCTATGTTGTATCACTCAATTTATTAGAGGAGACTGAAGCGAATAATCAGGCGATATACGATATCATGACGAATCAAAAACTGACGCACGATGAAATCGAAGAGTTAAAAGAAAAAAGTTTAAAGGGTGAAGTCAGAGGCGATGTACGTTTGCATTTTGCCTTCCAAAATGTCCTCCTTTGCCATGAATTAATTCCGCGAACTCTCTGTAGGATATTATAAAACGCATAATCGATAATCATGATCAATTTAGCAAGAAGACGGAGTATTCAAAGGCGAAATATAAGAAGCGAAAGGAGCAGAGGTATTTATCGACATTTGTTTGCTTTCGAAGGACTAGAATGCTCATTTTGGCCAAATTCACGTACAGATTCCTTCGAACATTTACTCCGGTTCAGGTGAATATGAGATCAATTTGCGAATATTTCTTTGAAAAATCGATATTGAAAATTAGGTATGCTGCCCAGAAGAACCTTTTGATTAATCGCCAGAGCTCGTTTTGTTAACTCTGGTTCAACGATTTAGGGAGTTACGGATTGATACCTTATCCATAATGCTTTCCCAGGCCAACATTCGCGCTGGCTCGAAGGTTTTAGTTGTCGACGATGTGCAAGGATTACTGGTGGCTGCTGTGATGGAGCGATTGGGCGGTTAGTAAAATTTAAATCGACTTGCACTGAATGATCTCGTTCCCATCATAATTCTCGCTTCTTCAGGACACGGAACGGTGGTCGCAATACACGAGTCTGAACAGCATAATTACGACATCGTCCGGTATATGAATTTTTCCGACAATGTTCTTGATACGCTCCACACACTGTCGTTTGCGAGGGCCTTCCCAATTGAGACAGGGAATGAAGACGAGCGTGAGCGATTAGAATTACTTTTTATCCACAATGATTTTGCTTAATCATCTGTTGTTTCTTTAGAAAAAGTCTGGGTCGATAAACCGGCAGAAGTAATGGAGAAAATGAACCAAGAGCAGCGAAATTTTTATGAGAAGAAAAAAGCTTCTTATGAACGATCTTTGAAAGTTAGAGATCTACTTCTGGCCGGAGAATTCGACGGGTGAGATTTTTACTTTAAGCAAAAGTGCATGATATAGTTTATTAACTACTACGTTTCTCTAGGCTGGTGATTGGCAGCATCTTGGATGTGCTGGACCTTGTCAAACTGCTTGTTCCGTTGATCGGAGGATCGAGGCCTGTTGTTGCTTTCAGCCCGAGTTCGGAGGTATTTCTTCATTTCAACTATGCTTTTCCTTTGCGGTAAGTTGCATGTTAGCATGTTAAACTCCTTTTTCGTTGAAAGACCCTCCTCCCCGCCTATCATTTTTTCCGAACCTCGCCGAACTTTTTGCATTCGAATCTAATGACATCATGGTTCAGAGAGTATCAAGTAGATCCTGGTAGGCTACATCCTTTGATGAACACTTCAGGCTCCGGTGGATATCTGTTGGTTGGGTTACGGGTTCACGGCGAGGAAGCCATTGAAGGGACAGTTACGAAGGAAAATTTAAAATCCGTTGCAGGAGGTTGGACAAGTAGGAACGGAAGAGGTAGGGGTGGCAGAAATCGCGGTAAGAAAGATAAAACAGATAACGAAACCAAGGAAGAAATCTCGGTTGAAGCGACTGATACGGCTATGGAAGTAGAAGCTTTGACGGGCCAGGGCGAAGAGCCGAAAGAAGAGGAGGCCAAAGAAAGTGATTCTTCTGCATCACCGGACAGAAAGAAAGCCAGACTAGAATAAATAAAAAACATGAAGTGATTGTACATTTTTGATCCATTGTAAACGTAATAGTGACTTTTCAGTGAGGAACGAGGACAGCAAATTACGAATGCGCGGAGCCGATTCCGTTCCTCTTTTTGTTCCTTTTTGCAGGAAGTCTGTTCGGATTTAAATTCCCTGCTATTGTCATAGCCGCATTATTCTTTACTACTAGCATCAACAATCATTATCTCATCTCGTTGAATCTTGTTTTGGAGAAGCACTTCTGAATTCTCGCCTCTGTCCGGTGTCCTCTACGCTTACAATTAACAGATATCATCCTCCGCCCCTGTGCCTTTTATTCAAGTAATCCCGAATATTGAAAGTGTTATCGCCCTCCCTTTCTAAACCGTCTCGATTCTCTATTCTTCTACTGCTCATTGTTTATCTGGGTTGCTGCATATGACAATATTAATGGAGATCACACAAGTTCAATCAGCATGGGAAACTGCATTTGTTACGGCATTCGTTACTTCATTTTCAGATTTATTGGAATTTTATATTGAGCCACAGGTACATCATTTCTGTCTTTTCTCTTGCTCCATGTTATTCTGAAAGTATTAATTTGTCTTGATTTCCACCCAAATCCGCCTCTACCGTTTGATCATGTTTACCTCTGTTTCGTGATGATGATGTCCGCCCATAATTATGTACGATCCCATTATAAAACTAGGAATTGGAAGTCGCAGTGCTGCAATCTCGAATCAACAATGAAGCCCTGTGTAACTTGAATATAGCTCTCCTGCGTCTCGTCAATTACAATACAAAGAAAGAGAAGATAGAGTAAGCTTCGTGGTTCTTCATTACAATTGTATTCACCGTGTGGTCTCTTTGATTGGTTTTTGATTTGACGACGAAAGGTGATCTTATGGTGTATCCATTCTACCTTTGCTAACGTGCTCGTCAGTGTGGAATCTTGGACGAATTATCTCCAAACACTTACTAAATCTGCGGAATTCAAAGAGTACATGGATATTCCCTCGTTTCAGGAGTATGATGACTTAGAACCACTACAAAAGGTAATATTTGTATCTATCCAATAGCGTATGGCCTAGATCTGACAGATTATTGTTATATGATCAGGTTATGCTCTTGAAATCTATTTGTGATTATCTGTTACAACAAGATATTTGCAGAGAAACATTAAAGGAGAGGGAACGAAGTAAAGATTTAATTGTATGTTCGTTATGGTTATTTCAAACGGAAAACGTTTCAGTGTCGCTAATTGCATCATAAACTTGCCGCAGAGAGCGAAACCTCTGGGGACAGATCATCAAGGAAATCTATACTGGCATTTTGGTAGTATGTATCGCATTATATCTCAGAATTTTGCCAATCGAACTCATTTGTCGTTGCGTGCACACACTAGATCATGCAAGAGTATACAAAGAAACACTTCCAAGTTGGGCAAATGCGACCTCCAAGAAGAATAATTTCTTCAAAATCGGTTCAAAGTCAGCAAATGCAGAGGTGGATGGGGAAGATTTCAGTGATGAGATCAAGTGGGAAGTGGTGGGTTATTTTTATTATATATTCTTTATTTTACCACTACTAAATTGGTGTCGTCATACTTGAAGGTATCCTCCACTGTTGATGAGTTGATCTCATTTCAAGAGACATTGCAAAGTTCGAAATTTTTTGCCGAAAAGCAGCTATGTGAACGCGTGAAGTTGCTCATCCCTAAGATTCTGGAGTATATTGAGGTGTGGCCAGTGATTACGTTAGCTTGCTCACCTCTTTGGAAGTCTCACTGCCCTCCCTGAAAAATAGAAAAAACGTAAAATCGAAGACCGCAAACGGCAAAAAGAGCGTCGCAAAGAGTATGAACAATCGTTAATGTTATCTCGTCAAAACGAGCCTAGAACAAAGAGAGCAAAGCGAAATGTCGTAAGTTATAAAGAATTAACGTCAGAAGACTTCTTTGATGACGGCGACGTTGAGTTCGTTGCGTACCGCCCGGGGAATAGAGGACAGCCCTCTAACGGCGCGGAATCAGACGCTGGAGAGACTGCAGACGAGTATTATGATGAGGAAGATGAATCAATTCTGGACGATGATGCGAACGAAGAGGAAGAAGCGGAGGAGACAGAAAGAGCTGTTCCCGAACGTCGAAGCAAACGAATCAGGAACCAAGATTCGTCTGATGATGCTCTTGATGAACAAAGTTACCCAAATTCTGATGATTTAGGCGTGGAGGAGGGGTCAACAGATGAACGCGGAAAGAGGCGAAAGATTTTCAGCGGGTCCGGAGGAAACGATCTTGTTGATTCTAGCCCTACTAGTTCGAGTCATACGCAAACAGACGAGGATTCAACATCATCGATTCATGAAAACTCTGCTGCAACAGATCCTTCGTCCGAAAATGAAATCTCTTTCATATCGACTAGTAAACAGAAACGCATGATAACTGACGATACGAGCGAATCAAGTGTAATGAGCGACTACGCCAATGATGCTTAATAGCTGGCAAGAATTTACTGTCTCAGGCGATCATTCAGAATCTCGATCATTGAAATCAACAATCGCCTGTGGGGCTTCATGACATTCCAGTTAACCTGTATACTTTACAAATGTACTATCGAAATCCTCATCCAGCAAAAATGTATTCATCGAACATCGATAATCAATTCCGATATCTGCCAGAACAAATTTGAATGTAGCATATTAATTGTGTGAATGAAGTCATCATCTTTGTACATAATATATATGGCCCTATGAATAATATGCAGCAATAAATCTGCGTGATGTCTCGGAGGACATGTCAGACGAATGGAATCGCCCGCTTTCTTTAACGACGCAGGACTTTAAATTTAATTTGACAGTGGTTTTTACAAGAAGCAAATCGGATTGAATGGAAGCCTCACACTAAGTATCACTTCATAATAGATTGGAACGGTAGCGAAATAATAATAATAACGAGTCCAATGATGAGGAAACCGAAGCACGTTTACAATTTTTTTTATGCATTCGATACCTTCGGCAATTCAGTTTGAATGGATTTGCCACACATCCGGTATAAATGAGGACTTATGATGTGGTGATTTAGTTTTTGAAGAGTGTTGCCTGTTCCGCGTTCTGGAGTGAATAAACGAGCTACCGGCTGATCGACTACCGCGCGGAGATGAGTTGACTGTTCCCATAAGGAACAAGACAGATGCCTAGGATGAAGCGGTTCTATTGCCAAAAATCCAGTCTCCAACAACTAATAGTCTTGAATTTTATACTCTGCGCTCTCTACTTTCCATTTGAACTTTGGACCCAAGTCAAAACGCAGATTACAGAGGGTTGAGACAGGCAAGTTATTGTGTTTTAACATGGGTCAAATTTCTCCACAAGCAACTGCTTCGCGGTTTCCTTTTGACGCAATTGTTCTGCTACATAGTTTTAATATTTGGCCCCACGAGAAAGACTTTTAAGTCGCCAGAGATTGGAGTTTAGCATATTGAATCAGCGACATTGCGAGGTAAGCCTTTTGAAACTTCAATTTGGGCCCGGCCACATATCATTATTAAAGGCCCTCTCTTCTAGAATCACTTTAATCCAAGTACTGTTTTACGGTACTCGGTTGCTAACTATTCTCGTTTATCAAAAGTCATTACAACTTAAAAGTTATGGCAGAAGTCAAACCGCAAACTTCGCCAGTCGCGCAACCCACATCAAAATCACCAACAACTGCAGCTCAGCCGGAAAAGCGACCCGCTTCTCCCTCCGCGACTCACCCTATCCTTTTCGCAACCAAATCAAATTTGTTCCTCCATTTCAATCCCCCTGAGGCTCCTCATCTTCGCTTTGCTCCTCAGCCAAAAGATACTGATCCGAATTACCAGTTTTTATTATTGAAGTATGAGCCGAATAAGTCACCTGTATCAATTAGAAAGGTGGAGGATGGAATGAAAGTTTTGCTTTGTTTAAATGAACCAAGATGGTATGCGGGTTTCAAAAGCGACGGGCAGTTGTTTTTGCTTAATACTCCGACTACATTAACTTTGTGGACTATCAAGGTACAGTGTTCGATTGAGCCTTCAACAAATTAACAATAGCTAATGCATTTGCACGTCTTTCAGTATCCGGACACGAGCTCTCCCCATTTTCTTTTAGTCAATGAGTCTGGAAATTTTTTAACATTCTCAGAGGGAACTTTGACTCTTTCCGATGATGACAGTGGATTCGAAAAACTATTTCGATTTTATTTTATCAAACCTTCTGCACTGCAGAAACGGAAAACTCCGTCACCAAAGCCAGAAGCAACACCAGCAGACACGGTTGACAAGAAAGTTCGATTTAGCCCAGAAGTTAGTACTGCAATTCCTCGTCCGAAATCTGTAGAACCGAGCAATGCCCTCGTTCCAATCGACAATATCAAGCGTCCCCGTTCAACGGGACCTCAGGGTCGGTTACATACAAATGGTCGGTTTGGATATAGAGATAACGATCGCCGACCAATGAGTGAGAATATGGGGGTTCGCCGTCCTCCAGGACCCGCTGAGGACACTTGGCCTCGTCGTCCTCCCTCTCCAGAAAATTTCGATCGAAGACACCCCAGACACTCAGCTCCATCTCGCCCAAGTTCACGCGAAGGTTTCAGACGCCCAGGTCCTCGTTCTGAAGCAAAATCTGGAGCGACATTTGCTCCGCACGAACCGTCGTATCCAGCTCATCGGCTTCCTCCTTCTCAAATTCCAACCCAAGATGAGGAGCTTCGTCAACTCAAAGAGTTCAAAGAGGCGCCAAAGAATTACAATCCTAACAACAACTCCAATTTATCCATTCCGGTGGCTATTAAAGATTCTAAAGATAGAACGCTGTGTAAAACCACTAAAAAATCGAGATTATATCAGTGGGAGAAAGTTGAAATGGGCAAATACAGCGATTCATCCGCGTTCTTTCATGTTCATTACGTAGAATTGAAGAAAGGTGGTGGAGTTGAACTGAAAGAATTCATCGATTTAAATAAAGCCAATGGAAAACCAGTAGCATTGAGAAGTGTAGAAAACGGAAAGTTTATGTGCCTTTGGGATGGCGGAGAAATTGGTGAACAGACTGATTTGAGAGATAATGCCATTTGGATTTTCAAGGTACCGAGAGTCAATTTTCTCTGTTATTTTTACTAAGCAATTAACCATGTATGTTTGTGCAGAAACTCCCCCATTCTCCATTAGCTTTTGGTATTGTCATCCGCTGTACCGTTTCTGCAATATACATGCCTTACACTAACATTTTGGTGCCGTAACAGCTCTACACTCAAATTCTGATAACCAATTCTTCTCCGTCGAAAACAATCACGTCCGAGCTAACTCACAGAAAATTGGAATCAATCAATCTTTCACATTCTTTGTTCCACCGACCCTGCAGCAGGCGGTTGCTCAACAATCTCGCCCTCAAATTGGAAAAGGGATGCTGGGTGTTACAGTCGCTATTACTGGAGGTATGTTTAAGCCTCCCTTCAATCATTGCAGATCAACCGGAATGCTGATAAATTCTGGAATAGCTTCACTCATGGGTGCCTCTGCTGCTATCGTACAAATGGTACTTAACATCAACCGTACGAACAATCAAGCTAATCAAGCGGCAACTTCTGCTCCACATAACACTGGCGCAAATCCGGCAAATCACCCGGCTCCTGCACGTATGTTCCCTTTCTTTTAGGGTTCAAACTATATACACTCCGTATAACAATATATTTATCACCGTAGCACCAAATGATCCCACTTTCGGTAACAATCCTCACTGGCTCGGTCCGGATCCTTCAGTTACAGGGGGAGGCTGGGGAATTCCTACCAGTGAGTAGTCAAATCCTTCAAAACTGGATATTCTGTCTTTGACGTTTTTCACGTTCATTTAAATAAGTGAATCCCAACGGTACTCCTGTTACTCCTCAAGCAGGCAATGTTCCGCCGCCTACCATGCCAGGAAGACCCGTTGATCCAACCGGTAAGGTATTCTTTATTTCGATGTTCTAGCAGAACGAATTCCTTACTAGTTTCTTTTTGAAGGTCCAATCAATTTTGGTCCGGCGCCGGGAGGTTAGTTTAATCTGCAACAATTGTCTGAAGTATCATCTCACAATTTCTTTTAGGCCCTGCCCCTGCACCGCTAGGTCCTGGCCCTGGTGCTGGCCCTAATCCAATTGGTCCCAATGGTCCTGGTTCGTGCATAGTTCAGTTTTCGATCATTTCAAGCATTCTATCTTAGATTTGAGTCACAATGTTTGACCGATTAAACTCATGTCTATTGTTTGAGCACAGGTGTGAATAATCCTGCGGGGCCGGCTAACCCTGCTGGACCAGTCAATCCTGCTGGGCCTGGTAATCCAAACGCCAATCCTGCTGGACCCGCTAACCCGAATGCTAATCCTGCTGGACCCGCTAACCCGAATGCTAATCCTGCTGGACCTGCAAATCCGAATGGTGCACCTGGAAATGGAGCCCCCGGTGCGGGTAACCCCAACGGTCCCAACGGTCAAAATCAGAATGGAAATAACAATCAGCCAGGCGGTGGTCTCCTCGAGTCGCGTGAAGGTCACAACGGTGATTCGAACGGGCTTTTAGATGTTCATAGTGGTGACCATTTTGGTATGAACAGTTTAGAACATCATGGATTTGGAACAGAGTTGGATTTCAATGGTCAATGGCATTGGGGTGATGGGTTAGATATGCATGGTTTCCACGACCCGGGTGTGGGGCACATGGATTCTGGTTTCGTTGGGTTCTTCTAAAGACACGCACGCTTACCAACTCCATATCACTCAATATTCAGTATATTCTGTTATAAACAAATCTATTGTATAAGTTTTCGTCGGCTAAGATGACAATAAATAGTTGCTGTCAATCTGAACTGTAAACTGAGAAACACACTGCTCAGCCGCCATCAGCAGCGCAGAGATTGTCTGAAGAAATGCCGTCGGAATATTCTTTGCCGTTTCGGTATGCATTGCAGCGAGAAGACTTCACGATGGATGCGCTGTGGATGCGAGTTGCGAAATGGGTAGAGCAGGGTCAGCAGACCGAGGAAGCCATTAGCCGCAGCAACGCGCGACGCGTCATTGGTGAGATGCTCAATGCGATTGTCATTGCACAATGCCCTGCTTACCTCTTTTAGTTCAATCATCATACAAGGGCATTAAAAAGCCCCCCTTCCGACACTACCAAGCCGGTCTCGCTCTACTTCCTCTGACATCTTCTGCATCTCCGCACGGCCTCTAATATCTGCATCCTTGCTGTTCTGAACTCCATTCCCTCAGAGAAACAGTTGGCCCAACTTCGCACTGCCCCAAAGATGGTATCCTCGTTCATCGAAATTATCCCGGAGGAGTTGACCTTGAAGGTCTTGAAAGTATGTATAATTAAAACCTTAAGGACTACATAGTCCAAGAGTAAAACTACTGCCGCAGGGAAGGCATTTCCTGGATATTCAGCCACAGGCTGTCCAGCAACCCATGAACTAACGATCCCCTTCAACTTTATTAAATTAATTTAGTTCTGTGACGATACCGACTTACGAACTTTACTTTATGTCAATCATCGTTTCCGCCGTTTAGCTTCTGACATTCTCTTGTGGCGCTATATCATACACCATCGCAACAAATCCGAAATTGCGGCCCGCCTTTTCGCTTCTCTTAATCGTCCAACAAGGGAGAACTTGGTGCAAAAAAATATTCTGCACGGCGGTTACATTACTCGACGACTTATCCATGAAGGAGAATACATAAACGGTCCAATTCATAGTAGAAGTTGTGAAGTTGCTGTCAAATTGAATAAGTTCATAATTCGGAAACGATTGAGTCGAGGTCTGCACAGACGGCCTTCGTTTGAAGATTTGAAGGAACGAAATGTCCTTCCTCCAGAAGTTACTTCTACTGCGGCTACACTTTTGCGAAATGCTACATCTTTAAGATATGCAAGGAACAAGGCTGCACTTTCGAAGAAGTTAACACATCGCCGTAGTTTTGAAGATTTGTCCAATGCTGGAGTTGTGCCAAGTAAGCTAAACATTCTTACATAACAGTGCTCAATGAAAGTAGTAAATTAACATTAAATCATTTTGTAGTACAAACTATTGTTAAATCGTCCGCAGAGTACCCGTCTCTTCTTGCTCGACAAGTAACCATTGACAGGCATCTCAGAGATCGAAAATTGAAGCGCAACATCTCTCGCACAAGACCCCGCAGACAGAGTGAAGTTGCTAGGGTGACTGGTATGTATCTACTACTTTTTCAAGAGAACCTATCTCACAATATTTTATTAATCAGACATTTTTCTCTGTGAATAGTTTTTCGCGGTCCATCGAACAAAACGAAGTCCCAGCTATCACAATTTCTGCGCAACAAAAGGCCCTCGCCGACCCAACTAATCCAACGGAAATATCTTATTCAAAGTCCATATACGGCAAGAATGATTTGTCCTGATGTAAAATCTAAAATCAAATATTTCGAAGACATAGCCCAGACAATTCAACAGAGAAGAATTATTAGAATTAGGCGGTTGTAAAACTGATAAATTGAATGTTAGCTGTAGCATCAATTGCTTAATGTAGTTCCAATAGTTTGTACCTACAGAGAGTTGAATGTATTCCCTTGTTTGATGATATAATCATTTTATTATTAATCTAACCCAACGAACTGTCAACTCACTGACATTGTGCCATACGTCCGCTGAATGAAGTTTCTGGAAATGTTGGGAGAGGAACGGGATATATATATTACGGCCCGTGTGCAAGTTTTAAAAACCACACATACCTTTGTAATCAACTGCACTGCATGCAATGACAACTGACTTCGTATGATCAGTTGAATCGACTGTTACGGTTAAGTTTGCTTTTATACTCGATTCTCTGAAAACACGTTGATGATGGCTGGGGTTGGACATTACGAAGCGGATTCTAATTCCACAATCTTGTACGGTTATTGTCGGACTGATTCTGAACGAAATACATATTTGCGTTGATTCCTAATCTTTACTGGTTTTTTTCACTGGTTCTTTCATCTGAGGGCAATTAGAAAATTTTGATGCGGATTCGTACTTTGAAAATACGGCCGATATACTACCCGCATAAGACTGACTCCGCAGTTTAAATAAAAGTATGATTCTGATTATTTGTTAGTAGAATCCTCAATTATTCGGGCATTTTGGATATTTTGAAGAAACCGATAGGATCGATCACGGGACCGCCAAACTAAAAACTTCAGCCACACTTCGCATGCACTTAAAAGTTGAGGGATACTTTTTATGCAGAATCAATATAGTTTTTATCATGTCAAAATGTGTATGTGATCCACCTGTGATCGACGACTATGCATACTCCCAATTTTGGGGATCTTATTTTGGTATATATCCACGACTTAAGCATTACTGATACCTTTGGGACAAAGTTTAACAGTTTTTTTTTGGGGGCCCCTGTGGTTTATAGGTGAATGTATTTATACCCCTTCCCAGAATGTCGCTATGATTGCTGGCCTAATATCTATATTGCTGTATGGAGTAGCTATGGGTAATAATTTGATTTTTTAATCATTCTGAAGAGTTTCTACAGTTCATGGATGCGACTTTAAAGAATCATTTTTCTGCTACCCAAAATTCTCGCTCACATCTAATCCGCTTTGCTCAAATCGCTCTCCTTCCAATCTTATTTAAATATTAGTACCACAATTATGGAAAAATTATCAAAGGAAATGTGTTGCAGGATTAAGTTTAGGCCTGTTGCTCGTCTGGACATGTAAGTTTCAGTAGATATTTCCACAACGGGTTGATGTGACCCTGTGTGAATTGAGAGCTAACAGACCTTTTTTCTAGTTGGTGATATTGCAAATACAATAGGAGCCATCTTAACAACACAGTTCTCTACACAACAATATACTGGAGTTTATTTCCTTTTCATTGACGTTGGTACGCTGGGTCAGTACATGTATTATCGAATTCGATACCCCACACCTCAACCTCCGAAAGAGGAAGAAGTATCACCTCTCCTTCGAGAGGACGCTCCCAACAACTGTTCGCAACCCTCGCTTCTTTCAACAGATGATTCTAATAATACGCCGAAGAAAGTCTTATCATTGGCTATGTTCGGCGTTTCTATATTTGCTGCATTACCATTTCAGCAGTCGCCAAATGAGAGGATTCATATGAGTGAGACACCAGGAATGGTAGTCCAAAGTGCAGCTAATTTAGGGGTACCCGAAGCCGCCCAATTATGTAATGCCACACTCGAATTATCCCCTAGTGTAATTGATATCGGATCGGCTTTAGCTTGGGTTAGCGGCCTTTTCTATTTTTGTTCGAGGTTTGTCATTTTATTATTGCTCTATATCTGGGTTTGAATTGCACATTCTAATTTTTGCCCAACACTCTTAGAATTCCTCAAATTGTCGAAAACCACAAATTTCGTAGCGTAGATGGAATATCAATCTACACATTTTTGATTACAATCCTCGCCAATCTCTTCTACGGTATCTCAGTGATACTTCGAATCAATGAACTGGTTGGGCCTAAATTTGTTGAATCGACCTTGCCTTACCTAATCGGAAGTGTAGGAACTTTAGTTTTCGATGGGATAATCATTGTGCAAGCTTGGTTGTATACTAAAAAGCCCTCAATTATCGATAATTCACAGCAGTATAGATCTGAGCAAACCGAATATGGGAGTATATAAGTCCCATTTCAATCGGAGGAGAGCAATGTAATATGTATTAAAAATGTAATTCTTTAGTACGCCGAAACCGTTCTTGATTCTCGCAGTCCACAATGATGCATTATAGTCCGTTGGCAACGTTTTTCATCCATTTCATCTCTCCAAAAGTTTCTCTTGCTCGAGAACTTGCTCCATTTACCATGTCAGGATCGATTGTCTCGAGCGCTCTTCGCACACAAGATGACGTCACTGATCTCACTTTGGGTCATAACAACTTCGGTTGATTCAAACTTCACACTTCAACTTCAACTATCTAAGCTCCTTTTTGTCTTTTAAATGTAAGGCACGACCACACTCATCTCATTTTCGAAGTCGAAATCGAATTCAACGATGCGCAACATACGATTGCATTACATGCAGTTAGCACGAGCGGTGTCTATCTCCCGAACTTTTAGTCCGCTCCTCTGTTCCACCCCCGCGCGGCGGCTTAGCAGTGATGGCAATGCTCGGAAATCAACGCAAGAGGACACACATAGCCTTATAGATTTTGAATCACCAAGTGGTAACCGATTGACCACCATCCTGGGCCTTGCATTGAAACTGCAAACCCGGTATAAATCGGCCATTGAACACAACGAAGAACAGAAGCTGGGTAAAAGCGAGGATGAAATCTTAGCAGGATTGTTAGAATTCGAAGGCAAACCATTGGCAAATAAGACAGTGGCCTTCGTAGACCTTTGGCTCCCGGGCGAAGAGCATGCCAAAGGGAAGGACGCTGGATTTTGGAAAAAGAAAATGGTCAGTGAGCGTGTCGCGAAAGCGCTGGGTAATTTCGACGTTTCTTATATGGCTTTCTTATCGCAGCTTCGGTGCGCTGATTTATTTAATTTTAAACAGGAGCAACAACTGTTTCACTTGGTTTTGGCGACATATATGCTGGATACGGGGAACACCCGGAGTATATTGAATCCATGGCACATGTTGGTAAATCGCTCCGCACTCTTGGAGCTGATGTTGTCTGTGCACGTACGTCCAGGCATGAAGCACTAGAGGTGAGATATTCTGAGACGTGGGGCATGTTCAAGTAACTTCTTACTAAATGTTTGACATCTATGCAACAGGAACTCGTTGAAAACGCCCCGGGACTTTCTGTTGTCAACCTGTCTTCCCCAGAATTCGCGCCGTTGACTGCTCTGACTCATATGCTTACTTTCCATAATTTGCTCGGACCTGACATGACTAAAGTTCATCTCGCCTTTTTCCCTCGTCCGTCGCTCAAGTCACCTCTCCTAAACTCTTATCTCCTCCTTTGCCCCAAATTATCAATGAATCTTTCCATTATTCTTCCACGAAATCACGTCAGTGTAATTGAAAACCTCGATATATTTAAAAACGCTCAAAAATATTCGGCAATTTCTGGAAGCCGTATTGTGGTGACGGATGAAGAAAGTACAGGATTAAAGTATGCGGATGGCATCATAGTGGAGAGTGGAGAGTACGAAAAGGGATCGAATGATCGTGACAGAGAATGGAGGGAGAAAATATTGAATATGCTATTGGATGATTCTCGTCTCGAAGGGAAAGGTATAAAATTACATAAAGAGTGGAAAGTCTGCGGAAGTTGGAACGGCTGGACAACTAACGATCACCAGGTGCAAAGGTTTGTAAAATTTATGCATTCGAACTTAGGCTGAAAGATTGCCATTTAATAATTCCGATTTAGACTTTTGGAATCGCCTCGCTCAATGCATTTTAGCACGCTCCCTAATCTGAAGTTTATTGCGATGTCTACCCTCCTCGACGTCGCCTTTCAACACCGCGATCAAATGGACATCAGTGAATGGCTGGGTAATAAGTACGCGGCAGACTAAAATACATGGTTACGGTTGAATAATGTTTTTCACGGTTGTAATTACAGTGCAAGAAATAAAGTTGAAGTTCAAACAATCAAGAATAATTGCCCGGTTATCATGAACTCTCTAGCCGACATGAGGTAATCTGAACGATCTGAAGACATCATCGATATATGTCAAAATTTTCAGCAGAGTCCGACTCTGAATCTCTTGAATCTACAACAGACCAACTCCCAGAAACCAGTGTTCGCGCGATGGCAAATGAAAACCCTACAATTGCCGATCTTCAAGCGAAAATACAATCACTAGAAGCCGAGCGACGATCCGCTCTGTCAAGATATCAATCTAGCAATACATTAATACTGTCTGTTTATCTTGATAGTAACTTCGTAGTCGCATTGTCAGTTCATACTGCGACATTGGATGAGTAAACTCTTCGCTCAAACCAGCGGAGTAAAACCCCATTCGTTAAATGGATTAAATTCAAAGAAGAATTCGCTGAAGAGTTTACTCATCCAATGTCGCAGTATGAACTGACAATGCGACTACGAAGTTACTATCAAGATAAACAGACAGTATAGGAGTATAAATCACCTCATGTATGAGCTACGGTGGTAGAGACTAGCAAGAAGGACAAAGATGAAATACGCAGAATGTCCACTTTGTGAATATAAATGCTGATAGTTTGTTCATTGAAATTTAATGATGGCTGGAGTCAGAGTCCTTAACAAATTATGACTCGACTTTCCTTCTATTGTTCTCCATTTTAACACCGTCTTGGCTCCGGAAAATTTCAAGACACAGTTCCATCGTTTGTTCAATACAACACTATTTATTCTCCTGATCCCTAATGTATTCCTCATTTAGACGGCCACTTCAGTCGTTCGCCGTCCGTTCATACTCACAAAAGCCCATTTTGAGAAGCCCGCCTCCTCATTTCGCTATTGTTGGCGCTGGACCGGCAGGATTTTACACCGCCTATCGGTTGATGAAGCTCATTGAAAATGTCAAGATCGATATGTACGAAGCTTTACCTGTTCCTTACGGATTAGTAAGATTTGGAGTGGCCCCAGATCATCCCGAAGTGAAGGTGAGTTTTTGATTTTTGGAGTCGAGGATTCGACAAATTTACTCACATTTATTCTCTCATTTATGTGAAAAATCAGAACGTAATACATAAGTTTGAAGAAATTGCTACCACTCCTAATTTTAAGTTCTTCGGAAACGTCGAGGTCGGCAAATCGGTTCCATTGTCGACACTTTCTCCTCACTACAATGGCATCATTTTATCTTACGGGGCACCTTTAGACAAATCATTGAATATTCCTGGGGAATCGCTTAAAAATGTTTTCTCAGCAAGAGAATTTGTAGGATGGTATAATGCTTTTCCGGATTTCAAGCATCTAAATCCAGATTTGGATACTGAAGTCGTTAGCATTTTCGGAATGGGCAACGTTGCGTTAGATTGCGCAAGAGTACTATTGAAAGATGTTGATACATTGGCGAAGACTGATATTTCAGATGAAGCAATAGAGAAGTTAAAAAAGAGCAGAGTAAAGAGAGTTAGACTGATCGGTCGAAGAGGCCCGATTCATGTATGACTAGTGAGTTTTTTGAAGTACGCAACCTGAATACTATTTACAATGATTTATTTTTAGGTCGCTTTTACTGCGAAAGAAATTCGAGAGTTATTGTCTTTGAAGTCTCTATACGTCGATGCAAACATCGGTCTGATCAATGGTTCGATCAAAAATAATGAAGCATTTTTAAAGTCAAATCGGCCAAAATCGCGCATACTTTCTCTCATTCAGAAACATTTATCTTCGCAATCGCCATTGACTGATCAAAATCGAGAATTCAAAATTGATTTTTTCCGATCCCCTGTTGAAATATTAGGATCTGGCAAAGCTGAGCAGGTCAAGTTAAGAGTGAACACGGCAGACGGAGATAGAGTCATTGCTACGGACGAATATGAAACTATAGAGTCAGGAATGGTGCTAAAGAGTATTGGATACAAGAGTACTCCCATGGAAGGGCTACCGTTCGACCATGCTCAGAGCATTGTGCCCAACGAAGCGGGAAGAGTGACCATTACCACCGGGGTAAGGAAATTGTTCAATTCATGTATTCATCTTTTGATGATTTATTGACATTTTGGTGTGCTATAGGGACCAGACACCCCGCTCTATGTTTCTGGTTGGCTAAAGCGGGGCCCAACAGGAGTCATTGCAACAACGATGAGCGATGCATTTGAGACTGCCGACACAGTGGTTGCCGATCTTACTTCGCAGGTAGATGCAGGTTTTAAAGCCAAAGCCGGTGGTGACGCTGTTGTACAATATCTCATGAAGAATGGAGTGCGCATAGTGGATTGGAGCGATTGGAAAAAGATTGACAGGCGCGAAGAAGAGTTGGGAAGGAAGAAAGGAAAACCAAGAGATAAAATTGATAATGTAGAAGACATGTTGGCCGTCATAGACAAAATGTAGTAATGTGGTTTCTGTTGTATTTCTGTGGATAAACCCCGATTAAATGATCAATTTATTTATTTACTACTCAAATTTGAGCTTGACACCTCGGTGGAGTCTGGTGGCTGAATTAGTTGCTGCAATCTAGATGCTTCGTCCGGAAACCAAACCAAAATCGATAAATGAATTAAGCCTTTATCGGACTGACGTGAAACTCTTGATATAGCTATTCAAATGATATGGCGCCCTCTGGCACATTTACAGTTTTGGTGGTATTTTCGGCGGCTTTGATGACATATTCGGTTCTCTCGCATCTGAAAAGGCCGCCAAGGAAGACCACCCGGAAGAACCTACTTATATCAAATAGCAGGCAGTTGGAAGATGGTAATTTGAGCGAATGAAATTCATAAACGGCATTTGGTTAAAGTAAAGCTGATCCAATTTATCTAATAGTAATAAGTTTGAGTGCTTTGGCCGAATTGACAAAATCTCACAATGTTACATTGCAAGCGAGGTGTGTTCTGCCTAAAGTCGAGGACAACTGACAGCAACAAAAGCCTAATGCTGTTTTCTATTCTGGAACATTTTGTCATTATCTATTATTGATTGCTTTGTTTGCTTATCGCAGTGCCCTCCGAATCTTGTTAAGACGAGCAGTCTCGCGTAAGTCCAGTATATTTAACGAATATGTACTGAAATCGAAACCAATTGGCTTCTGATTTGTTTATTTTATATGCTAACCGACATTAGCTAAGCATTTGCCGGATATATTGTTGGCCTGCTCATCGGTACAGAAGTTGGACCTTTGTCAAAAGGGTGTGATTGTGCTTCAGTGCCTAGCCAAAAATGGTATGACACGCACAACAGTTAGACAGATCCTTAAAAAGACAGTTTATTTACCAAATGCCGTGACAGATGAAAACCGACAGCTTCTAATACAAGCCGGAGCATTGACGGTTCTTGCTAAAATTTTGAAATTGCTTGAGCTGTATTCACCGTCGATTAGTACCAAACCGGAAGATTTAGACAAGGAGATTAAGAAGGAAATGATTTGTCAGTACGTCGTTATTACCATTTATGATCTAATTGCGAATGATGGTATGCGTACTTTCCGATCCTGGAATAATATGCAATTCACTTATGTTGGTTACGTGTTTAGATGTGCGAAAGACAGAACTGGTAGAAGAAGGTGTTCTTCCAATACTTCACCGTTACATTTCACATCAGAATTCATCAACGAAAGAAATTACATTCTGGGCATTAGTTCTTGTACATTCATTGACCTCCCAAGGTTTACTCTACATCCATTTCCTGGGTATTAAATTATATGAAGACAGGGATTGACATAACCTAATTAGATGAGTTACATGCTAGTATTTTGGAATACGAATTTATTTCTCCCCTAGGACAGATGATTAGAAGTTCTTATGGTAATGCAAGCATGCAGAAACTTTGCGTTCATGCGTTGGTTCGACTAATCGGTGGATCCGATACTGATGGTTCGATAAAATTACATACTGCGCCACTATTGTGCGAGAATACTAATATTCTTTAATCTAGCGATTGAAAAGCACTTAAAATCATTGTTACCTTTCAATATTGTGGCCTTGCTCACATCAATGATCAAGAGCGGTTTGTCGTAACAGTTGTACTCCCCAAGACTCGGTCTTTGACTCATATCCTTTTGTCATAGACGACACTGAGTTAGCGTATTGGTGCTTGTGCTTGATGCATGAATTCGTTTCTAAAGGTTTGATCCCTCCTGGTTATTCCAGCGGTGATATCAAATTCTTTAACACTCGCGTCTCAGACGTCTGTCGAGCTGAATTTCGTCAAAGGAAAGATATCATCAAGTCCCTTATATCATTGCTTTCGATCAAGGAAGACTTGCTCGTCAGGGTAGTCTTGCGATCGCTGAAGTTTCTTTCCCTCCGCGATGGTACGTTCATTCTAACGTGTAAGTAAATTGATCAATTTTTGACGAATCCCGCATGCAGAACCGTTTCAAAAGCAACTCATAAAGAATGGATTGGTTGCAAAACTTATGGGATTATTGGCCGATTCTAACGACGAAGACAATAAGTATTGGGCTTTAACTGTCTTGCATGACTTAAGTTCTCATGGTACGGCGGTTATCGCATCTATCAATAATAACGTACAACGATAACATAATATCATTATGGATAGCGTCTGCCTGTCGTGAAATTGTTACCCGCAAGAACATCACCGTGTTGAATGAATTGGCTTCAAGTAGTAAACCCGTCATTCCGCTGTATATCGTGGATATTTACAGCAGCATTTGCGGTTTAGGTTTGGACGTCTCTTTGTCTTCAATGGGCTGGATTAACCATGATTAAACTTGAAATAACTTCCATTGAAACAGCGAGATGTAATGACGCGATTTTAGATAGTAACGTTATTGAAGGCGTTCTAAAATTTTTGCGGTCGGATGATTATGACCTACAATGTGGTGGATTGACTTGTCTTTTTAACTTAACTGTGATGGGAGGTATAACTAGATAATTATTTATATCATTCTACGTTCAAACATTTGACCGGTTCTTCAGATGCGATTATCGAAGAGCTCGAAGATTACGATGTGATTGATATCTTGAAGGATCTGATACTGAATCATCAGAAACAAAAAATTTTGAGTATGACTGCAAAGATCATAGCGGTATTTGCCTCAAAGAGTATGTTTTTTGTTTATTTCTATTGCCCTGCAGGCATTGTATGATTAATCTTTGACTACAGACCCCTACACCAAAAACTACATTCGAACACATATAGTTAAACCGTTGCTAGCAGTTATCTCTTCGTTGATATCAAATGTTGTTCATGCAATCTACCTTCAATCGAACATTCCTTTCGCCGATAAATTGTCTCCACAAGTTACTCATTCGCCTCGACAACTGCTTTCCCCTGTTGTCAATAACTTTGGCAGTATTTCTTTACCCCAGGGTTCAGAGTTAAACAATTCCGTGGCTCCAGAAATCGTTTTGGAGTCTGGATTTTTGCAGGTGGAGCCAAGCGAAGAAGCATGGATCTCTGAAGAAAATATCCAGAGGATAAATAGTATGGTAGGTGCCTTTTCGATCAGCTCCATAGTATTATGATGCGATTTCAGGATATAACCTATCATACCCTCACGTTGCATCAGACCCAAGAATCTGCGTCTCTCACCATCAACACGTCAGCAAGGCACCTGTCTTCGGACCCGGCACCCACTCCAGTTAATTTAGCGACGGGTACCCAGTCATTGCAGTCGCAGCCATCATCAAGTATCCCTCCGTCGATCTCCCCCGATTTGGCGGGGAAACTTCTCAGTTCGTATTCCGAGAGATTGCTAGGTTTGCTAAATTGCATAGACGTTTGGGGAACTGAAGCTAGGCTGTTTGATGAAATCGAAGACAGATTGGCCAATGTTATTCAGACTGAGGATAATGAAGCTGGACCCAAAGCGGATGGGGAACGAGTACTCGCTTTGTCAGATACTGTATCACCACCAAGCAAATGTGACTCTTCTCAGCCTTTTATCGCAACAACTAATGATATTCATCCCGGTGACATTAGCCCTTCTGAAGAAACATCGCCAACGGATTCTGTAGGTCTGGTCGATGTGGCTAATTCACTTCTGGATTTGGTTCTGCTCCCGTTGCTGAATCAGAGTTTCAAACTCAAGCAAATGGATCGCCACGAATTTTCACAAGATGACAGCGAAGTCAGCGGGAGCACCAAGCCCGATTGGCGAGTTAAAAAAGACCTAACACCTTCAGCTGAAAGTGGTGGCCACTTAAATGACCAAGACGAGAACGTGATTCGGTCGACAAAGACAAATTTGGCTCGACTTGGTATAGTGGCCATCGCTACGTTGGCTGAAATTCGGGGTAATAACTTTATTTGAATTGAACATGCGGAATTTATGCTGAAAACTTGCGTTTATGGATGGTATAGAATCCGTCCGACTGTATTTGGTGGAGGAACGTTATTTGGGAATGCTCATTGCGATTATACAAGAGACCCTGAAAGACTCGTATATAGTTCCTGCACCAACAAGCGATGGAGATTGGAGGGATTTGCGTCAAATATCTCTCGAAGCATTCTCCCGATGCGCCTGTTTAAGTAATTTGATAGTCGTCGTTTCTGCCCATTGATAACTTTGGATCTAATCTGTTGCTGTTTTAGTGCCTCGTTCCGTCGTAATCAACGTTCCTCACGCCGTCACCACGATTTGGGACGAGATTTATCGGTTGTCCTGCCCCCAAACCTCGAAGCATGGCCTAATGGTCCTCGGCAATGACCGAGCAGCTCATGAGTTGTTTTATTGTCATTACTGGTTCCACAAGTTTGTGGTCTTCCCTCCGATGGCAAAATCTACATACATACGCATTGGAGAAGAAGGAACAAGCCCCAATGTAGCTATATCAGACAATGGATTAGAGGTGAGCGACTTGTACGTTTGATTTTGATTTTTGAGACTGATTGGATATTTGTCTAGGTACGAAACGATAAGTGGACGTTTGAATCCGTACGCGCCACGCATGGGGTGCGCTCATCTGGAAAATATATGTACGAAGTCGTGCTATCGACTGACGGACTTATTCAAATTGGATGGGCAAATACTCGATTTATGTTTGACCCCGAAGGCGGTAACGGTGTCGGTGACGATTTCCAGTCCTATTCTTATGATGGATATCGTCAGCGTAAATGGCACGGAGCAATGCGAGACGAAGCAGTGAGGATTGAGCAAGAATACGGAGAGCAGTGGTTCAAGGGAGACGTAATAGGCGTTATGATTGATTTCGATTCAAAACCGGGAGGTGGACTGATACAGTTCATGCGAAATGGTAAGGACATGGGCGTCGCATTTGATACAGTAGATAAGCAGGAGACATGGTTTCCGGTAATGTTAATCTATCAAGTCACGCTGTATCTCGGGATTCTTAATGAAAAAAACTTTTAGGCTTTATCTCTGTCTACTTCTCAAGGGTGTAGACTTGCTTTTGGCGGGATGCTTGATCCATTAAGGTACCGCGGCTGCTTTTATTTTTCTATTGCTCTCGTGTATCGGTGTCTTATGTGAGTTGTAAAAGGTTCCAAGCTCCCGGCTTCAAATCTCTTGCGGCAGCATTCAATTTGCCTATTCCCGTATCATCCGGCTCTCCTCCGAAACCAACTCTACCTACAAACGAACAGACGTCAAATGAGCACACTTTGGATGAACCTGCTTCCGATGATCACACTCCAAACGAATTGGCTTCAGACAAAAATAGAGATATTATATCGTTACAAATACCATTTCAGCCTGATATGTACTTTGAAGTGATGTTAGGACTCCATGGATGGGTGAAGTCAATAACGTAAGTTAATTCATATATTGCTGTTGCAGTTAAGTTATCTAAGACCTATGAAATGGGACAATAGCGTACTTCAAGTTGGAGTGACGGATAGACTCCACAACACGATTTTTCTCGCTTTCTACAAATCCAAAGCAATTGTACTGAACGTACAATGTGACACGGAAGATGAAGATTGTTACATTACATACCTGCCCGAATTTCTTGATAGGTATTATAGCAAGAGTGCCAACGGCACTGAGAAATCTGATACTGAAATTCGTGTGAGCAGAACCGTCACGGAAGTGGATATTGTAAGTGCAGGATGCGAACTTTAGTTTCTTGAATTTTCACTGACTCATATACACGGTAGACCCCTGAAAGTCAAAATCAAAACTCAACGGAAAATTCCAACCTCGAAGAGTTCATCGCAACAATTCCCGGATCGTTGACAGATTTCGGGTCTATAGAAGAAGGCACGATTGGCTCAATGTACGCTTCACACGACACACTAGAGAAAACCTCGGCTGATAATATTGCAGATAACGTTGGCATGGACGAAAATAATCGTTCCGGAAAAGTTTCATCACCCTCTGAAACACCGTACTCGACCCAACCATCAAGCCTATTGAATGCATCGTCGGAGAAGTTACCCACCGAGGATAATAACGACGACGTGTTTCCGATTCAAGTTCTTTATGAGTTCCGCAGTTCAATTTTGAACGTGGAACAATTACGGGAAGGTGATGTGATTGGGGTAGCGGTTGGGTACGACAAAAATGATGGGTCAAGCAAAAAAGCGGGGGGAGAAAACGACGAATCATCCAGGATCGTGTTTACTTTGAATGGAACCGTAATTGGTATACTTTATTTCCCTTTCCCTGTCTGCATCATTTACGAGGAGACAATTTCTTGATCGAATCTACTTAATACCGTTATATAACTTTTCCGGCTTCCGTTTCTCAATGATTAGGACCACCGATTCCAATCTCTGGACCACCGTCACGATTGAGGATCCCTTATATTCGAAATATACCCCAATCAATTGTCAATTTCGGCGCAAGAGATTTCTTGATTACCAAAAATTGGTCAGCAGAACGGAAAACTGAATTTTATGGAAATATTTTAAAGTACTTTTCTCGACCGTGAATTGTGTGTTTTGAAAATGTAAATTGAGAGGTAGTCTCTTAAATAATAGTATTTTAGTCTGAGTAGGAGCAGAATATATATTGTAAGAATATAAACACCCATTTTTCTTTCCAAGTTTTGGTTCCGCGATGCGGTACATAAATGATACAGTTTTACTTTTATGCTCATTTTCAGAGCCCCAATTTCCAACGCTATTAAACAAAATATCGGATTGTGAAATCAAAATGAAGTTTACACAAGAACCCATTACGAATCTCAAGATTTTCCAAAAATCCAACGTTTTTGTAAGGAAATATTTACGCAAATACTACAGCTATAAAAATATTAATTTTGCCATGAAATAAGAGGGTATCCCGACTGGTACTATTTTCAGAAAAAAGAAAAAGCATAAAAGTAACAAATTCGGCGATACCCACTGCTTCGCTATGCTGATCCTCGGTCAACGTACGTTATCAAGAATATATACAATCATTAGAACAGAAAAGGCTATGCAACAAGAAGACAAATAAATTTAGTAACTAATTATGAAACACGAAACATTCGATGTGTTGTTCGAATTAAGTTTCCTCAGCTCAAGGATTTCTTGTGGACTAATAACTCGGTTAGTCCCGCTAGACCTAGTCCATTGACACTGGTACTGTCGACGTTGTGAGCCTTTACCAAATGATATTTTAAGCCACCGAGGCTACTGTACTGTTTACCACATTTGTATAAGCAACTGAAAATCTTATCACGTTTTTCTTTTTTGGTTTTGGTTCCGTCGGGTTGGGCTTTCGAAGGGAAACGGTCCGTAGTTGATACAGGGAACGAAGATAGAGTAGGATTGCCCACAGTGATTGGAGACGTTGGCGGGGTCAAAGACGACGAAGCAGCACAAATAGGGTTGATGTAGAGTGTTTGAGGTGGCAGTTGGGGTGTTGGTGGTTTTTGCTGTTTCATCCAATCGGCATGCGAACTGGCGATGTGAACTCGAAGGCTACCAGTGTTTTTGTACGACTTGGAGCACTCTGGGACTGGACAGACCGTTCTATTGTCTACTTCGCTGGACGATGCTGCCGAATTGGGGAGAGACTCTTCCACATTGACTTTTACCGACGACGTGGAGGATAATGAACCGGGGGTACCGTCAGTCGTGACCAATGTGGTGGGTGTCTCGGGTGGAGGGAACGACGGCAAGGAAGACAAATTCAAAGATAGGTCTTCAGCGGTGACGAGACATTGTGGTTCCAAGATTTCTGTAGGGGATGCCGGTATCATCATAGGGAACGATGCAAGTGAATTCGGGTTGAACGAAACTAGATCCAACGACGAAGGAGATTCTGAACCAGGGGATTTCAATACCACATTATCGAAAGCCGATGAGTTTGTATCTGTTGCAACCGAGCGTTTGTTAGACCCCAGTTGAGGTGCATAATGTTCGATATAATCGCTGGACCAAGAGCGTTTTTTGGACCAGGCGTATGGGTGAATGGACGGTGGGTTCCTCGGTGCGTCGAGATGAGAGAATCGCCGCAAGAGGGGATACGGGTTTTGCGCTTGAGTGTACGGGTTAAATGCAACGGGGGAAGTTGGATTGGACGAAGGCGGGGAATTGACGAGATCGTCGAGCGAGCTGGTGGTAGTTAAATATTGCGTCGGAATGCAACTGCTGGGATCAGCAGTCATGTCCATAGGAAACCCACTCGATTTACAGGACAAGAGTGATTCCAAATCATCCGATGCAGAAGAAGCCGCATCTTCGACATAAACATGTGATTCTTCATAATGCTCCTGTAGAAGAAAACAATGAGTCACTTCGGTACATTTGAACTGGCGTCATCAAAATAGAGAAGCCCAGAGAAAGAATTACAAAGAAAGTACAGGAAAGGGTTTGAAAAATAAAGCTTTGTAATAATAAATTAACATGAATATAGAGTTGGATGTAATTAATTACTCTATATCCATGGATGACAAAGTGGTGACCAAACTGTCTGAGCCAACACCTGGCCCTCGCCAGTCGTTCCGAAACCACACGGGCGCTCATCTCTAAACAGACCAAGGAAGAGGGAGGGGCAAGACATACCAAGAGTTCGTATAAATCACGGAGGACAATTCCACAGCAGCTAAAATTTTTGCAGAAAGCGGCTTCAAGATCTTTGGTTTCAAGAAAATCCTCTTCGGTACGATTTGGGCGAGGGGAGTGATCGGCGATAATGAACGGATGCTGAAATTCACTGTTGACAGGTGAGGGACGGAGTTATTAGCTGAACGTGAGATTTCATTTGATGAAATGTCATTTAAAAGAAGCATACCTGTTGAATTGGGAGGAAGGATTTGAGTCCTTGGATGGCAAGGGAGGAGCGCCAGGGGCGGAGGGTTTATCTACTGCGGGCATGGCTAGTGTCGTGTAATGCAAGTCAGATAGATATGAATAAGAATAATGCGGGCGGCAGAGTGCGGTGGATGAGGAGAGGGATGGTTGCGGATGGGATGTCTGTGGATGGGATGGGATGGGATGTGAGAGAGGGAATCCCTGCATTTCTGGTGTGACGACATTCCTCCATCGGCCACGGATCCTGCCTGAAAATAATAGACTGGAAATAATAGAAATCCGTCTCGCCCGTTCCTCTGCAATCCTGCCCATCGCTCCAGAAGAGAAAATGTCCGCTGCAGCACATACCTTTCTATGCAGTCAGAGAAACACAGTCGAGGTTACAGACACAACAGGCTTATATTAAATTGGGGTTGCGGGGAGGACGAGGATGCTGCGAGTGTTGAAATCCCGTCCACCCTGTCCTGTGCCTACTTATAATACAATGTGCTCATCGCCCACAGCAGCCATTGAGCCACATCCGGCGCACAAAGACTGCAGAATACACACCGTGAATGCACGATACGCTTATTCCATCGCTCTTGACTCTTTCCCCCACATCGGCTGTTATCGGCTCTCCATCTCTCTTAGTCCCGGCCACGTTCTCTGCTGGCAACCGGACTCATCGGGATTTGGGCTGTGTCCGCTGTGCTACTGCCGCTCTCACATCTCAGCTCTACCCGTGCTCTGCAATCAGGCTATTGTTGTTGTGTTATGATGCTATTATCGCTGCTCATCTAAATTCATCAGTGTCACCATTCGGCTGCATTTTAAACTCAGGGTCCGCTCCGGCTATACGTGGTGACTGGGTTGCACGTGACTCGGGGGAAGAAGGGAGGAATTGGGCCATGCGTTCAGGGTGCAAGAGCCATGCTGACTCAGGCAGAAGATCTTTGACGCGTCATTGATCCGTTGACGATCCCTTTGACGCTTCATTCACTCCGCTTTTGGAAATTCCCCATTCAATTCATATTTCATTCATATAGATTCATATTCAAACCCACTAACGGAATCAATATCCAATCTGCTTCCAAAACCTTATTCCAAAAATATATCTCTTCTCGCTACACAGATAAAGATGTTGTGGATAATTTCAATAACATGCGATTTTAGTTAATAGGTATTCTTAACGTTTCCCCTTCGCTATTCAGTAGTCTCACAAAAGCCGAATGCGCCACATGTACCCTTGATCATGAAAAATCAAACCCCTCTTCCTCCTCCTCTCCGCCGAATCCAAAATCTTCCGCGGGCTGTTTTCTGCTATTCTTCATTTTTCCCTTACCAAATCCCTGATTCCCGCGACTAGATGTATTCATACTTTGATAATGTAGCAAACTTTGAAGTTGATTGGTGGTGTATTTGTTCAATTTGGAAACAATAAATGCCGAACGTATCGGGATTCGATTGAGCTGTGTCTGAATCGAAACCTTTAATCGCGAAAAGTAAAGATAAACCACATTTTCAGTACGGCCGCTGTCTGAATAATACAACAAACCAAAAACAGAAGAGGAAAAAACTAAACGCACCACATCTTGAACGCTGGTGCAGGCAAAGACAGCATCGCGAATCAATTCGTCAAGTTCATTGATGAATGTATCCAAATCGATGTCTTCACTCTCTTCTTTTAATGCCTTCGTCTCGTCCGCCCACCGCTCAGCGAAGATCCAGACAATGTTGACAAGCTTGATGCCGAAATCAGGGTACTTATTCTTGATAAACTCCATCTTGAAGCCGTTCAATATAGTAATCATTTCTCGAGGGGTAAGCAAAGTGGTCAGAGTCTGGATGGTTTGAAGGGCAACAGTGTAGTGTTGATGCTCTTGCTCCGGAATGTGATAATGATGTTGGGTTGCGTCGGGCCCGTCATTCGATGGGACGAGCAGAGACGAATGAAACTTCTTTTTCCAATGAAAACAGACAAATTTGATAACATATCCGAGAATGTTTGTACGGAAACCAGGTAAATCAAAATTACGAAACAAGTCAAGATACGGCGCCAATAACTGGACATCCGGCCGACCGTGCGCGTTCTTTGGAAATCCCTTGGAAGAAAGAATAATATCGATTTGCGACCAGATTGGATCGGATTGTGGCAATCCAAAGTAATGAGCCAGATACAAAACAGTATGAATAGTAGTGATCGGGGTAAAGTTTGTCAACCATGAAAGCGGGTAAAAGTATAAATGGGATATAAACAAGTCAAGCGTCGAAGGGGTTGCGTTTTGAAGGGTAATTTCCAAAGCGGACGGAATAGCTCTCCCTCTGGCGAGGTGTCCTGCACCAAATAAATCCATTCTTCGTTGAAAATATTCACATCGACGTATAAGAACACATCTGTGGAGTCTGTATGTTACCCTGACCGAATTTGAATTCACTGTAACAGATTTAGGGATGTCTACGCCCGCGCTTTTGCTTTCAGACATAACGGAACTCCGTTTTTCGTTGGGCGAACTGTCACCACGCATCGGCTTTCGGTAACTGAAATCAAATGAACTATTTGCATCGGGTTCATCATTCGGGGAAAGAATGTTGGGGAAGATAAACGTGATAGTCACATCCCCGAAACCGGGACATCTAACTAAATCTTGAACCAGTTGTTCAGGGGAAGTAAACAGCTCGAACCGACAGTTATCGAGATTGTGCAGTGTATTTAATTCATGATAACTGTCGGTATACGCCGTTGCTTCGCTATCTACCGATGTGCTGGCGATGGAAAAGGTGGCGGTTGAAGTCGGGCGGGAAGGTGGACGTGATGTAACAGGATGCAAAGGGCGAATGGAGGGTGACCGAAGGGGTTGAAATGAGAGTGTAGGAGAGAAATGTGACATGGTGATTATAGCCGGGCAACCTTCTGTTTTGCGTAATTTCTTTATCGTTCTAACTTTTTGATGTCTTTAGGGCAAAAATCCAATTAATTCGCTGAGAGATGGTAGAGTAAAATTCAATAAGTCGGTCCTACGGTACCTATCACGCTCTACAAACTCTGAATAGCCGGGAAATATCCCTTCAATGTTATACTTTTGATAAAAGCTTTGAATCCTCCCTACGTTCTAAGTTTTGTGTGAAATCTCGTCGTTCGTCTTCCTTCGTCCCAGTGAACCCTTTAACTCGACATGGCGGCACCACGGCATAGATATTAAAAACGGCGGGACGCCGGGAATGTCTTACTCGCGTCGGTAGATTTGACTGTGCCTTTGCGAAAACCTACTCAAGTTGCAAATAACAACATAAATAATGCCATTGATTTGGAAGCCCAGATATTCAAAAAGTTTATTTCATTCAATAAATGATCTGATTCTTCTTTACTTTGAGTATTCGTATGCTTACCGGTCTATATGAACTAGATTCACCAAACGATCTGCAGTTCACTAGCACAATTCAAAATAGCCAAGGTGTTGCTCATTACGTCATTCTATTATCTATTGTCCTTCGCAGATACCCTTTCCAACCACAATCATCTAAACCGACAATCTCAATCACTAACTATTTGTCCTGTTAGCAAACAAATACCGAAAATGTAAGCTCGGATCGCCAAAAAGGGCCACCCTGATTGCCTACCATCCTATACTATCCAAGGCCAAACTATCAATAATTGTACTCTTGGTAAATGACTGCCTCAACGTCTATTGACCGCCACAAATGACAAATGAGTAATTTAATGTATAGTGTGAACTGGAACAAGATGGCTTGGCCCTTCGTTATTTCATTTCATGAAATATCATGCTCATCGTTTTAACTCTTTTGTGTGTTGCCATGAAATTTTGCCACTTTTTATCACATGAGAGTGGAGGAGGTTTGAGATTTTTTTGCATAGGCTTGAGAGAGAGTTGCAGATTAAGTCGGGGATGTTCTGTCCCTTGCCTTTCTGCTAATTTTCGAATTTTCAATACCTTGTGCTACATATTCATACATCCTTAAGAACTGCGTTCCTCGTATCACATGCAATAAAGTGATTATTTGTATTAATGAAATATGAACTTTTGTAGCAGTTAACCATATATCACATGTGAAGCATAACCATTTCTTCAGTGATCGCGTCTATCCGAGGGCCTAAAGATGAATAACCCACCTTCTTTAAACTCCAGAGTCACTCAAAGTCGGCGCATTCCCTCTTTTTTGCATAAATAGACTATGCAAAACGCACTCTCGTTATTTCCTCTTCCACAGAATACTTTCTCCAACGATATAAAAACCGCCTTCCAAAACCGCCAATACACTGATTTATGTTTTCGGCTCACCGTATCGACGGATGATACGGCAACAGAAGATGTCTGGATACACAAATCATTCTTCGATGTGGATATAGCCGCCAAGTTTCTCGAATGGTACCCAAATCAACATGTTATCGATGATAACACATATACGGGATTTGACATTCGTGCTGTCGTGGTGGATAGTATCACCGATTTCAAGCAATCCGTAGAAACAAGAGTATACCGCTGTTTCGATAATGAGAAATTAAAAGATGTGTTAATTCGATTACTGGAGACCGAATATGCGGCAGATATCACTATCAATGTTCAATCCATCTCTATCAAACTTCATAAATTCATCCTCGCTATTCGATGTCCCTACTTTACGACTTTATTCCAGTCTTCTTTCGCCGATGCTAACTGTAGACAATACACACTTCCTGCCGATTTATTTGAGAATGAAGAAACTCGAAGTTGGTTGTTAAAGTATATTTATACCGGAGATACCACCGAACTAGCGACGGTATCTGATGTGTCCAAGTTGTTCAACGTTTACGAGAGCGCGGATTATTTGGGTATGGAATCATATGGCAGACTTGTCATACATTATTTGTTCAAATTATGCTATCTTAAGAAGGACACTATGTCGTTGGTTTTACCGTTTTGTCAAGAATTCCATTTGACTGAAGTTTATGCTCACATCAAGGGAATTTGGTTGGATAACTTTGAGAGCCTGTTGTTGATTGAGTTGTTGAAACTGGACGATTCGATGCAAAAGGATATATTGTTAGAATTTGAAACGAAATATCTCAATATCGACAATGTATTATCGTTGCATACATCCTTCAAGTCTTCTCTCACGACCTCCAGCCGCAACAGTAAACTCGAAGCCATCTTGGAACGTTTAATTCAAACAGTCGATTCAAGAGTTCGTTCGTTTCTTCCGAAATTACTGAACCCAAAATTATTACACTTGTATCTCCTCAAGCCGCCGATACTAGAAATCAAGGATCGAATTGAATGTGTTTCCGAAATTGTGCTTCAATCCTTGAATGATCACCAGAAGGCGGCTAAATTAGGCTTTCTCGCTTGGAACTGTCACAAAATAATAAACGAACAAGACCTGGCAGTATTGAATACACTAGACGAATTGAATACAGCTATGGTTAATACCGAATTGGGTAAACTCTCAGAAACAGTCCTGAATCATCTTGCCAATAATTGGCTTAATATTCAATTATCAAACGGGTTTGCGAATTCTTCGTCAATCGATCAATCCAGTTGGGCGGATTTTATTTCAAAAGTTGCAGCTAAAGCCAATATCACGGTGGCCGAGCTCATGGGTGACGATATTTCTCAAATGAACCAAATCAAAACTAAAACTGGTCTCGCGGTGAAAACGAAATCAAAGGACGTGGTATCCACCACTTTGCAGAATACTATCCACTCCCTAACTGCAACCAAGAAAAGTTCTCGTAGTTCAACTCGAAATCAAAGTATCCGCAACCCTAACGCAACCCTGAATCGACGTTTGAGTAGTCACACTTCACGCAGAACGGCGACAGCTACATCCTCTTCTGTTTCATCATTAACCAATCTTGCAGCTAATCCCAAATTGTCTTTATCAATTTCAAACTCTAATATCGCCCACAACCACAGTGACGGTCTATCAGTGAACCATCAACCCCATCATATCATTCAGTCACCTCGTACTCCAAGGTTATCAAATTTACATACCACGTCGTCAATTCCCACTCGGATTCCTATTCCGAACTGTACAGTTTCACGCCTCGGCATTACAAAATCATTTATGAATGAAGACAAAAACGCAGGAAGTAAACTCCCAAAAAAATGTAACTTCAGGTGACATGGATCGTTTGTGTTATACTTGAATCATGATCATTTGAATACAAATGTAAATTTATTTAATGAAAACTAATTCAACGCGATGTAACATCCCATAATATACTGAATAAATGAATATCGATACACCAGCCTATATTGCGACAGGATCAACGAAAACTGAGTTGAAGCACTAAATATTTAATAACAGTTTTGGATAAAATTCTTGATTACATGGCATGGGTATCTTCAATTACAGTTTGCAACAATCCTGGCGCTGCTGCCGACACTAAAAATCTAAACTACTAGACAAACACTAAACATATCAAACTACGCAAATAGAAATCGCTTGACTGACTTTGAACAATTACCAATTACTTCCTCCTCTTCCTCTCCCTCCGGATTTACTTCCACGTCCTCGATTTCCACCCCTACCACCGCCGCGAGTATACGGACCCCTTCGTTCTTTTTGTTGCTCTTTTTCACGGTCCCAACCGGGATATCCGTTCACATTTTCACCTGAACCTCGACTGCTGCCTTTACTTCTTGACCCAGAATATCCGCCTCCACGACCTCGTTCGTTTCCATAATTTCGTCTGTCGCCGCCACCATACCCACCACGTGAGTATTGATTTTGCTGTTGGTGTTGTTGTGATGGTTGCTGCTGTGATGGTTGATAAGGCATCGTAGAAGGCATCCCTTGTGTCGGTGGGTTGGTGAAACCAAGATTAGCCATCATGTTGAGATTCGGCATATTCGGGAAGTTAGGAAGGTTGGGAAGGTTTGGGAAATTTTGGAGATTCGGCAAGTTTGCAAACATATTTAACATGTTGATGGGCGGATTTCCGGGAAATTGACCGCTTGTTGGAGCATTTGGCATAGACTGCTGTTGAAACTGGGATGAAGAAGGAGGTGCTGACGGGTTTAAGCTACTAAGAAGATTCTGGAGTGCCGAAGGATCAAATGCAGCTGATGGGTTGATTGGTACAGATGGCTGAATTGCTGAGACGGGGGGTTGGGGTAAAGCAGGTTGCACTTTTCTACCAGGACTTCTAGGAGGCGACACACGATAAGCTGGTTCGGCGGCTGCACTTGTTGTCGGTTCAGGTTGATCCCAAGCCGCTGTGTTGACTTCTTGGCGGGTAACCGATGGAACTTGAGGAGTACCGCTGCCGCTGTCTGACTTTTTCTCTCGATTCACAACTACCACGCCCATCATCCATTCGTCGGAACGGATATCGCTAATGTTATCGGCATTTTCCAAGTTTTCAATCCATTCGGGCAATTCGTCTCTCGGTCCAAACATACAAATATAAAAATCTCTTAGTTCTTTTGCTTCTCCACGTTCCGTAACGACAGCGTATCGACGTCGGGAATGAAATAGGTCAAATAGAGTTTTATATGATTGATAACCTTCGACATCCGAGGGTGGAAGTATGCGAAAGACAAACACTTCTCGATTTTTGGATGGTATACTCTGGGTGATATACGGAGTGACTTTATCATCCGGAATTTTTCCACCTATGACAAACTCTTTTGGTAAATAGGGACTCCAAGGATCCGCAGGTTGAGAAGACATCGGTAGGACACGACCGGCGGCTTGAATGACGTCTGTGTTGAACGAAAAAGCTGGGTTAAGACTTTGAATTGTACCGCTCCAAACCGGGACTGTAGGGATGACGGTCTTGGTGATTGATAATCGTGGTTTGGGTGTCGAAACAACGCCGTTATTAGAGTTTGAAACCGGGGTAGAAGATGGGATACTGCTCAAGATGTCGAGAGGATTGATTTTCGTCTTTGCACTCGGGGTCTCAGCCATGAGTGACGCAGAAGAAGAACGTGAGGTGGATGGTATGGGCATGGCAGTATCTTCTGAGACTTCAGGCGATGTGTCTGTAAACTCTTTCGATGTGGGAGATTGAACAGCAGGAATATCAATTGAATCAAGAAGGCCGATGGAATCTTCGTTATACTTGAATTCATAGGGACTTTCAAATTCTTCCTGTTGATCGTCGCCTTCGAGGTGTTCGCCAGTAGCATGATCGATATCGTATTTTGAAGTCGATATAGATGGAGTGCGGGAGTGAGAACGAGAACGAGAGTGATCACCAGATTCGTGGTCAGCCGTTGATTGAATAGCAGCATCCATTGAGTCCTCTTCATTCGGAACAAAAGTAATTGGTCTTTGTTCCGGTTCCGGCAACTGGGCTTTCCTGACACCAAAACTTTCAATTTCTTGTTCACCTTTGTGCGTCTTCTTTGTGATAGGAATCCGGCTAATGTCGGTAATAATACTACTTTTCATGGTTTCGATTCTAATTTCTTCAGCTAACTTTTGATATTCCAAGTTCATTTGTTCGGGCGTCATTTTGGCTAATTCCGCGGCACTCCATTCTCCGGTCAAAATAAATTTCCTTCGAACTAAATCATTCTTCGCATCTTTGAGATTTGCTCTGATAGAACGAACTTTGGCTTTATAAGTATCCGAATCCGGGTACAGAGCGAACAATTCAGCTTCAAGCGAGTCGGCAAGTGTTTTGGGATAGGAAGGATCTTTTGATACGAGTTCGGCCGAATTGACTGGGTCGGACATGTAATCTTTGAATATACTTTCAATGGCAGAGGTGAGGAACTTGACAATATTGTCTCGATGGGAAGAGTCGGATCGTTGGTGCTTGGCAGAGACAGGTGTAGTAGACGTAGCAGACATGGAACTGGATGAAGATTTTTTATCATTCTTAGTCAGGGAGGAACGGGAAGATGATACCGAACCAGTCCTTAATTTTAATTTAGGACGACCGGTAGATTTAACATCTCCTTCTACTTTGTCTGATTTATGAATGCCTGCAGACGATTTATCCGAAGAAGAATGATCTTTTGATGATTTACTCTTCATGACAGATGAATCACTACAGATATTATCAGACTCTTTAGAGGACTTATTATATCCAGCCATCCCATCAAGATTCTGACGCTTCATTTTCTGTAATTCCTAAACAAAGTCATTTAGAACGATTAAAGAAGGTAGAGTGGAAAGATTGTAAATCACGATTCAGTTTATCAGCAAAACAGCCAAAGAAGCAACGGAAAAACAGAAGCTGATACATACTTCGTCTTCAAAGTGATCCTCAGACGCATCGAGTTTTCGCTTGCTCCTCCTTTGCTTTGAGTCAACATTGGAGGGAGGTGGTGCGGCGGAACTTCGATTAACCTGGACATCGGAGGCTATTGTACCCATGCATTTAGTAACGATTGTTCCTGCTGGAGTCAAGGCAGAAGAGGACAACTTACGCAGTGCAGAGCAAGGAGGACAAACATATGTTTCGAAATGCGAGGATTCCTCTTCAGTCACATTCACACAAGCGCCGTGAAACCTATCGAAGCAAGTTTAATATAATAGGGATTTGAAGTTAAAATAAGATTGTTAAGAAGGAACTCACCAGTCACTGCACTTGTCACATTGAATCATGAACGACCCGTCGTTCGGTTTCCGGCACAGGCAGTATAAGACTTCATCTGTTTCCAATAGTTTTCTGGACTTTCTCCTGCTCCGCCTACTTCTACGGATATTTTCACTATCAATGGACTCGGGCGTTGATTGACCAGATGCATCGCTGTTTTCACCTTTACTACTACTAGCTCGCTTACCACCGTACGTGGCCACCATGTTCTCGTCCTGATCACTATCCGACGAATCATCCGAATTTTCTTCTTCATCAATATCATACCGCTTCCTCAACGACCTACGGGAAGGAAGGACAACCACCAGCTTGGTCTGTTCATTACTACGGCTGTCTTTTCCCCCTTCTTCGTCATACTCGCTTTGTATGACATGATCTTGGTGCTGACTGTGATCACCATTTACATCATGAAACGAGGGTAAATCTTCAGCAACATTATTTAACGTTTGCGGTGCTTCTTCCATATGAGACGACCGGAAAGGAGTCATATTATTCATATTCCCGTTCCCGTTCATCTCTTGCACGTCCACGCCAGGGACCATGTTCATCCCGACATTCATATTCATACCCATATCTATGTTCATATCCATATTCATATTTAACGCCATTTCGTTCCCATTCATCGACATGGAAGATAAATCGTTGATATTCCCCAGCGGAAGGGAACTCGCATGTTCGGCCATCCATTCCAAATCTACATGACTGGAATCAACGGATGTCTCTCCGAAATTGACATTGGGTAGGATAAACTGCTGATTCTGAATCGAGATGGGGAGGGACGAATCGGATTGTGATTGAGAAAGAGAGGGGAAAGGAAACTGTTGATTCGAGTCGTCGGGGTTCATAGTTGTATCGAAGAACTGATGGTCAGCCGGGGCGACGCTGTGTTGCTGTGGTATCGATTGTTGAAAGGGGATGGATGATGATGGGTGCTCGGAAGAGGCCTTTTGGATGGATGAACCAGAGGTAGCTACTTTCTGCTTAGTGCTGTTGCTGTTGTTGTTATCGGATGGATTAGAAGACTCTTCTTCAGCCAGAATGATGTACTCTTGGAGCATATTTAGGGAGGATGGAGGGTGCACAAATGGAGACTGCAGGACACAACTCAGGGATAGACAGAGGGCAAGGAGACCCTTGATGGCAGTTATATGCAGAGAAAAGACACTCACAAAGGATAAGCCAATACGAATACACCCTATCTGCGCTCTATGCTGATGATGGCCAGATGATGATACAGAGGGAAGCCGAGGGAGTGAACAAAAAAAACGTAAACAAAGGGGGAACGCTGTCGGGGGAACGGCACGGGTGAACCGTGTGAACTGCCACGTCGCACGTCACGTGTCGCGCGCAGCCCTGAAACCCGCAGAACATTCCATCGCCCTTCCATTCATCTATACTACTGAATCACTGATACATTACATGGTGTGTGATATCCAACAAGAATACAGGTCTCCACAAAAAGAGTGGCCAAAGACAAAAAGTGTATATACAACAGTGCATAAATAATCTCCCTTCTTTCCTACTAATTCCTTCGTCGCCCTCTCCTCAATCGACTTGAAATAGCACCATCACCTCCTTCGTCCCCGCCACTCCCCTCATTCCTGCCGTCACTAGAACCAACCAAAGCGCTCTGTCCAAAATTTCGACGGCCCCCTCTTCTCGCCGTCTGCCTGGTATTTCGCGGCCCATCCACCTCCACCGCATTCCGCGTGCTACCGCTATCTCGGACCGCCACGATTTCAATATCGTCATCCGCGTTACTGACTGAACTTGAAGCATTGCGACTTTCGCGTCTCTCCCCTCCAGCCTGTCTACCCCTCGTTCTTGCAGTAACGTTCGGATTGAACCTAGGATGCCTTTCACTACGATCTCTCGGCAATGTGTGATCTCCATAATCTCCCCTAAACCTTCTATTCACTCCTCTGCCAGGCACGGCAAGTAGATCCCTGATGCTGATAGCCCTGATGGGGGAGCGGGAAGTACTTGATGCGGTCGCAGTCGATGGCTTCGGTTCATCTTTTTCATGACATTGTTGAACAATATTGTAACGACATACTAATAACAAAATATAATAAAAGTTCAATAAAGGCATAACAAACTCCGCAAAAGAGCAATCGAAATGTACCAGGGCATGTAGCGTGATCTCTCAGCCAACTCAGGACACAATGATCGTGAAAGTGATGTCGACAAGGAAGTCGCCGTACGATATCGGAATCCGCATAATTACACAGACAGATCGGACACCTATGAAAGGATTGAAAAATTGCCCATTGTCATTCAAAATTCTTCCTACTATCAAGAGTAAAGTCATAAATTCAAAACCGCAAAGAAAGACATATACATACTCTGTCTCATCATCCGGTAAAACTCCATTCCGATATGTCAACTTCTCTACAGAATCTAACACATTTTGCGGCGTACGTCTATTTACGGCACTTCCAATAGTTTGACCAAGCTGATACAAATCATCATAACTCATACTATTCAATGCATCATCATTCATATAATTGCCTAGGTTACTCCGTAGGCCGCCAAAAGAAACAAAATTGTACCGTCGAGAGTTTCGACCAAAATTTCCGCCAAAAGCGGATTCGGGGAATAGGCCTGCCGCAGGTGGTACCGGAATGTGGATATTGATTGAACGTGAATCATCATTGTAAGCAGGATGTGCCCTCGGTGCCCTCATGCCAAAATATCGATTATCTGATGTCGAAGCCATATTTCCAAAGTTACCAGCGGCCTGCTCATATGAAGCGTAAGTGGCTGTGTCAGTAATTGACAAGGTAGCCAAGAATAAAAAGATATCCCTACAATTGGATTAACAGCTCTAGCTTCCTCTTCTTGTAACCTTCTGGCCAACTCTTCATCTTCCCTTAACTGTCTCTCTCGTTCACTCTCACTCAAAGATGCAGCAGAGGTAGATCCATTGGCTGTTCTTTCCGTTACAGCCACAACATCAGAAGTATCGTCGATATTCATAGGCCAGCCCCAGGGGTCCATTCGCCCTCTTCGCCCAATCATTGGCCCCCTATCATTTACTCTGCGGCGACGATTGAGAATACCGGTATCTCGGAAAGTGGATCCTTGGGCCGACGACGACGCCATACGATTGACAAAATCCTCTGGAAATCTCATTTCCATTTGATCCAACATACGTTGCATTCGTTCATGTCTTGTGGGCGCAACATCTCTTCTGCGATTGATAAACGCTTCCTCTGAAGTTGCTATATTATTTCTCGACTCTTGTTGCGGCAGCTCGGAAGAAGGCGGAATCCTGGATTCGAGCACTTCCGACAGCCAAGCTTCCCTTCTATTTCTAAGATCATTAGATTGCGTAGGAACAGCTGTGTCTTCTGAAGATGGTAAATGAGGCCGAGTGCGATTACTGTTTGAATGAAGTGTTGAAGTTGAAATTGCGTTGCATGTCGAATCTCGAGAATTGGCGGCTGTTTCGCCGTTACGTGATCTCGTTCGGGTAAAGTGAAAACGAACAGGGTCCCTTTCACGAGGAGAAACTCTACTTCGAAAGTTATCATCGTCTGAGGAAATTACAATGGGACCGTCGTTAGACAGCGGTGGTCGGGTCCGCCGGGTTAATCGTTCAGTTGGCACAGTAAAATTGTGCGGAGATGCAGAAGAATTGGAGGCTATGCGTGAGTCGCGGGTAGATGAGTTGACATCAACCTCATTATCACTACTATCTATATTGACAATCTCGCGTGACGGTAACTGGTTTGCTGCAGATTGTCGGTCACCATTTCCAGTGGTGTTTGAAGAAGAATTTCCAAATAAAGGGTGTGCAGATTCTCGTTGTCGATGCGGTATTCCGGTGGTCCTATTGGACGAAGGAGGCAAATCGCTTTCTTGCGCTGAGAAGGAATTGAAAGCGCTTAAATTCAATATCTCCTGATCGGTACTTGTATGAGAGCAGCCACTTATTGGAGAATGCACCTCTGTTGAATCATTCTCTTCGCATCCCTGATGTGAAGTACCGATCCCTGCTCTATCGTTCCCATTATGACTGGATGACATGATATTTGAAAACTCGGTTTCGACAGACGTTGTAGGACGAGAATCAGATGTGAGAATTTCCATTTGGATTTGCCTCAAATCATCTATCGGACTATTGCTACCGACAGAGTTCGGACCGGATTCGTTTAATGCTTGATGACTGCTCACGATGGCTCCTCTAGCCTCTGGTGATGAGTTGATCACAACGACGCCATTTGAACATGTTTTTGACGTTGCTTCAAGATTGGAATTTCCATGCCAGGTGTCGTGCATTCGGCGAGACGACGTCCCTTGATTTGCAGTGTCTGAGGAAGTTTGAAATGCGTATGATGATTGATGACAGTTATTTGAGTTTGAAGTATCTACTAACGCTTCTGTGGGATTCGAGTGACTGGATTCTGGGGATGAAGTGCCCAGTCCAGTATCGCCTGAAGTCGTAAACTCGTACGATTCAGACACACAGTCTTCCGCTGATATCCGGCGCCGTTTCCCACGACTACTATGTGGGGAGTAATTGGAACTCTCTGACGGGCGCTTTCGAGGAAAATCCACGATAGCAGGGGAATTATCGGAAGGGAACGGCAGTCCAGCGTCGCCACCCATTGAGGATGATGTAGGTCCGCCAGCTGCCGCTGATAATGTGTCTTTGTGAGATCTTTCTGTTACTCTTTCTTTTCCTTTCTTCATCCTGCGATGATCATAGAGGTTACTTTGCTCGGAGCTTTCTTTCGATCCTCCTTCTTCCAAAGCTAAATGATTTGATCGTGAATTTGACCTTGAACCTTTGGTGGAATTACAACTGGGGGGTCGCAGGGATACCGAGGGGTCGACTGAGACTGTGGGTACAGAGGAAGTAGCAGATGTATGAGGAAGTACTTGGGGAATACTTTGGTGCCCGGGATGTCGGAACGAAGCTGAGGTCGATCGGTTGTAAAAGGATGAGGGGAGATCGTCGGCGGTATCTGAATCCGAGGCGACGGTGGTTGACTTTTTGCCTCTAAAATTGCGGTAATAGGAGTCTCTTTCTTCGTCGGAGGAGTAATTTTCCTTGAAATTCAAGGAGAAACCGTCGTTGTCGAAGGGGAATTCGTCGGGTGAGGATGATTCATAGTTGGAGTTGTTGTTGAGAGGGTGCTCTGGGTCCGACAAGAGATCCCACTCCTGGAGCGACGACATGTGAGTGGAGTGTGGAGGGAATTGAGCGAGGGAAGAGTGGAGCGAGAAGAGGAAGAGAAGGGCGTTCACCCGTTCACCGGTGGCGGTTCACCCCTTCCTCTTGGGCCCAAGTGGACAGGTGGCACTCTGCAGTCTGCGCACAGTGTCACTCACAGATAGAATATTACAGACAGAGAGTGGACTGCAAGAGAGAGGGAATGCACCTCACACAGCCACACTAGGTATATCAGTGTGTACAGTAGATTAGTGTACAGGACACAGGGTACTCCACCGTGCACATACAGCTAGCCACCACCGCCAATGGCCTCCATCCACACCGACTCTCCCGCCCCCTCACTCCCGCTCCCGCTCACCGATCCAGATCAACCACCATCCTCGCAGGAATTGCAGCAGGCATGCGTCCTCGGAGATTTGAAAAAAGCACAGGACCTGATCGATTCGGAATCTGTATCCGCCAACACCCGCGATGTCCAGAATTGCACTCCGCTCCACTGGGCTGCCATCAATTCTCATTTCCCGGTTGTCAAGTACCTCCTGGATAACGGGGCAGACGTCAATGCCAAGGGTGGAGACTTGGTGGCTACCCGTATGTCGACTCCATTGTTGACTGTATTTTGCAAGCCAAACTAATCGATTTGAACGTTTCGTCTTTTCATAGCGTTGCATTGGGCCGCTCGACAAGGACATGTACAGTAGTGATTTTCCTTATACATGCAATCGATCTTGCTATGAGTTCTGTACTGATCCCTTCTCCAACAGGTACAAATGTCAATTTACCTCATTCGACATGGAGCCGACCCATCCTTGAGCGACAACCAAGGCTTCTCAACTTTGCATTTAGCTGTACACGCCTCACAACCTCTCCTTGTGTTATATCTGCTGTCTGTTTGTAATGTACATCCCGATCCGTTGGACAATGATGGCCAGACTCCGCTTATGTGGGCAGTCTATCAACAATCGGATGCCATTGTGCGATTGCTAACCAACAGCGGGGCAAACATCAATTGGACTGATAGAAATGGGTTCCCCTTGCTGCATTGGGCTATTTTACGAAAGAATAAAGATGCTGCGAATATGTTAATTCAAAGTGGAGTACAGTGGAAAACTTGTCGAGATAGAAACGGCAAAGGAATAGAAGAAGCTTGCATAGAAGTTGGATGGATGGATTGGTATCATGATTTAGAAAAATCGTATCAAAATCGCTTGTACGGAAAACCATGGGATACCTATTACTTTAATACGGTGCGTTTTCGAAATCATGTAATTAAAATTCCTCTCTAACTATGATTACCGTAGACAACTACCCATAGAATAACATACTTGCTACCATTCGTCCAACTACCGCTATCATTATTCGCATTCTGCTATTTACCATGGTACCAAGGTATCTTGGTGACCGGGCTCCTATTCGTGGCAACTCAGTTTACGATGAGCAAACTTTTAAAAGGTATGCTTTGTCCGTTGTGACACCGTCCTTCATTTTTGTGCGCAATGTTGACAGCACTGCTAACCTGAATTCTTTTTGAGGCGACTTCAAAAAACTCCAGAGTACACCCTACCTTACCGCCGTGATACAGAGTGCTTTATTCTGGGGCGCTTGCACATGGGCTTTTAAATTCGCAATACGTAGGCTTCGTTGATTTCCTTGCTGACAGCACAATATTTTATGCCTAAACTCTCGCATATTCGATTTGAATTAGACACACCATACCTGATCGTTCAACACTTAATCTTTCTGATCGCACTTATCATTACATCACGCTATTACTTTCTTTCGGTCCAAAAAGATCCTGGATTCCTTGTATGTCCTCGGAGTAAAATACAACAAAAAGATATCGACGCTGAATCAGGGGAGAACGTCAATGAAAACCTTTTAGACGTGAAGAGGGTTTGGATTCGGTTTCTTTTGCTATGAAGCAACAAATATGCGTTTTGACAAGATATATTTATAGGTCGTCATTGAGTTGGCGGATAGCGGAAAGTTGGACACAAAACATTTCTGCATGACATGCATGGTAAATACTGCTATAGCTGAACTACCCGTAAACGGACAAGTCGAATAACCTATTTATTTTTTTCCTTTGAAACAGATTGCGAAACCATTAAGATCAAAACATTGTAAATTCTGTGATCGTTGTGTGGCACGATTTGATCAGTAAGTTTTACTTGTTCTCCTCTTCATCCTTTCTTACCTACTATAATGACTTAAACTAACATCCTTTACCATATTGCCAAAACAAGCCATTGTCCGTGGATGTTTAATTGCATAGGGCTCCACAACCATCGTCACTTTGTGATCTTTCTCAGCGGATTGATTTTTATAATCATACATTTCGTGGTGTTAATGGTTCAATGTAGGTTTTTCATTGACGCTCCCTCGATCCTTAACCTAGTGATCTCTACCTTTTTCCTGTTTATTGCATTTATCTGGACCTAGTTTGTCAAAACTGACAATATATTGAATTTCAGATCTCTCGACTCTTACTCTTCCATCTCATCTTCCCTCCGATTCACCTTGTGTCCTTCCTGAGTCAGTTTGCCTCTACTTTCTTACAGATCCATGGACTATTTACTTTTCGATATTTTTACTATTTCAGTTGACATGGTCGTTAGTACTTCTCGCGATTCAATGTTATCAAATATCGGCCAATCTGACCACAAACGAGAACATGAATTGGTGGAAATACGATTGGCTACGATTCGGTAACGCATCCTCGAATCCGTATTCTGTGCTTTCACCCTCGGAGGACCAGAACGATGATGAAATTCTTCCAACATCACATAACCATGGTCGACCAAAATCAAGGTTCAGTTCAGACTACGGAAACATTTTTGACCTCGGAACGCGACAAAATTGTTTACATTTTTGGATGCCGAATAGTGAAATTGCTATTTGGAGTAAACTAGGCGTGGATTTTACGACATTGAAAAGTGTGCCGTTGGAAGTGATACGGGAAAAGATGAAAATCAAGAGAGACCGAAGGAGGAAAAGGGAAAGTGAAAGAGGAAATGATAGCGATGAAGGATGGATTAGATTACTGGCCGGAACTAAACCAAAGGAGAGGGAATGAGGTTAAGAATTATGTTTATAGTGTATTATATATATTGATTGATTATTATTGATTGTTAGTGAGTTCAATTAAATTATAAGCGATACTTTTTTATTGAACGTGGACTTGGATATCTCTGTGAAGACTTTAAAGTACTCAATTGCTAACAAGTGTCCGCAATTGGATGCAGCATCTAGTCCTGGTATGTACTAGACTCTGTTGTTTGACGGTGACTTTTTCTTCTCCACTTCTCGGCCCATTGAGAAACGTTGATGTAACTTTTGTCATCCTGATTCCGCGAAAACTGATGTTCGCAGGCCCACTCTAGAGTCTTTGGTATCCGCTCTTCTCTACCCGTTGATAAAACCTATCAACCGCAACTTTCAAACTCTTAGAAACTCTAAAAGATCAAACGGCCATATTTAGAAGAACCATAATAAGGTAAGACTGTCTAACTTTCTAGAACCATATTTTGGATCGTTCTCTTGACTTTGCCTATCCGATTACACTCACTTGCGTCCATCACTGCAAATCCCATTGTGTCTCGCAGTGTCCCATCTCGCATTCTTTTTCTCCAACACCTCAAATCCCATACTCCGAGTCTCGGAACTCCACATCTTTAGAAAAAATTAAAAAAAACCCAAATATGCCCTGTCCAATACCAATTCAACAATCTAACCTTAAAAAAACGGAATCCGGGTTACCCTCGATCCCGAACGAAACGACAAGTTCTTTTAAATCTCAACATCATGAAGAAGTGAAACTTATTTTCGATAATTTGAGGGGTGATATGGAGAAAATGGAACAGAGTATTAAATTGGCGGAAATTGAAGTATCTAGAAAGGTATGTTTTGGTTTGTGTGGCATCATGTTCTATCTACTGGACTAGAGTTTCAATATTGTTGGTCATTCTAACACGATCTTGTTCGTTTCGTTTGATTTTTTGGATTTTGATTTTGGATTTTGGATTTTTTATTCTCGTGATTACATGATGACAGGAAGAAGAATCTTTCTTCCGTCGACAAGATGAAAATGAAATTTCCCAGTTAAAACTTCGACAATTGGATGACTTGAAACATAAAAAAGAGGTTCATGATGGGTTATTACAACATCGAGCTGCCAGAAGAAAAGTTAAAAAGTTACAGACTGAAATGTCAGTTGTTGTTTTTAATTTGATTTGAGCAATCACAGATCATGCGTAGTCGTAGCCGTACTAACGGATTTCTTTTGTTTATGTAGGAATCGCGAAGCTAAAGAACGGGATCTCATCATTCAGTAAGTTTGCATTTATGAGTTTCGGACTGACGTTCTCTAGTAGGCAGTCATACAGTTTCTGATACTGATACATGATTTTCTTTAGGCAACAAGAAGCTGCAAATCGAACCGCCGATCAAGAGAAGTTGATGTTGGCGGAACAACGAGCCTGTTATGATGCTTTGAGTCGACATATTGAGGAACGTCAAGTTAAACAGCGCAAGCAACTTTCTGCGGCTCAAGAACGCAAGGTTAATGATTCTCGCGCTTTAATTGATATTGAGACTCGTCATTTGAAAGAAGAATTGCGAATGGAGTTGCTCAAAGATTTCGCGTACAAGATGAATCATCGTAAGGCAATTGATAAAAAGATATCTGACCATCTACGTGAAGGTATACTTTTCATTATTTCTACTCTGTTGTGTGGTTTGATTTTTCCGTCATAAATTTTAATCATTCTTAATTCTCTCGTGCAGTTCAACAACTCGAGTTAAAGCAGTACAAAGAAAAGTTTGAGCTCGAAACCCGATTAACAGCTGAAATGTTTGGACTTCAGGCACAACATAAACATAAAGTAAACGAAACTGAAATTCAACATAAGCGCGAGTATCAAAATGAGAAAGAACGTATCGCTGATATACGGGAAACAATCAAAAATTCAAAACTGAATTCTCTTCATAACGCGGAAATGAAAAGATTGCTCACAACGCATAAGGTTCAGATTCGTCAACTACAACGCCGACAAAAACTTCGTGGAAGCATGTATATTCTCTTATGTTTTATTGCGAAACTTTTGAAAGCAAGCTGACATTATCTACTTTCATTTCTCATAGCAATTCGATTGAAGAAATGGAAAGAACAAATGATCGCGGAAAATAATGAAGAAGAAGTCGATGAAGACCAAGTTGGTACTCTCAGTTCGGCCCTCCAGTCTTTTGTTTCAAACCCGCAATCGACATCCATTTCCCATGCGTCATCATTTCATTCAATTATGGATGATCAAAACTCTCTCGCATCGAACAGTCAATTGGTGTTTCAAAATCCTAATCGCGAAGAAGACGACTCTGATAGCAAAATGACGGAGCAAATGATTGAGCAGGCGCTTTTTGAAGAACAAAGAAGAAACGAAGAGCAATTGAAAAAGCTTTTGGACCATCTAGCCTCTATGGCTGCTCAGAAGAAGGAACTTCTCTCCAAGATACGACAGGAGCAAAAGGCTGAGTTGAAGGCTATGGAAGAGTCTATTCAAAAAAGGATGAGCGATTTGGGTAATACTATGTCCTTATGATGCATATATCAGGAAAATTGAAATTGGCTCACGATTTATCTATCTAGAATTCCAACATGAAGCTGAAATGCGAAGCTTGAAGAGGCAGCAGGAGTGTGAAATCGAAGAATTGAAGAATATTCAGGAACGGGAGTACCAAATGGAATCCAACCTTCGTTTAGCTGAGCGAAAGATGTTGGTCGAAAGACGAACCCTCAATTCTATTCTTGATACGTACGTCTTACCTTGTTTTGGATTCAACTCAGTAATTTTCGCATACTTACTTTCTCCGAAAATTCAGTGTTATTGACGGCGTGATCAATATTGACCCCGAGGGAATCGTGAAACGATTCAACTCTGCTGCAGAAAAAATGTTTGGTTACTCTGCGTCCGAAGTCATGGGCAAAAATATTAAAATGCTTATGCCAATTCATTACTCGGAGAAGCATGATGGTTTTTTGAAAAATTACTTTACCACTGGTACTAAGAAAGTTATTGGCTATGGAAGGACGGTTCAGGGTCAGAAAAAGGTACTTGATTTGTTCTTTGTCCTTTCGTCTGACGAATTATGGGGAAAATGCTAAAATTTGATCTTGTAATTCCCAAGAACGGCCAATTGTTTCCTATCCACCTCTCTGTTTCTGAAGTCAAAGAAGATGATGTACATATCTTTACAGGTATGAGTTAATTTCAGTACATCTTTCACCAGTATTGCACAGACTAATGCACGTTCTCTAACCATCCCTTCCAGGTATTATTCGCGATTTAACTGAAGAAGAAGCCGCCCAAGAAGCAGCGAAAGCTTTGCAAAAGCAGAAACAAGATGAACTCGAAAAACTCGTAAAACAATTGGATTCTGAAAAAAGCAGATCGAAAGGTTTAATCAAAGAAATGCTCCCTAGCACAATTGTCGACAAATTATTGAGTTCAGAACCGATCCCCCCTCAGAGTTACGACGAAGCTACTATTCTGGTATGGATATTTTTCCTGCAGATTTGGATCTGTTCCTCTATAAGTTTCTCCATTCATACTAACGCTCGGTCACTCGTTATTGGTACTATAGTTCACCGATCTCTGCGGATTTACAGAAATTTGCTCGAGGAGTTCCCCCATGGATATCGTCAATATGCTAAACGATTTATATTCGAAATTCGATAGCGTCATTACTCAGTACAATGTTTACAAAGTGGTACGTTCTAAAATAGAAACTGATGCAGTTCAGCTATCTAATTCTGACTGTCCTGCCGTAGGAAACGATCGGTGATGCCTACATGGTCGTGTCTGGAATCCCCAACGAAACTCCCAATCATGCTGTCGAAATCGCGAAACTCTCTGTCCATTTAATGAAAGTCATTTCCACTTTAATTGTTCGTCATTGTCCTGATATTAAGCTCCGCATGAGAATTGGTATCCACAGTGGACCATGTGTGGCTGGGATAGTGGGTCGTAAAATGCCAAGGTAGAGTCATATTTCGCAACTACGCCCACTGTTAAAATTGACACTAATCACCTCTTATGATGGTATAGATATTGTCTATTTGGAGACACTGTTAATACTGCCAACCGTATGGAGTCTTCTGGAGAACCGATGAAAATCCACGTCTCCGAGACGGCTTATAAATTTCTGACTAAAGCCGGAGGCTGCAATTTCTCTACTCGTGGCGAAATCAGTGTAAAGGTTGGCTTCGTTATAGCATATCTGTGTTTTTTGATTTCTATCCACTTATTAATTGTTTTCACTGGGCAAATAGGGCAAAGGCGCCATGAAAACGTACTGGCTGGAAGGCATCGATGGGTTTGATCCTGAAGTTCCTTCGACTTGCGGAACTGTTTATTCTGCGGAATCGACCGAGGATAAACTCAAATTGTAATCTTGCTGTAGAATGCTAAATCTGCGAATGTAGTTCCATATTTAATCCTCTGACTCGCTATTCTTTGCTCTTAAGTCCTCGATCTAATAAATTAAAGTTATCTTGAAGTTTAGTGTATGCCGGTGGTCAGCCGACTACGCACAGAAATGAACAAGGACGAATTCATCATGTGAAGTATTATTCTAAATAACATTACAGAAGAGATGCCAAGCGTTCCAGTCGTGAACTGAAGCTATAACAATTCGATAATTCATAAAAATACATAAAATTCGGATTATTCCATCTTTTCCAATTCCTTATCCCAAAGATACAATCCCAAACCATCACCGCCGACTCTGTCCAGTTGAGTCAACAAGTCAGCGATCATTTTGAGAGCTTCGACCTGTTCGTTCAAGAATTCGCCTTCAAGGAAATCGCAAAAGTGGACATCGCTATGTTGATCGCTCAAGTTGTGAAGGTTGAGAAGAGCTTTGTTGACTTCTTTTTCGAGTGCAAGGGTGAATTCTAAGAATAATGTTCATGAGTGAGATAATAGTAGTCTAGGGGAGAAGGACTATTACGGAAATCTTGAGCTTACCCATTGCATTCTTGGCACTTTGCCATTCAACATCGGGAGCAGCGATACTTTGAAGAACTACTTTACCCCCACGTTTGTTTACGTAATCCATCAATTTCTTGGCATGTTCTCTTTCCTAAAATTTGAGAAATTTCGATAAGAAACGAAAGAGAATAAGAAAAGTGAGCTTGGGCATTCTTAAGTGAGTATCATGGTTTTACTCCTTCACACCACCGACGCTGAGAACCTCGGACGATAGAAGTGAACTCTTTACTAACTCATTTCTATCAACCGACGCATGACAGCGAATACAACAATTCCCCCACCGAAAAAAAATCTTAAAAAACAAACCTCGTCACTAGATTTCATGAAAAATTTAGCGAGGCCGGGAAGGGCAATTCTGTCTCTTGAGAAGTAAGCGGAAAGAGAAAGGTAGATTTGGGACGCTTTCTATTTCAGTTTAAAATGAAGTGGCGGGACAACCAAGTATACAGAGTGAGTTTGAGTTTAGGATAAAGTAAAATCTTAGGGATTCAACTATGTTGCAGGAAATGCTCTAGCGAAAATAGCTGAGCGATACAACATTAAGCCCCATCCGAAAAAAGTCACAAAGGGACATGACGATAGTTGACAAGACCACAAACCATTTCCATGTTGATTTGTTGATTTATGCCTTCTTCGACGGCAGTGTTGAAATTTTGACGAGCGAAGCCAGTTGCCATTTTTATCTGAAAAAACCAACGAAAGGGTAACCTGGTGAGATGGAGAGTTGTTTACGATACGAGAGAGACGAGCGCAGAACGACTTTATTCCTCTGACAGCTCCAAATACCTACAATTTAATTATTTGTTGTGTTTGTGATACGAACTTTCGAGTAAGTGTAGAAGTTGGAAGAAAAGAATAGTGGAGAAGGTTGTATTGAGGGAAGGCCCGATCTGAATCTGCAAAGCCCCAAGAAGGCCTCTTGCCACGAGATGACGAGACAATTGTCAATAAGACTCAGCAGGCACTTATAATACCATTATATTTTCATCATAGCCGGCATCGATCACATTCGATTATACTGCTGCCATAAAGGCGAGATCTGGGGGAAAATTCAACAGAAGTATGAATGACGAGATAGTTTATTCTGGAGCTGCAAGCTAAATTCGGAGAGCACCATCATGTAAGCCAATGTCTGTTCGATAATTATGACTGACGGCAAAACTGCATTAAACCTCAAATCTAATAGAGTAATACAAGTTCCATTGCACTATCATTTCTAACCAAAACTCGACACTGCCTTAATAACAGGTGTCTGACAATCAGCCCCATCACCGGAGCAACTGCCACGTGATAAAGTAATCTCGGTTCAAAGTTTGCGAGTTCGGACATCGGAATTATGTATTCGATTGTTTCTCTTGGTTTGGTACAAACTCGTCTTCATCGGTGCTATACCACATTTCGAATCTTAGGAATAGTTCGAGGTAGTCAGCTGCCACGGAAATATTACTCTACCGAATCATCGAGAATGAGCGCAAGCCCTGGTTCCGATTACAGCGAATGGAGTCGTGAGGATTTGATCAAAAGAATCCAAACTCTCGAAAATAACTTACAGACAGCCGTAATTCCTGCTACAACATCGACTGAGCAATTTGTCGCGAGTGTGCCGAAACGGTCGTCTAGTACGGAGCAATCTCGAAAGTCAAATAAGAAAGCTCGAGCATTCAACTTCAGCAGTCATGCGACTCATAAGGTTGCCTTCAAGATTTCTTACTTCGGCTTTCCGTATCAAGGCTTTGCATCACAGGCAGGTTCGAAGAATACTATCGAGTATCACCTATTTTCTGCCCTCACTAGATCACATCTGATCGGTGACATAGAACATGCCGATTATTCTCGATGCGGAAGGACAGATAAGGGGGTTTCGGCCGCTGGTAATGTAATAGCGTTGAACGTACGGACGTCACGTAACCCAAATGATACGAGTACCCTCAGCAAACCGGAATTACCGTATTTGTCCATATTGAATCGTCTACTACCGGATGATATTCGCGTGTTAGCTTGGGCTCCAGTAAATTCGGACTTTAGTGCCCGGTTCTCTTGTAAGCATCGGGTGTACAAGTACTTTATTCCCTCTTTGAATCTGGACATAGACCGGATTCGAGAGGCATTAAAGAAACTAGTCGGGACTCATGACTTCAGGAATTTCTGTAAGCTCGATCCATCAAAAAATATTGTCACGTATGACCGAACGATTTTCGAAGCCTCTATTGAGCCTGTCTCAGAAGTATTTCCAAATTCGTCTCAATATCATGCATACTCTTTTAATTCATCACCCAACTCACTTCTCACAACATCGTATTCATCTTTTCACGTCATAACTATACGTGGTACAGCATTCCTATGGCACCAAATAAGATGCATCGTAGCAGTACTTTTGCACGTTGGACAGCGGCTTGAATCACCTGATATAGTCGATAAATTATTAGACATCAAAACCTGTGACAGTAAACCGCAATTCGAGATGGCCAGTGAGAAAGGCCTGGTGCTGTGGAATTGTGAATTTGAAGAGGAGGACGTTCAATGGCGGTATTGGGATGGGGATAGTCATTTACAAAAGAAAAATTGTGGTGATTCAGAGCTTAATCAGCCCTTGGAGGAGAAGGAGCTGTTACCAAACTCTGGAGTTAATTCATCGTCAGTCGAAACAACAACCGAAATTGAAAATGCCGATCAATTAGCGGATAAACCCCGGAAGAAACAGAAACCACAACCCCTTCCTCATCCATATTCTAATATTTCGCATCTTACGAAACACCTCATCACCCTCTATCACGATACGAGGACGAGGTCATTGGTTATGGATCAATTAATCAAAGACGTCTTACAATATCCGTTGCCGCAGGTCAATTCACAAACCGATTCCAATGGTAAACTACAGTCCGAAGTAACTGAAGATATAACAACTTTATCAAATGTATATACAACTCCGCATATTGACTCAAGCTTCTGGTACTCCTCGTCCCATCATCTCATTTGGAATCTAGAGGATAATGCTCTAGTTCCGGTTTGGACAACCATGGCCGCAGCTGCTGGTCAGAAAGGGAAGGGAAGGTACACGGAGTTAATGAAGCGCCCCCGAGGAGACAGTGTTGACGTGAAGAAACAAAAATGGGCCGAGAAACAGAAGGCGAAGCAAAAGAATGACGGTGGAGCGTGATATTAGATTAAATTGCATCAACCAATGCTTGTAATAAATTTATTATACCAAATAATTAATCTCAAAACTATCACTAATTAGGCACTAAAATCATACAGTTTTTCTATAGCATCAATCTCCACGGACGCTGAATCTGTGTGGCTTCCTTCGACTTATAATAACTTAACTCCTTCGTCATCTTTGCTAGAAGCTGCATTTTGTCTGAAATTAACTTCGCCAGGAAGATAGACATGGCTGCACAGGTATTCACATCGGGATCGTCGTCATAAATCGGCTTTTCATGAAATGAGACGTCAGGAGCTAATGAATGTATCTCTTGCTTTAACAACAACGCTAGTTTCGAGAAAGCTCTTTCTTTGAGGTGAATCTGGTTCTCCAAATCTTGAAGCTTGTTCTCGGAAATGTTAAGTAACAGTTCCTTTTCTGCCAGCTTTTCATTTGCGACCCTGATCTGATTGAGGTGTTGAGTTTGTTCCTTCATCAATGACTGAATAGTATGCATTCTCTCATCAATCTGCGACCTTAAATCATCGAACCGAAAGTTTGCTTGCGTTTTTTCTTCGTTTTGAAGGTCTCGCTTCATGGTATCCAATTCTTCTTGAACTGCTTCTAAGAGCTCAGACTTGCATGTCAACTGTTCTTCCAGTATTCCAATTCGGCGATGACTCTTTGATATTTCGTCTCTTAAATCCATGGTAGAGGAATTAAGCTCCTCTCTGGTATCTTCTAATTGCTCTTCCAATCTTATTATCGTAACATCTCGTTTTAAAAGCTCCGCGCTTTGAAACTGAACCAACTCGTCTTTCTCTGCAAGTTGGGATTCTGAGGCAAAGACAATCGTTTCATAATACGTCACATCATTTTTTAAATTCGATATTTCATTTTGCATAGTGTCTACAGTCGTCATTTGATTCGATAACTTCTTTTGTAGGGCGACTACCTTGTCAGATAAAGCTCGTTTTTCGGCATGTATCGATGGTAATTCTGTTGAAAGAGTATTGAGCTTTGACGTCTTGCAAGTTAGTTCCGATTCAAGCTTGTGAATTTTGGTTTCGTACATTTGGGTCTGGACTTGCTTCCTTATGGTTTCATTCTGGAAGTTCGTTCGCTCCGTCTCTAGCTCAACCTCCAAGCGGTTCAATTCCCTCTTTGCAGTATCACGTTCCTCTTGTAGGGCTGATAAATTGTTGTCATACTGATTCTTCAAGTTGGACATCATACCCTCGTAATTCTTTTTCATGACCAACAATTCATCTTCGTGCTTGCTCTGTATATTCAATCTTTCGGAGTCAAATTCCTCTCTGAAACTTTCAAGTTCACTCTGCCTTCGCTGCACCTCCTCCCTCAGAGAGTTGTTGATATTTCTTTCCTTGTTTAAATCATTTTTTAGCGACTCATTCGACTGTTCTTTGTCGTCTAATGCCGTTTGGAGATTGGTTAAACGATCTTCGTAGGAGCTGACGAGGTCAGACTTTTCGCCTTGAAGTTTATTCAACGAGTCTTGCAGGATATCAATTCTTTCTTGCAATTCTTTGACTGTCGACCGAGTGGGAATACGAATTCCTGAAGCGGGTGCCACTGAAATGCTAGACCTCTTTCGAACAGCATTCTCATCGCCGCACTCTGAAGCCGAGGAAACTGAACCACTGCTTGACTTTCTGGAGGATCCACAGACACTATCACTGTCAGAACTCGATGACGTTACAGAAATTTTAGACGACCTTCGGTATAACCGGGTGGCAGAATCAATTGAGACAGGACGGCGATTGAGAAAGGGGACATCTGCCTGCTCAATGGAACAGCATGCTGATGATGTCCTGGTTGAAGTATTCCAAGGTGGTTTTGTGGAAGCGCTCCTCCCCGTCGCTTGCTTTTTGGTGACGTCTTTATCGATGGGCATTTTTACCTCCTGAAGATAGTCATAAACAGCATAGGTTTTCAACCGACGACCGTCTCGTCGATGCAGACAAGCCACAGCTAACTTCAGCTTTTGTGCAGGCCACAGAAGTGAGCAAGCCTTTTCCAACCAGCAATAAAATGGGAAAAGTAAACACTACTTACATGAGGCACATAATGCTTCTCAGGTTTCTGAAATGAATTCGATGAATAACAGATAAAGTTACGGTTAATAAACTGGGTGAAATGCCGTCAGAGGTTCGAAATTATTGGCGCCCTGATTGTTAGCTTGCATTATTGTTAGCTTGCATTCAAACTGGAATTCGGGATGTGTAATATGAACTGATCATTGTTACTCCTCTCCCCATTTTTGAACTCTACTGTGGATTACATGCTCTTTCTACCACACTGATCCACGGCTCTACGGAATTTACGTAATAATGGAATTAGCTATTTCTGATGGAGCTAAAACGCGGCTCGCGCGCCTCTAAATGCAACGGAATATGCACGGCGATATTGTTGTCCCGGCCCGCCACGACATTGGCATTCTTTTTTTTAATTGAGCGCAGCATGACGAGAACCTGTAAAAGACAGCATCGCAAAAGGGAGGAATTCCACTCATCTTCCACCATAGCAGAGTCCTCTTCCGAGATATATTTGATTCATTTTCGCTTGAATGCAGCCTTTAAGTCTATCATGCAAGGATTCATCAAAAGACTTGCCTTGCTCGCACTAATTGCAAATCAATTTGCAGTGTCTTGGGCGTTAATACGAAGATCCGAAATACCGAATCTCTTTGTGGACGATTACCATATCATTTCTACGACATCCTTCATCCATCCCCACACCAACAGAGCTTCTCTCTCGATACCTATAGAAACCGCCGACAAAATATTTCGTCTTGAGCTGAAAGCAAATGAAAATTTATTCACTCCTGATTTTACCATCACTCGCTCTCAGAAGTCTTCGAACAACGCAGAACCTTTGATTTCGTCGCAATATCTTTCAGGCTACGTCAGGGGCTATGAAGGACGCTCGACCGCAAGGGTGCAACAGTATTCATCACATATCGAGGGAACATTTCTTCTTCCTGGTTCCTCTCAACATAATGGGAGAGAGAGATCTTACCATATAGAAGGTATTCAAAATGAGGATGGAACTATCACACATGCTATCGTTTACCACTCCGGTTCGGCGAAATCGGAGAACCCTTACGAATGCCATCACCAGTCTAGTGTTGACTTCCCAAAACCTCGAAAAATAGACCCCAGACTTCGCATATTCAAGCGGCAGGCTAAGCCTAATGCAACCAGAGTTTGTGAAATGGCTTTGATAGCAGATTCGGATTTTGCCAAACGTCATGGGTCCAGCTCAGAATCTGTGATGATAGGAGTCTTAAACGAGGTATCGGCGATTTATGAAAAGTCTCTCAACGTAATACTTCGTGTGAAGCATGTTCATGTGGCTGCTGATCTTCCTAAATACTCGAATGATTCATATCTGGATGACCTTAGAGCAGACATTGCTAAAGAAGCCTTAGGGTTTAAAGAAAGGGATTTCTGCTTGGTGCATATGTTTACATTCAGGAGTGACTTTGGGCTACAACTGGGATCAGCATATGTAAGTACATCTGTTCATTGGAAGCGACTTTTCAATTGCTGACGTCCTTTCTCCAATTGATAGACAGCGACTCCCGACGACGACTCATCCGGCGGCATTTGCAGCAGCCCAAGAATCGGTTTTACGACCTCTTTGAATGGCCGAGGTAATCCTGTTTTAAGGTCTACAATGATAACTTCTGTTGCGCACGAGGTATGTTTTCTGTTATGTAGTTTTACAATGACTAGAAGCTCAGCTGACATATCTGTCTGTAGATCGGTCACGGATTTGGTGCTCCTCATTTCGAAGGCGGAGGGGGAACAATAATGTCATTATCTTACTCTGTAAATCTTACAAATCCCAACGTTCCTGAGTTTGCACCAGAAAGCGTAGGGGCAATGAAATTGGTAATGAACAGTAAGAGAACAAACTGTCTTAAGGCTGCAGCTGTTCCCGATCCACCTTCGAATCCTCCTCCAAATTCAACACTAGAAAAGTCTCCAGCTCCGCAGAAAAAATCGACAAATGACACGCTGAATCCACCGACATTCATCTCCCCAAACAATTCTACCAAAAAGCCAGAGGGTAGTTCAAAGAAATTGTCGAAAGATCCGTCCACCCTTGCTTTAAGTCCTCAAGGTCCTACAAACTCAACGTCGAGGACTATTGGTCAGACCCAGGGCGCACCAAATGCCACACCAGATATTTCACCGACACCATCAGCAAGTAGAAGTCACTTTAGAACGACCCACACCACCACCTCCACATCAGATAGTACGGAGAAGGCAGCTCAGAGTCCGCCAACCCCTGCACCATCGTCGCCAATTTATACCCCTCCACCTGCGAAAATATCCCCGCCCCCCATAAAATCAAACAAAACACCTCAAGAACATAACGGCTCAATGCAGCACAGGAAAGTATGTATTCGACGAAAAAAGACAGAGAAAGTGGTGTATCATTTTGGAAACGACATGGTGTATGCCAAATCTTAGATTTATTAAGTACCGTATCATGTATATAGCGATATTATTGATAGAATTGTACAATAGATTCAATATAATGAATTGCACATTCTATAAATTATTCATCCGTATGATGTTACAAATTTAGGCTACAGAGATGACTCAAATGGACGCTTTTCAGTTTGTCCAGTCCAGTATTAGCCAAGCCTCGTAGTCTAATCAAATCTAGATTAAGCTCGCGTTTCCCTGGCGTAGTCAGTTTAGGATAGATGAAAAGCCTGATGAAAATTAAGTAGAAATATCTCCGCAAACAAGCCTCCTTTCGGTAAACAACTATACCGAAGCCAATTGTGAAAGTGGTGGCCTTTTTAATTGTCAAATTTCCCTGCAAATAAAGATGTCAGTCTCCTATTATACATGTCACAACAATGATGATCCACATTTTCCTACTGGCTCTCATCTCAATTCCCGCTCATTGCTTGGTTAGACACGATTCTATACCAAGAGGAGGCCACATAGTGTCGTTAGAGTCTCTCCCTAGAATTCAATCTATCGGGCGCAATGAAACTATTCAACTTCCGATATCAACAGCGTACGGTGGGTACCATATCCATCTTTCCCCGCACAACGAGTTATTCGATGCTGGCGCTTCATCCACGAAGTTCTTCAAGGGACATGTGATGGGATTTGAAAATGAATCGACGGCTAGATTTCATGTAGGAGGCCAACACATTGAAGGAATTTTTTCTGTACCTGAGAATGGAAAAGACAAGTTTTTTTTCGTGGATGGCGTCGAGAACAAACACGGACAAGTCCAGCAACTCGTCATATATACGATCAGCTTTCACACCACCAAAACACCCATTGCGGATGTAATGGTACAGTGTCGAATGCGACTTCAATTCCATTATTTCGCAGGCTACGACGCCGCCAGACAGTTGGAAAACGCCCTCAGGCAGTCGGGAAAACCTGCAGAGTTGCCGTGGTCGCTGATGCTTCGTTTTCCGCACAACATGGAGCCAAGACACGAGACTACATGCTTCAAACCATGAATACTGTATCAGGAATCTACGAGAGAACTTTTCAATTAAAACTGGAGGTCAAACAAATAAATGATGTTGGCAGAGTTAATTACGGTGAAGGATCAGCACAATCTTTGGCATCGTTCGTTGAAGATGTCCGTCGGGGATCCTTCGGGTTCAACAGCCGGGATTTTTGTGTCGTTCATATGTTTGTATCACAATCCAATTGGGGAAGCACAGCAGGTATTGCAATGGTCGGAACGGTATGTCGAGATTCGAACGTCGGGATTACTACAGATAGGATCGGAAACAGACTACAAAACGGACAGTCCCTGGCAATAACCGTCGCACATGAGGTAAGGCAATCATATCGGTTACCAACTAAATTGTCCTCATACTAATCGCAACTCTAGATCGGACACAACTTTGGTGCAACTCACTCCTTCGATCGGAATTCCATAATGGCGGCAACTGTGTCCGACGGAGCGACACAATTTTCGTCCGGTAGCATTGAGCAGATTTCAAACAACCTCGGTGCAGGATGTTTGATGGCATCTGGAGGAGGAGGTTCTTCGTCGCAGCCTCCACCTCAAAATAATCTTCCAGAAAGCGGTCATGTTCCGAATCCTCCGCAAAACCCAGAGCGACAGTTTCCAATTGTCCCGTCGTTACCAGGAGGGCGACCGAATTCACCAATCTCTACCTTTACCAATCGTCCACAGACCCCGGATAGACCTGTGTCAAATAACCAGGACATTCCTAATGGCCAAACGTGTTTACGAAGGCCAGGGTCTCCCTCTAGTCAACGTCAACCCCAAAGGCAGCCATCGCCAGATATCCCAAAGAAAGAACCCCCTAAAAACAATACTGGTTCTCCCGTCAGACGTCCGAATAACCCGAATTTTCCACAAACCCCTAATCGAACTGTCAATAATCCTAATGTGCCTACTCGCCGGTCAAATAATACTGGCCAAATTATTCCTTCGCCCAATCCTGCAATCCCTAATCGACCGATTCAAAATCCTCCCAAAGCTTCTGTCCCAAATCCCAATTTCCCGAATCGTCCGCCAACCGCAGGCCGCGCTGGTCCCGGTAGTCCAGCCAATCCCGTTCAGCGTCCCGTTCCAGGTCCTAATAACGATGTCCCTAATGGTCAGTCAAATCCTAATCCGAACCGTGGGCTTCCGGCAGGTCTTAATCGTCCACAGATACCTCGTCCCAATCCAAATATCTCAAACGTCCCAGGCCGTGCGAGACCATTGACAAATGCTATATCTACCCCTCTCCAGGCATTAGCATCAAACTCATATAACCCCCATAATGTTCCTCGGTATCAACCGTCAAACGAAAACAACTTGGCCAAAACTTTTGATCAAGGGATTTCCGGACGTGGTAGAGGTAATGTTCAAGTTGACGAAGCAATAAATTCCTTACGCATCGAAGGGGACATGGCGTATTTCTAAAAGTAAATTCGCCGTCGGAAGATACAAATATAGATCGACGCAAATCATACATTTTTCTTCACCCACCGAATGATTATCTTAATTACGTAAGACCTATAATCAAGAGAATCTGAGAATATTATTATCATATAATTATAAATATAAATATACCTTTTTCTGTTACAAATATTTTTTTTTGGCATCCAAATTACAAATAAAAAAGGAAAGTAAACCATTAGAAGAAATTCAACCGAAAATGATTGAAAATAGTCATACAATGTGGAGTCGTATTATACAAAATTCAAATTTGACACCTGAGATACTTACATGAATAATTTTGGCGGCGAATAAGTCGGCATCTAATGACCTGTCTGTATTCCGCTTTTTGAGGAACGATATTGGTCTACTGCAATGATTGGAATTACTGTGGAATTCCATTTTTGGAATTGAGTCAAGGATTCATATATTTGACGGTCTGCGATATTAAGCAAGAGATTGTATCTCTCAGATTATTATGTTGAATTAATAATGATGGCAAATTCATAATAATATAAGAACGAAGTGTCCCCATAAATGATGGCAAATTAGTAATAATATAAGAACGAAGTGTCCCCATGAATAACGATTTATTACAACTGGTGAATCCCAATGTCCAGCGTACGAACGAATCGCAGGAATGAAATCCCACAAACGCAAAGAAAAGGTCAAATTGCTTATTTTCGCACATGCTAGCACTATTAGTAATTTTTATATATGTGTTTTTAGGTCATATGATGTATCCTATCCAACACCCGATATGTTGTATGCCGAATCCTAGCGTCCTCGAGACTAAAGTTCTGAACAAATATATAATATATTTGTTGAATAGACTTATATACTGAACACTGAATTCAGTAATTTATTAATTGTATGAGCCAACAGTTGAATAGATTGATTACAGAAAGCACCAATACGAGCTGTTTAATCTCTTTTAAATTTAGTGCAGTCAAGCCACAGAAGCGAACTATACAAATATCAAGCGTAAATGTGTCGCCGTACTCGAACAAACATACCTGAAATTTAGTGGGATTAATTGCGCAACCAAGCCCGGTCGTATATTCATGACGACCAAAGCTTATGTGTAATATATGCCACTTAAGGAGAGAAATGCCCGTCCGATGAGAATTATCGATGTCGAGGAGCACCTGCCATTACGATGATCTATATTCTCTTGTTGGCTCCCATCTCAATTCCAGCTCATTGCTTGGTTAGGCATGATTCTATACCAAGAGGAGGCCACATAGTGTCGCTAAAGTCTCTCCCTAGAATTCAATCTATCGGGCGCAATGAAACAATTCAACTTCCGATATCGACAGCGTACGGTGGGTTTCATATCCATCTTTCGCCGCACAACGAGTTATTCGACGTTGGCGCTTCATCCACGAATTTCTTTAAGGGATATGTAATAGGATTTGAAAATCAATCGACGGCTAGATTTCATGTAGTTGGTCAACACATTGAAGGGATCTTCTCTGTCCCTGAGAATGGAAAGGACAAGTTCTTTTTCGTGGATGGCGTCGAGAACAGACTCGGACAAGTCAAGGAACTCGTCATCTACGATCAGCTTTCGCATCACCAAAACACCCATTGCGGATGTAAAGGTACAATGTCGAACTTCAGTTCGATTGTACCATCTCGCAGGCTACGACGCCGTCAGGCAGTCGGGAAAATATGCCGAGTTGCAGTGATTGCTGATGCTTCGTTTTCCTCTCAATATGGAGGTAAGGCCCGAGATTATATGCTACAGACCATGAACACTGTATTGGGAATATATGAAAGAACATTTCGGCTGAGACTGGAGATCAAGCAAATACAAGATAGTGGCAAGGTGAATTACGCTGGAGGTTCTGAGCGAGCGTTGAGCTCATTTGCTGCAGACGTGCGCAGAGGCGCTTTCGGATTCAAAAGTCAGGACTTTTGTGTTGTACACATGTTTGTATCACAATCTGACTGGGGAAGCACCGCTGGAATAGCTAATGTCGGAACAGTATGTCGGGCTGACAACGTCGGGATGAGCACAGATAAGATCGGAAATCGGCTGCAAAGCGGACAATTACTGGCCATTACAGTCGCTCATGAGGTTTGCAGCATTCAGGGTTCACTTCATTCTTAGAGTTCTGTTTCTTATGCTAATTATGTGCTTAAGATTGGACACAACGTCGGCGCTGAACATTCCCCCGATTCGAAGTCTATAATGGCGGCAACTGTATCCGACGGAGCGACGCAATTTTCGTCTGGCAGCATTCAACAAATTTCTGGTAAGCTTGGTGCAGGATGTCTGAGCCCCTCTGGTGGTGGAGGTTCCTCAGCACAGCCCCGACCTCAACCAGATTTCCCAGAAACCAATCGCCCAAAAGGCCCAAATCGGCTGCAGACTCCAGGTTCAGGAACACCTAAACAGCGTCCGAACGGTCCGACAAAACCTACCCCGAATGTCCCAAAGAACCGTCCGCAAACCCCTAATAAATCTGTTCCAAATATCCCAAGAAATCCACCAAGACGTCCGGCTGCTCCTAATCGGCCGCAAAACGTTGGACGCCCGTCTGGAAATAATCCCAATTTACTTATCCCAATTCCGAATATCCGAACGCCCTAACAAAACCTGGGAAAAATCGCTAGCAACCATAAGCAATTTGTCAAACCCAGTATTTCCGAAAGTTGTATACTAGGGATTGTCCAATCACATTTTGATTCCGATAAATCCGAACCGACATCCTCCAACGATGGTGCTATAGAGACATTAAATTTTGAAGGAGATATGGCGCACTTGTAGGCAATAGTAGCAGCGATCGAGATTGTGTATATACTTCCCATTTCAAATCCTGTGAGATGATTAAAAAAGCAATGTACATTGAACACCAGAAAGTCTTAATTTGCAGACATGGCCATGGTCTTATTACAATTACCTGTCATATGATCATATACCTTTCAGTGATCTCTTTGTCAATAAGATTAAACTTGTACATAATTTGACCGATAACCTGAAATTTTCGAAATTCTCCGTTGGACCAAAAATCGGGCTGGTTTTCATTCAAGGCAGCAACGGTTAAGCTCTAATCTGGGTGAATCTAAATTGACAAAATGGTAGAAACAATGATTTTAAGAGTTATCAAAGCCAAATCTTTGAGGCATCTCAACGAGTAGGTTATGAGAAGGCTGATACGTTGGATTGACAAGCGGATAGATTGGGGGTCAAAATGAGCTGAAAAATAAACTGAATAAATCTCTGTATTTCTATCAATTGCCCCGTATTTAGCTATATGACCACATGTCAATTTAGTAAGTTTACATCTCGTCATAGAAACATCAGCTCTGAAATGATAATTAGCATTGCCCTCAACCTTTGCCAATTGATTTCAGAATTCTAAGTATAAAAAACCGATGAATTTACATGCAAATGCTTGATTTATCGAGCTAGAAAGTTTTTCTAGGATTCATTAATTCCATGGGACAAAAATACATTATCAATAGGATACGTCAAGTCGACGCGCAAGTAAGATTCATTTTAGATTCACAAGCCACATCAGCTCACTTTTGGCGATTGCTTACTACCGAGTTAGAAAATGCTTATTTTAGACAATTAACTGCGGCACTAAGCCTCAAGTGAATCGTACTGTGATACAAAGCTTAATTATAACAGATACAACTTTTAAATGACAGATATTCCCTAACGGATATTAAATTTATAAATTCGAATAATTCACCATGATATTGATCTTCCTCTTGGCCATCGCCTTCGCGTCAGTCAGCTGCTTGGTCAAGCGCAGTACGATACCACAAAATGGGCACATCATATCTTTAAATTCCATTCCTTCGATCAAGTCTTTTCGAAACAATGATACAATCCAGTTGCCGTTTGCTACTGCCTCTGGCGGAATTCGTATCCATCTTGCCCCGCATACCGAGCTATTCGAAGGCAGCCTTCCACCCGGAACTTTCTTTAAAGGCCATGTCATAGGTTATGAATTCGAATCGACCGCTAGATTTCATGTAGTAAATCAACATATTGAAGGTCTCTTCTCTGTGCCTGAAAACGGAACGGACAAGTATTTTTTTGTTGATGGGGTTGAAGATGATTCTGGACGAGTCAACCATCTCGTCATTTACAATGAACTTCCTCATCAACATGACATAAGCTGTGGTTGCAATGCTACAATGTCAAATGCCGCATCAATGCTGAATTTTCCCAAATTAAAACGCCGTCAAGCTGGAAGGAAAAGCTGCCAGGTGGCAGTCCTTGCTGACTCTTCGTTTGCCGCTCAAAATGGAGCTCAAACAGAAAATCTTATGTTCCAAATTATGAACACTGTGTCCGGAATTTACCAAAGAACATTTCAGGTGACGCTAACTGTCAGATCAGTACAAAACAGTGGTCAAGCGAATTATGGAGGAGGACCCAGCAGATCATTAGATTCTTTTGCCGCGGATGTACGAAGGGGTCGGTTTGGGTTCAGAAACCAGGATGTCTGTGTCGCTCATATGTTTGTTGCCAGATCGGATTGGGGACGTACTGCTGGAATTGCCTATGTCGGAACGGTGTGCCGAGGCAACAATGTTGGGATCAGCACGAATAGAATCGGAGGTAGAACTCAAAGCACGAGTTCTTTAGTACTAACAGTCGCACACGAGGTACGAAAACTATCATAACATGAGGAACTTTTCAAAAACTAACTTCATGTTCAGATCGGGCATAACTTTGGTGCCGGCCACTCACCAGATCAGAGCTCAATAATGGCAGCATCAGGCAGTTCATCGACCCCCAGGTTTGCAAGCGGGAGCATTCAGCAAATTTCCCGCAACTTAGGCGGACGATGTTTTGATTCTGGAGGGGGTGGCCCTCCTTCAGGTCAACCTCGACCGTCACCAGATGATCCAAAAACCGGGCGCCCGAACAACCCTAATCGTCCGCGAGACGGCGAGCAGCCTGAACGGCCAAATAACCCTGAGCAGCCCCCACCAGAGCGTCGTCCAGAGGTCCCCACTCGCCCACGAAGGCCTCCTCGGTCGTCACCAAATAATCCAGAAACCGGGTGCCCGAACAACCCTAATCGTCCGCAAGACCATGGGCAGCCTGAACGGCCAGAGAACCCTGAGCAGCCCGAATCAGAGCGTCGTCCAGAGGTCCCCACTCACCCATGAAGGACTCCTCGACCAGACACAAATGGCCAAGATTCCTCACAAATCCCTAAGCGTCGTCCCAAGCGTCCCCAGCAACTGAGATCTGATTAACTCAAAGCTGGGCGGCTCTTATCGTTCCATTCGACATCTCCCCAAGTCGTCCACGAAGTTTCATGGAGACCGCACTCAGTTACCTCTCCCCAGAGACACCCCTTCTCCGTAGATGAAATCTTTAAATCAATCTACTCATTCATAATGCGTGTCCGTATTACCACCGTTATTTATCACAAAGCGCGTCAGCACTCCCAAAAATCGGACGCAGGATCCAAGCATAAAGATGATCATCTGATGTTTGGAAAACACTACACATCCACCATCTGCTTCCCATATAAGATAGCTCCTTGTTTCGATATGCAACTAATTCCTCGGTATACTCTGATATGAATGTGTGTTGAAGTATAGCTATCGTTATGAAATGACATTGTTATGGAAAACTAGAGGACACCAATGTAAATATATATGGGACAGTCGCATAAATGACTTCTAGAGTAAACCTAACTTTTTAAAGAATCCAACTGATAAAATTTGTAAATACTTGAACACAAACATAATACAGTTATGCGGTTGCCCACATACTTGTAATTAAAATTTGACTTCCCGATAATTCACATTCTGCTGCTCGACAGCTTTTGTGTGAAGTTGATGTATTCCAGATAAGGTGGTAAACCACGAGATTTTCAAATTGTGATGCCATTAACTATATAACCACTCTGTAAAACCTTAAATGTAACTTTAAAAAGGACATCTCATTTTCGGTCCTGAAGGATTACGCTGCAAGGCTACTATGTCAATCCAATACTGCATTTATACTAGCATACTGAAAGCGTACAGCTTTCCTAAGGCGACCGCGGCAGAGAACACCGATGACGTTGAACTGCGCAGTCTTATAAATTCTATAAGCTCTCGAATTTCTTATCTCGAGATTCCTTCGCTGTATGGGCTAACCAAGTCAGATGTGGCTAGATTTTGCTCAACTCGGAACTTCCTCGCGCAGCTCCTGCGATTATGCACGCGTTTTACACAATTGTCGCGTTGCGCGAGAATGAATAATGAATTTGGTGGCTCGTCATCGGCCTGCCTGATCCGCAAGTTCCACTTTCCGTTACTCTTTGTACATTGGATTGCCAAATATGAAAGTTCCATGGTTAATACTTGCGGTTCTTACCACATTGACGGGGACATTCACCCAGACTGAGGCTTTTATCGGAGATGAAGAAATAGCGGAATATCTCAGAAGCTTTAAGTTAGATAATTTCACTGTGCCGGTATGTTCGAGATTCAAATATTCGAATTGCCACTTGTTTGCTTAGATATAACGCATTTTATTTAAAGAATGCTGTAGGTCCGCCGGAACGAAAATCCTGTGGATTTGTCAAATCGGCGTGGGCGTGCACTGCTGGTAATTATTGCTTGTCTGCCACAAAAACTGATGTATGCCCGCCTGGATTCTTCTGTCCTCCGAACGCAGGACAACCAAACTATTGCTGTCCTGGCTTTTATTGTCCTTCCCCAGTTAAAATTATTCAGTGTCCGAAAAACTATTATTGTCCGTTAGGTATGGCTTCCTTTTGTATTCTCTTTTACCATTAAACCTTGGTAACAGCCGTAGCGACAGGTTCCACTCATCCACTTCCTTGCCACCACGATATCTTGGCTTACTGTCCGCCTGGCACTGCTTCTCCTCGGCGAAACGGTATTTTTATTATAACAGTAATCTTTGGAATCATCGTTCTTGTGCTGTTCAGCATAAAGAACAAGCGATACAAACGCCAAATCCTGAAAGACAACAGAAAGTTGGATGCTGTGATTCGTAAAAAAGATGACTTTGAAGTCTATAGGCAGCATGTAGCAGCACAACTCCGAAGGCGCAAAAGTAGCATGATTTCAGACTACTCTCTCGACTTGTCCCAAGAGCAAGGCCAGATGTCAATCCCAATGAAAAAACTGTACCGGTCGGTGAGCGTCAAGAATTTGCGGAGCGACCGTGTTAGCCGATTTTTTGGAGAAGTTGAAGATACCAATGTAGAAAAGGCTGAGTTACCGCAAACATTCGATATATCGTTTTCGAAGCTAAGCCTCACTCTTCCTTCGGGAATTGAAGTTTTGCGCAATGTGACGGGAGAACTGAAATCCGGACGACTGACAGCTGTAATGGGCCCAAGTGTGAGTTGGCTTATAAAATAAAATTCTTCGATCAATATTTACCCTCTTAATCGATAGGGTTCAGGTAAAACGACATTTATTTCCGTCTTGACCGGGAAGGTCAAACGAACCGGGGGGCGAATCTGGATAAATGGCAAGGAGCAGAACTTGGATGTCTATAGAAAATTAATCGGTTTTGTCCCGCAAGGTGCGCACGTACTTTTTAAATTTTTTCCATATCTCGTATCGATTAACATTTATCCATGAATTCTATTTCCAGATGATATAATGTTGAGAGAACTCACTGTTAGAGATATTCTATTGGTAAAGGCTACTTCATACAACTTCGCGGTGAGTCCAAATAACTTTCTAAATAACGCTATCATAGCATTCTGCCCGAATGAGACTTCCGAAAAATTGGTCAGATGAAGACAAAACGACGAAAGTTCTTTCTATAATCGACTCCTTGGGGCTGGGAACAGTGATGAATAATGTAATCGGTACAGAAGAGGAGCGTGGCATAAGTGGTGGTCAAAGGTACACGACTATATGGATTTCCTTCGCATGCATGGATATTTGTCTGATTCAATTGTTTCCTCCTTCGAAGAAAACGAGTTAACATAGGAGTACGTTTCTCGACTCATACAATTTAATCAGAGCTGAATTAACATTGTCTAACAGATTGAATTGGTGTCATCTCCTTCCGTCTTGATTTGTGACGAGCCGACAAGCGGTCTCGATTCGACAACGTCTTCGGCCTTGTGTAGGTTACTCAAAGAAATCGCGTCAGAGCAAAAGCTTACGGTCGCCGCAATTATTCATTCTCCGAGTGCACAATCTTTCGAGCAGTTTGATGACCTCATACTACTCGGAATGAGCGGTAGAGTAGTATACACTGGACCGCGAGAGTTTGTGCGAGATTATTTTTCCGCTATAGGCTTCTCTGTTCCATCTGGAGTGAGGTTTGTATCACAGCTTTGTAAAGCGAAAGGTCCACCAAAATGCTAAAATTCCTTATAGCCTACCGGATTTTATCCTGGATGTAGTGTCCGGAAACGTTCCCTGTCAAAAGCTGCCTAATTTTAAACCTTCAGATTTACCGGAGTTTTGGGAGAAATTTGTCAATGGTGAACCCATTACGGCACAATCCTTATACGCAACGACCTTAGCCCTTCGTCGCAAACCGCAAGGTGGTCATCTGGAGTCAATCCTTTCGAAACTCGGAATTGTTGACTGGATTCGGGACAATTATTCGTACTTGAAGGATTTAGCGTTAGAGTATTTCACTTTTGTATTGACCATAGGAAATCATGACCCCATTCGAGAGACCCCTGGGTTCTTCAAAACTTTTATACTCTGTTTGAAACGGGGATTTTTACAAATCTATAGGTCTGGATCTGGATTCCTGGTGGAGCAAGCCATTCATTTACTTTGCGGCGGTTTCATATCTTTGGCTGTGGAGGAGTATGATTATTTTGGCAGGTTTCCGGACTCTTTATGCAAATTTACCCCGTACGTTACCTCGCGCCGTATATACTACTCAATAATTTTCTTATTCATTTTTTATTTAGAGTACCCTTGATTCCAAAGTGCTCCGAACCCACAGATTATGTTTTATCAGCTGGGCTCTTCATCACTTTGGGTGTTCTATTCTCTGGTGTTAACGTCGGAGTTAATACATTTGGACCCGAAAAACTCGTTTTCTTTCGCGATGTCTCCAGCGGGATGTCGACACTTCCATATATGCTCGCAAAATTTGTCGTGGATATTCCTCGAATCGTCGTCGGTTAGTCATTGTTTCCTCTTCGGGAATACGTATAATCCACATGATCTGATTATCTAATGACCCTGTACGCAGCTGCCGCAATGTTCACCATGTCTTTAGTGTTATTTTGGCCGTATCGATCCACGGTCCAAGAAATATTCGTTGTCGTCCTTTCCTTAGAGTTCGCTGCTTTCACTATGGGTTCGTATTACCAAAATTCAAATGGTGTCTATGTTCTTTAGAACTTATGATTTTTCGTGAACAGGGTACTTTCTATCCATCATCTTCGATCGATCAAAAGTCACTTTAGTAGGGACCGCGTGGAGTCTTGTGTGGAGTCTAGTTTTCGGTGGTGCTGTTCCTTCACTCAAGCTGGTGAATGACCCGAATTCAAAATTTGGGTCGTTTCGATTCTTGTGGGAAATTAGTGCTCCCCGCTATGCAATCGAAGCTATCTATATTAAAGAAGTGTCCGCTCGGCCGTAAGCTCTAGTATTCGCTCATAGAAGAGGTGCGATTCCTAACAAATTCTATTTCAGATGGGACGAACTCCTTTTTCCCAAAGACGAAGTCTTCAATAATCACGGTTACAGCCGGTTTAATTTTTGGACAGATATTAGAAATGTTGTGTTGATTGGGGTAGTTTGGTTGGCCGCGACATTTTTAGCCATGCGTTTGACGAACAGACAGAAGCAAAAATAATGAAATTCTTTTCGTCTGCATACATAAAAGCAGTAGATTTAGAAAACTGAACATATTGATTAGAAGTGCAACGATACTATGATGTGTTTTATTTCAGAATACAAGCTTCCCCGGCGAAAGACTGCATTCGTCTTCTATTTGTAAAGAATGTTCTACACTCAGCGGACACCACAAACCCAACCATCGTTTCCGATATATACATAAATCAAATTTCTAATGTATTGTATTGCTCATCTACAGGCATAATATCATGATTTACAAGATAAACTTTCCAACATTATCATTGACGGAGTTCAAAAGAGTCGTGAGATCGCGTTGAAGATTGAAGAGTTGTCTGGTGGAAAAGAAAAAGACGTAAGACCACTTTTATCAAAGACGCGAGAACGTAAGCAATCAACGAACCGAAGCGAAAGGGCGGCCAAGTCGTCTTGTTTAATGACCAATTTACCCACTACTGCCCCGAAATCAACTGGTGATGCATCAAGATCAATGATGTTAGCACTTGCTGTGACAGCATCGGTTCCAGCATCCGCATCTAAAGAATTAAAAGTTAGTTAACGATATCAATGAAAATTATCGGTAATTATTTGATAATATAAGCAATGCATTACCTTCTGACTCCTGATTGAGAGGCGGATCGTACTCGTCTTGAGGAAGTTGAGAAGAATTTTCTTGATTTACTGTCTTCTCCGCTAATTCTTGCTTTTCGAGCGTTTCGGCGTTCACCGGAAGGTTCGGATTTTGAGAATCCAACGAATTGTACATCAACGGTATATCGGCTTCACGATGTGACAATTTCTCGCGTTGTTTATCGGTAAGCATAGAGTTTGTCCTAGTCTTTTTCTTTTTGGAGATGTCCACAAAAACTGTATCATCGTTACCTGACATTGACATGATATTAGTTTTCAAAGAGACATATTTGTAAATAATGAAATAATTCGAACCGGATATTCGACGCTTATGTGAAGAATGACTTTGTGGGGAAACGTCGCTGTCTCTTAGTCGCAGGTAGGTATCCTTTGCTAGTAGGGAATTTCGATTACTCGACGGAACCGGGTCGTCTTGATTTTGTTCTTTTTCAACCGTAGTATCTTCGCCAATATGACTATCAACTTTTTCATCACCTGTCGTCTGCTCCTCCTCGTCTTTCCCGGCGTCTTCATATTGATCAGAATATGAATGGTCGGTTTCGTCATGTGATTTATCGATTTCACAATCTTCGTGATTCAATGAGTTCTCATCAGTGTCAACATTGCCTTCTTGCTCGCACTCTCCATGATTGTGAAATGGCATACGAATGAAAGCACCTTTCTGAGAAGAGAACTTGACAAAAATTTCGTGAAGTTCGCGCGGGTACGTGAATTCGACATCACGTAGACCGAATGTTTCGTTCCAAAAGTTGAAAGTCGGCCCTTCGATCTTTTCAGAGTAAGGAAGCGTTTGTCGCAGGGCGGCCTGATAGAGTTAATGAAAAGAAGCGTTATCAGACAAGAATCAACAACAAAAATAAAGAATTGCGTGGGCGTACTATCAATAAAGGTTGGATCTTTTTTAACGTCTCGGAATCGAAATCAACGAATTTCTTCCAATAATCGTATATATCTTGCAAAACAAGAGAAATCTTTACATTATGTCACAATAAGTTATTGTCAAACGAGATTGTACCATAACAAACTCAAACAAACATGGACTTACCGCACAGACAATTTTATACGCTAGTGGTAGGTCAATCTTATCGAACCAACTTTCGTCATCATCAAGCCATTTTTGCATTATTGTAAATGCCTCATCGACAAAAACTCCCTTGATTATCATATTCGCCTTTCTCACGAACTCATGCACGCAGACAAATAGGACAACAATGCTTTCGTCATCTTCGAATTTAGAAGGGTAGTGAGCAAGCAGTTCGTAATACCGATCCATCATGGTGATCAGCACGTCAAGCACAGTCTTGAGCGGACTAGGTCAATTGAAACCGATTGGTCGTCAGCATTTGGTACCGCCAGAGTGTATCAATCATCTAGCTTACATTTTATTTCTAGAATTCCTTCTTTGTCCAAGACCATTCGCAGGGGATTGGCTGTCAAGTGAGGTTGGAAATTTTACAGCCAAACTGACAGTGTAGTAACAGTCGATAATGCTTCGACATGCACTGTAGGATGAACAAGACGCACACTTAACAACAGACCTTCATTGTAATTGTTAAAAATTACTAACCCTGCTTGAACTTCCTCAATTTCGGATTCATAATTCTTCAGAAGTTTCAGAAAGGCTTCCGAGATCTTTTCGACCACATGGTTTTGATTTTTGTGGGATGCTTGAGTTACTTTGTGGAGGGAACAGAACAGATTACGCCATTCAGTAAGTTGAGAATCTGTAAAACGAGTGCCGACTGAGCAGATGATTCTATCCAAAAATTGTTCCTTAGTGATCCGGAATTCTGATTATATATAAATGGGGACATACTGGAGGGGAACCAATAATGGAGTGTAAATAAACTCTGGGTCTTCTTCAAAATTTTCGGGATCCAGATTATCATTGATTTGATTTGATTTCTCGGCATGCTGTCGAAGATATGTAGCTAAATGACAACTTGTTGAGCCCCTGGACATTTAACACAAAAAGGAGCTACTTCGCAAACAAACCGACAAGACTCCACAACATCAAAGCGCTGTCACTGTCTTCCATATTCTCAATCCGAAGCTCAATCAAACAGAGAAATGTGTACAGAGTATCCATGCTCCCACTACAGCTCGCACCCACACGAATAAGATGTTCCAGGATTTTCCAGAATTCTTCGTTCAATGTGTGAGGCCTGGCCATCGTCAAAAGATCTTTCGCCAGAACAATAACCGGAGTAGCGATCGGTTTACGAGGAAACAGATCATCATATTCGACTGTACTAATAGCGGTAAAGATCTCGCTTTCACACTCGTTGTTGCGGTATCGAGGTGACGACAAGGCATGATCAGGTATCGCGGTGAGGAATTCCCTTATAAAAAGACCAAGAAGTTCGGACCGAACTACATCTGCAGAGACTGAATTAGAGTGTTAACAACCTAATAAAATATAGATTTATCGAACTCATTTTCACCTTGATCATGCTGCAAGTGAAATGCGGTATCACTCAGGCTATTGAGTTGGCGGAAAAACTCAAGAATGGTATTGATACTTTCAAGTCCTTCCATCGAAGGGTTGAACTCCTTCCCGAACAGAAAAGCGAGAGCTTGCAAATACTGTGCGTACACGTGCCAAATGCACAACTAAAAGCGGAGAATCGTGTTACAATTAACGTATGTATGAGCTACAACTGAAAGAACCTACTGGTGTCAATTTTTCCTTCGATTGTTCGCCTATCTTCCAATCCTCACTGGCACACTCTGGGGGATTGGAGATGGCCAAAATAAGCAACTCAAAGAAGGGCTTGGTATTTTTTCGGAACCATCGGAGATCCAATCTGGTATTCATTATATATTCCCACACTTTGCACTCGCCCACGATGATATGCTTCGGTCTGGGTTTGTCGTACACTTGTTGCGTGTTGACCAAACATGCTGAAAAAAGAAAAATGGAAACGTTTAAACACGAATGTTATGCCAAGTTCAAAAGATAAACTAACCTAATACATGGCAACCAAACTCGCGAATTTCGCCACTGGGGTCTTTAAGAATTCTTTCGAGCATCGGTTGGCAGGCTGAATTCCAAAATTTGGACAAGTTGTCGGTTCCGAGACAGTAAATAATATCAGCCCATGCATATGCAGCAGCTAAGCGGAGTTGCGGAGATTTATCATGCAGGAAGCTAAAACAGACAGTCGTGAGAATGCCAATCGGACTGAATAATTCACATCAGAAAATTGTTTATAGACCTATTTGTGATGGGGACCAACATAAGTTTGATTCTTTTTTCCTGAAACAAATATCCGTTGATGCTAAAATTGTATGCAAGATAGCTCCATGCTCGGAAAGCGGCCATTTTTGCATCGAACTTTTTTGCATTGAAGCATTTCTGCATAAAAACTCATAGTGAGTGCTATATTTTAATTGATTCGTTAAATGCGACAGTAGGTTTACCTCGACGATTTTGAGTAACCCGTTGATGTATGCCGCCGACTGATGGAGATGTCTACCCAAAATCACAACCATTTTAGACCAAACTTGTAACGCAAAAATTTCTGTTGAGGGAGAGGATGGGCATCAGTTTCGTTTAAAAAAATCCGGGTTGATAGAATGGCACACACCATTTTGTGCTGATAAATTTGTCAACTCAAAGATGAGTTTCGGCGACTGTTTGTCCATGTATTCCGATATACAATGATCAATCTTTTCATATTCATCTACAATCGTAGGTAACATGAAGCCAACAAATGAGTCCGCTTTTCGCTGTACTTCCACGTTTTCATTCATTAATAGAGGCAAGACATTCAGAAGCCAATGCTTAGAGAGACTCAACATTTGACTCGGGTAATGCTTAAAAAGAGTATGAAAAGTCTTGATCGAGAATAGATTGATTGAGGGTTAAGAACATCTTTTCCAAAGACGATTGATCAACAACAAGAAGGCATTACCTGAAGAGATTCAACAGTCACCGACACCGACGGAAAAGTATTGCAAGCGTGCACTATTGCGTCCAGAATTAATTTTAAATTGATTTTGAATGCATTCGAGCCAGTTCGCTGCACCCCGATACACCATATTGACAGTGCGCAAGCAACCTAACGCACAAGTTGGTTAGTAGACGTTGTTTTGTCCTCATTAAAGTGGCGGACATACTTTATCGGCTGTCTTTTTGATTTTGTTACATAATGTAATGACAATGTCGCTGAGTTGATTGCCTGATTGATGCTAACATAAGACGGCGAGTTCATATGTGTGTTGATGAATTTGATAAAAACAAACCAGTAATCCCGCAACTGATCTGAGGGTGATATAAAAAGTATCCAAGTAACTTAAGGGCGACATGCGACCTACCATAAAAGAGCAATGAGTATATTTGAAAAAGCGCATTATCACTGCTTCAAGCAAATCACACGCACAGTTCGTTGGCGGCGGTATCCAGTGAATTGACATTCAGATCCCGCTTGATGGCCGATAAAAAGGTCGCAGCTCGCTGACTGAGACGCTTGAAATCGGGATGTATATCATTTGATACGTTGTGATTGGTATTTTTCAATGAATTTCTTCTCTTCGATTGATCAGTATTTTGAGGCATGACTGCAGGCACATTCAATGATTTCAACCATGTCTGCAGCTGCATATACGCTTGAATCTTGTCGCTGTCGCTTCCTTCTTTCAGCAGCAAGATCTCTAGAGAAGTATTGACGGGATCTTCACCACCGAAAATATCTTTTGCCGAAGTGGCATCAGAGGAGCGTTCATTTTCTTCGTTCTCAGGAAAGTCGTTCTTGGGTTCATCACTCAATACTTGGTGCTGTGACGAAGCCTCGGAGGATAATTCGCTTTGATTTCCATTATTTTCCGCATCAGAAGCGAGGGAAGAGATTGGGGTGGTCTGCAGTTTTGGGGATTTGAAGGATGGTGGGTCTGACGTATAGTTGTTGCGTGAGAAATCGGCGGATTGGGCGGGACGATTTGAGCGGCGAGAGGCGGACGATGAGCCCAACATATTGCAAGGGGAGACGGTGGGAAGACAGGAATAACGGAGTGTGTGTGATGCGAGGAATGTATATATAGCGGTGGGAATGGGTGATGGAATGGGAGGATGTGGACTGTGGTTTCTGGTGGGGAATCCAGCGCATGCAAAACAAACAAAAAGGGAATCAGACGCGTTCCTCATCCAATTTTCAAAAGCTCAATGGATTCATGGCACATCTTTTGCACCCATATCGTATTTTACATTCAGCCAGCCCCATCAAATACAATGCTAACAAGATGATTGTCACAATTCTACTGTCCATGCCATTTACAGCAAATGTTCAACTATCTCCTCATATTCCTCCTCCACATTCCCCCATGTTTCATGCACTTTCTCAAACCTCTCTGATATGTCTAACCCATCTAGAACCTCCTTGTTGTGCCTATAAATTCTCCCCTTTACCATCAATCTATACCGGCGTCTACTCTCAGAATTTTTTATGTATGCAGACCTTTGAACCAGATGGTACAGAACTGCCATCTCGTATATGCGTTCCGCTTGTCGCTAATTAAATAGGTCGCAAAATTAGCATACGAATTAAAGATCACTTTGAGCACATCATACGGACCTGACTTAATTTAAGCCATTTAATCAAAGCTTTGACCCTTTGAAACTTGACAACATGAGAACTCCAATCTGTTGTTTTCTGCTCACCGTCTTCTACTGGAATAGCATCCAATCCGCCTTTCTTCTCTAAATACTTTAAATCGCATATATCGCGTAGTTTTTGAAATTCATCGTTCGGATCTTCAACTGTAATCTGCGCCACATCAGACCGAGACAAGAGAGATTCATAAATTATTTGATACAATCGACCTGTCGCAGTGATTTTATGTTAAACGACCATGAAATTTCTCTGGAATAAATTTTGTGACACAAACTTCCATGGCCTTTCCTTTGATAGGGGGGTAAAATAACGAATTGGGATATCCTCATTCTCCGTTTATCAGGATAATAAAAGAATGGATACATTGTCACGAAACCGACAGCATTGTAATATGTTGCGTCGGGCTGTTCATTTTTCTCGAACAGTAAAAGCACTTCCCACTTGTCGTCGGACTCTTCCAATAACTGGGCACCTTCAATATACCATAATGCAAACACCTGCAAACGCCGAAAGTAATCCCTGAATCTGGGGGTATTGGTGTTGCACTAATCAGGCAAACAACGTCAGGCTAAGTTTTTAAAATTGAAATTTAAGTAATCATATTCTTACACTGTATATTTCATATGTGATTTTCTGTTTTTCGGACGGATCGGTCACATCTTGGTCGATATGATACTCGTGAGTTTTCGTTCCCATCGGTTTAAATTCGTTTGCGTCGATTTCCAATCGTCGCAAAAACTCGTCTTTGTTATGGGTATAAGCTGGGTGATATCAAAAAGATAATGTTAATCTTAATCCAAGTCCACTTTCGATAGTGAATAGGAATAATGTTTTGCTTGACCGCGACAATTTGCGTCAATACGTACAATTTTCACTTAAGACTTCCGTTATAGCGCCAACGACATCCATTCCACCAGCAACTCCACCGAGCCTCTTCTCATACTTAAATTCCACATGCGCAAACAAACTTCCGCTGGCATATTCGAGTCGTAAAGTTGGTTTCTTATAACCGTATAATTCCTCATCTTGGCCGAAAAAGTAATATGTGAATGCCGGTTGGAAAGTTTCATATTTGCTTGGAGATTTCAATGACAATGCAACAGCTTCGTTCGATGATGTTACGAACTCAGGAGGAATAGATGATTTCAGAGTGGACAAGATGTCGGCATCTGTTTGAGATGACATCGAAGTAATGAAGCTATTATCAGAGCCGGGCCGTGAGGAATCTAATTCAAGGAACATACCAGTTTTCAAACTCATATTCGCTTGCAGCATCTGTAATTCTATTCAAGTACGATGTGTGTTGAGAAGGTCGCCACTAATGTTGGATAAAATATCTTGTGTGTCCGTTGGAATTGGACAGGGCGGCGACCACGTAAGTTCCCACACCTGATCTTGGACGGCCACAGGGCATATTGATCTGGAGAGATTCTCCACAAAGCTGATCTGCCTCATAACATATATCATAGCACACTTTTCTACGTATTCTTATGGAAATTGATCCAGTCACTTTCCGAATGCCCACGGTTTACAATTGAACATGGATTTGGGCACCTAGATGTCCTAAATTAACAGTAGCGGATTGAAACTGAAAATCTCAGAAAATTTTGCTATCAATAGTCTGCTAATTGACTTAAGTATTTTGATATTAATGTAATCCTAGCTCTTTAAATTGTACAATATCGAAGTAGACTAACCAAGCCGGAGGGGAAAGCTACGGAATTTACAAATGAAAAATAACTAACAGCAGATTATCAGTTGGTATTAGTCTGTGGTGTAGTTATCGTATCTAAAATTCATGAGAAGATTAAGCATCTGACCATACTACTGTTCATAAGTTTTAGATTCAATAGACAGTCATATTACGCGTAACCCGTGAGCGCGGTTGCTGCCAATATCGACGATATGAGCAAATAAGAACACTCAACGGAGTATTACTGCCAAGTTAGTACAATTGAAGAAGGTTTGGGTGGTTGAATAACAATAAAATTGCATAAATTTTGACGAATTGGGGTGGCTGAATGACTTCTGTCATCAAATGATGTACTTTCACTAGTGTATCTGAGGGCATGCATTCTTCTAGTCGGAGGATATAACGCAATACTGTGTGGTAGCGAGAAGCAGCGCTTAGAGATATATATCAATGATACATCACTAGTGCTGTTCAAATGTGAATGTCCAATGTCCGATGCCAAGTGTGGATTGAAATTCTGTGTGCGTCTAGAATGGAGTTCAATGGACGCGTTCCCTTGCTCGACTCAAATGTCACCCTATGCAAATCCCTCTGCATATCGCATATCCTTCACCTCCTCCTGATATCTGAATTAAAACTCTCCCAAAGACAATTCAAACACTCTGGTGGACATTACGCTACTCTGTCGACATATATATAGACACTGCAGCTCTGGTCTTGCTGTACTGGAACCATGCCTGCTGAAACAAAAGCGTTAAAGGACTCAAATGTCTCTAGTACAGCGGTTGCAACCTCAAAATCAACTTCGCTGAGTATGTGTATCACTATTATAATAATCACTGAAGAAATCATCGAGTCATTAATGTGGATTTTTACTTTCGTATCTTATTCATCACGTAACCCTCCATTATTTCAATTCGTTGGGAACGAAATGTTCGTCTTAACTAGGAAAACGAGGATTGAAATCAGCGGAAAATGAAGGCGGAAGTAAAAGCTTATCTAGCATCGGTTCTTCCTACCTCGGATTTAATGGGGAAGGTTCAGGAAGCTTGAAATTTTTCATCACCAACTTCGTGTCTTGGTGCATCATCACAATCTCTATCACCATCTACACCATCTTCTTCCATGAAAAACAAGAGTATAACAGAGGAAATGCGGACGTTTTTTATGGCTATGCTGCATTCGGCTTTTTTATTGGTATGAGCTTTGCATATATGGGTTATTCAGGTGCCAGAAATCCAGAAAAAAAGGCCCTTTCCCTCTGTCTACTCGGCGTAAACTTCATTCCATTCGTTTCATACATCCTTCTCTTGCTACGCCTCACCCCAACAATCGAAGGCCCAGTATTAAGCCAACCAATTGAACCCGCGAGATATTTAGAATGGATTTCGACTTGTCCAGTTTTAATTTTCTTGATATCTGAAGTCAGCCGATCAAAACACGATCCGGTCAAAGTCGTTTTGAATGATTACCTCCTTGTGGTGACGGGGTTCCTGGGAGCAGTGTTACCGCCTAGACCTTGGGGAGATTTTTTCAATCTCCTATCTTGTTTCCATTTTGCATACGTTGTCATGAGTCTTTGGTCGTTTTATACAGCCGGCATTAATGGAGAAACCGACACATCCGTTGAAAAAGGAAACCTCAAAGTACTGCGATTTTCGACTATCCTTACATGGACTTTATTTCCGGTTTCATATTTCTCGTACACCTCGGAATTATTAAGTTTCACGGTCGCCGAAGCAGTCATGTGCACAGCCGACATCGGAGCAAAAGTCTTTCTCACTCTTATATTGGTCAACAGTACCGTGGAACAAGCTCAGAACGAAAGAGTAGACGAAATAACTGCTATTGCCGAGGAGCTCGAGGAGCAAATAGGTAATGCTGACAAGATATTGCAAAAAATGATGCCAGAAAAGTAAGTATACCGTTGGCAACTTAACCACTTTCTGTATCCGTGGTTAATGTGTTATTGAATTCAGTGTCCTCGAACAAATCAAGAATGGAGGATCGACAGAAGCTGAAGAGTACGAATCGGTCACAGTCTTTTTCAGCGATATCACAAATTTCACCGTCATCTCCGGCCGCACTTCGGTAAGTAATCCGAGTCTTCATAAAGGTGTGGTTGACCTAATCCGAACTCAATTTGTGGTATTGTCCTCATATAGACTAAAGATATGATGAAGACATTGAATCTTTTATGGCAACAATACGATGCCATCGCGAAGAAATGGGGACTGTATAAAGTCGAAACCATCGGTGATGCATACCTCGGAGTAGTAGGAGCCCCTAACCGATGCTATGATCATGCGGAGAAAGCAGTAAATTTTGCCCTCGGTATGCTTAACACTTCATATGAAATGGGCGAGAGCCAACTTTAAGACTAAAATCACACATTGTCAGACATTCTGGAAATGATCAAAACATTTAAAACAGTCACCGGAGAAAGCATCAATATCCGCATCGGATTGCATTCTGGACCAGTCACAGCTGGGATTTTAGGTGATTTGAATCCTCATTGGTGCCTCGTCGGAGATACTGTCAACACTGCTTCGAGAAGTGCGTTGAACTTTGCCTTTTTCTGTGCTGAATGTTGTAACCGATAGCTGAACCTTTCATGACGATAGTGGAATCCACTTCTAAAGCTGGACATATTCATATCTCCGATTCCACTTACCAGTTTATTAAGAACAAGTTTGTCTGCGAAGCCTTAGAACTTATGGAAGTTAAGGTACTATAGATTCAGATTTCGTTTCTTTATTGAATAATTAATCAACCACTCGCACTTTAATCATTAAGGGCAAGGGAAAGATGCAGACTTACTGGGTTTTTGGACGCAAGTGATCTGTGTTTGTATTGGTATTCTGTGGAAGAATAAGATGGATAAAGCGAATCTAATGCCATTAACGGTGGGGAAGACAAATTGGCGATCTTGTCGTCTATCATGTAATCGGTGCAACGGCCGATAATCTTTTTGTTGACCGTTGATGTATATTGAAATGAATTGTTAACTTCAGAATGATCTGTCAAATCCAATACTATATATCTTGCACGGTGCGTAGAATTGGAATGAAGATTGGAAGGGGATGAGTCAGACGAATGAATCGGATGCCAATTTATTTTTCAGATCGGGGTCACCACTTCTTCCTAAGATTACGAATTTCTTTAATTTATACAATCGCAATTCCTTGTTAATGTTGACTCTTATTATCTGAAATTCACTATTCTATTTATTACCGTAGCGGAAGTAGGACATTTCAATTCGATTCAGTCTGTTAAAGCAAAAACAATTACCATGAACTCTCGCATTACCGATTTGCTTTCTGTTGTTCACTCCGTTGCCAAAGTAGCCTCAAAAATTGCCGACTCTCAGACTCAAAGAATTAGCAGGTCACTGCCGTCATTATCGAATACATTACCGACCTTGAACAACACTGCGAGTTTTGGGGATGACTCGCTTCTACGGGACATTCAGAAATTCAACCAAAACGATACTATTGATTCGTCAGATAAAAATTTCAAGCCAAGGCCTGTCGTTGAAGTTTTGCAGGATAAAAATCCACCGAATCCGCTGTATTTACATGATGGACTGGCTGAAGAACAGGCACAAACATCGGAATTGCATTACTCCGGCCGATTGAAAGTTAATTCTGGGGCCGCGAACGCAGGTGGAATACCATCGACAGATGCAAATATTAAAATTAAAAATGATGAGGATAATGTGAAGCAATCTTTGGCAGTCAAGAATGATTTAGCCCGATTGAATGAATCAGATACAGTTACCGATTCCCGGTCTTACACTCATACAACTTCAGCTGCTCGAACCGAACCGTCACATCCTCGACCGCTGATAAACACTTCAACTAAATTTTCCGGCAACACTGCAAAATTGTTCAATGAGGAGTCAGCAACGGAATTGCCACCGATTGAGGATCGTGGAGTCAGACAGCCATTACCTTCGACCGCACCCAATCTCGAAAAAGAGAATGCGAATTCGTCTTCGGCTGATAACGCGGACCAGATTCCTTTTGAAAGCACACAGGCACCGAAGCAATTAAGAGAGGCGAGAGTGCCTACGACGAGAATTGGACGGCTGTTCCAATACGGAGGTGTGTTATAATGTATAATATTATGGATCCTTTCATATCAAGATATTGAAAGTTTTCTTGATGAATTAAGGTCTTGTTGCCAGACTCGGAGTAGGTGCAATGGGGGAAGCAGTTAGAAGGGCTACCGGGCAATCGAAGCCTCTGATCGAAGGTACACTCTAACTCCATTTTTCTCTAATATCGCATCTTAAGATGAACTTTTCGTCTTTTGCCTGGCTTGTAGGTGCAAGTCCTTTATTAAGCGAAGCCAATATAGAGAGAATAGTGGCCAAATTATCCGAAATGAGAGGAGCAGCGCTAAAGTTGGGTCAAATCATTAGTATTCAAGGTATATTACATCAGCATTACACCAACTATTAGATATAGGTCTAATTATTTTCATGTTTAAATAGACAGTAATGTAATGCCGAAGCAAATCGAAGAATTGCTTTCCAAAGTTCAGAACAGCGCAAACTACATGCCTAAGCGGCAGATGCTGGTGCTTTAAGTTTAATCTCAATGACCATCCCATCATTTTGACTAACAAACTTTACGTTTTACCAAGGGGGTTATGAAATCCGAGCTCGGGCCGGATTGGCAATCAAATTTTCATTCATTCGACGAGACTCCTTTCGCGGCCGCATCAATTGGACAAGTACATTCTGCTATAATTTCGGAAAAATTTGCTTCTTACCCTCCGAATTTTCGTGTCGCCGTCAAATTACAATATCCCGGTATTGCTAATAGCATAGACAGTGATTTAAACAATCTAAAATCGTTTGCTCTGTTTTCAGGGCTGCTACCCAAAGGGATGTATCTTGAAAGCGCAATTCAAGTTGCAAGAAGAGAATTACATTGGGAAACAGATTACAAGCGAGAAGCAGAGTGTATGAATCGATTTAGAAATCTTCTTCTTACTGGAAAGCAAGAATTGGACGAGACAACCCAGCTTGAAATCAAAAAAATGGAAATGGAAGGGGACTTTGTAGTTCCAAGGGTCGTGGATGAACTGAGCACTGGAAAAGTGTTGACGACGGAGTTTGTCGAGGGTGTAACGATGGGAAAGGTGGCGGATATGTCGCAGCCTGTCAGGGATTCTGTGGCAATCAGAGTGTTACGTTTGTGTTTGAGAGAACTGTTTGAATTCAGATTCATGCAAACCGACCCAAATTATGCGAACTTTTTATATGAAGCAAAAACGAATCAGGTTTGTTGATTTTTTCGCGCTTTCTGTTAATATTCATTGAAATTGCATTCACCCATGCCTATATGCTTCGCCTTCATCGTTTGTGTCTGTCTTTAGATTAAGCTTCTTGATTTTGGCTCCACCCGATCCTTTTCACAATCCTTCACGGATAAGTATATCAAAGTGTTGGAAGGTGCCGTGAAGAGAGATGAACAGGCAGTTTTGGATTACTCGCGTCAATTGGGTTTTCTTACTGGATTTGAAACCGAGGTTCGTCTTTCCGTTATTTTTTGTCCGTGGGGCAATTGTTTAATTATACATTGAACTCATCTTGCGCGATCGTTTTGAAATGTGTTTAAACCGTTCTTCGCCATTACTGTCGCCCACCCCGGTTCTCTACCAACATTCGCTGTAATTAACCACACAAAGTCAATGAATCAAGCGCATTTGACCGCAGTCTTAACTCTTGCTGAACCATTCCGCCACCGAATATACGACTTCTCGTCCGCATCCTCCATTACTTCCAAAGTCCGTTCTTTAATCCCCACGATGTTGGAACATCGTTTAACACCTCCTCCAGATGAAACTTACTCCCTGCATCGAAAACTGAGTGGGGTATTCTTATTGTGTGCCAAGTTGAGATGCAAGATTGGTTGTGAGAGGGTTTGGTGGGAAGAATGGGAACGGTATGAGAACAGAAAGAGGGAATTAAACAATCAAAATGTGAGTTGAGGGAAAGGAAATTCGCCGATTATTGTATATTGCCACACTAAACTGGCGTTGCGGTCTCTGCAGAGATTAGACTATCTCCAAATACACTCATATGCACAGGGATTTGAAGAGTACATTGACCCAGGCGCAGATTGCGATCTCGAGGCTTCTGTCCAAAAGCAAGTTTATTGGTTTGAGCTAGAATCATTCTCGCTTCATATGTTTAACTGTTTCAAAAATTTATCAGCATTAATTCCCTATGCTGCTCCCACTCTTTTAACGATTTCCAAAGTCTCCACTAATTCCCTAATCATTTTGGTATGACTTCTAACGAGATCTACGTTTCCCGTTGGGCAAGTTTCTAGAATGCGACTATACTCGCTAATTTTATTTTGCAACGCCGCAATCGCCGGAGACAACGATGCTCCCAGCGATGATGCATTGGTGTGGCTCGAATGCGGAGCGGCAACGGAAGGAGATGCAATCGATTGGGGTTGTGACGACGATAAGGGAACTTGGGGAGAAGCAGGAACGGCTCGAGAAATCCCAGTCTGAAGTGAGGATTGTGCAACCCTTGTTTCGGGCACTGTTGCTACAACGGAAGGTGGAGTGGTGGAAGCGGATGGATGTGCTACCGGGTTCCACGTTGCATCAGTATCTTCTTTCTGGTAATAAGTTTCACATATGACGCAAAGTGCTTTTCGGTCTTGATTTCGGACGAGTGGGATGCCGTAACAGGATGAACTCGGGCAAGAATCATTGAGAAGAGCCCATCCTTGGAGCCTGTTGAAAAGGTAGAGCGAGGCAATGTAATCAATAAGTAATGCATTCTTGTTCTGGCAAACAAGAAGACAAATCATAAGAAGGCACGAAGCTTACAGTTTTTGCCCGATCAAGGAACTAGCACGATCACTTTGTCGCCTCCTTTCTTGATCACTTGAGGTAGGAGCCTCACTTACTGTCGGGGTAGAGGAAGGATGCTCCGATGAATTCATAACCGGTTGATCTCTCTCTCGCTCGACCCTCTCGCGCTCACGGATCAATGTTCTCTGCCGCTCAATGTCCTGCATCAATTCAGCATCAAGATCATCAATTGTACTTTGGGGCCTTTGTGAGATATGATCAGCTGGGAGTATTGAAGTCGACGTGGTGACAGAGTGGAGGCGGGTAGATTGCTGAGAAGAAGGAGGAGCAGAGGGATCTGGAACTGAACCACAGAGAACACACAGCCACTGTCTATCTCGAGATCTCATTAAGGGGACCTGAGTTTATAAGGATACAGCGTGGAGTAAAGGAAAGTCCCAGGGTTAGATTTCATTTCCACAATCAGTTGCAAATGGGGTAAGCAAATAGATCAACGTACACCGCAAGATGCACTGGGACAAGGTTCATCCGTTAGAGTCTATACAGGTGGGAGGGTACAACAAAAGATGATGTTAGAAGAGGGGTGCAATCGTCCGTTGTTGTCATGACAGAGAATATAGACAGACATACCCAACCCCTTAATAGATACTGGCCGATTTCCCGAGAAGCACGATCGACTCTTCTTTCTTGCGATTGCGGTTGAGCGGAGGCGAGGGCGGCGGCGGTTTGGTTTGGCAGAGTCATCTGTTGCTGGAAGGAGGGAGAGGTCTGTTGCGGCTGCCCCATCGACAGTGGTTTCGATGGACTGTATCTATGATATGGTATCTCCACGGAATGATGAATCTGCGATCATGCGAGGGAGTCTGTTTGGTTCACTGCTCGGAGGGAATGGTTCACCCATTCACCGCCCGCACGAAAACACCCCGGTCGGTCGCAGGCACATTCCACATCAACAGATACTACAGATACTACAGATACTACATACAGATACGACGAATACAACGCAATGTCGTACATGAAGAGCGCACTGTTGCTCGTCCTGCTGTTTGTCATAGGCCTTCACTCCTCCCTCGGAAAGTCCCTCGTCGGTGATCGTGTCCTGGTGATCCTCGACAATTTGAACGACAAGCAGTCTTATTCAAAGTTGTGGAATTCTTTATCCGGTAATGTTGACATCCTATCCCTTCTCGTCGGAGGATGAAGCAAGATGCATTCTTGCCAATGCGAGAACACCTCGTCCTTTTGGAAGTATTCTAACCCGACATCCTGTCTTGTTTTGCTCTTATTTGTTTACTTTCGTGTTTACTTGCTCATGAATTCATACGATTGCTCTTTGCACGCAGACCGAGGATTCGCTTTGACCTTCAAATCCACTAAAGACTCTACTCTATCACTTTTCGAATATGACGAGAGGCAAGCTGACCATTTGATCGTATTTACCCCAAAGTCCAAAAGTATGCAGTGTCGTTTACGCTACGTTCAAATCGTCTTACACTAACCACTGACTCAACTATTCGGTGGTTCTTTAGAATTTGGCGGGTCTGTCAATGTTGCCTCGATAGTTGACTTTATAAATCGAGGCGGAAATCTGTTACTTGCTACCAACTCTAATATGGCAGATCAGACACGCGAACTTTGCTATGAGTTTGGAATCGAGTTTGATGAAACTGATACTTCTGTCATCGACCATTTCAACTACAATTCGCTCTCCAAATCTGCATCGCAACGGCATGATGAAATTATGGCAGATAATATTGCTCCGATCAACGCCATTTTCCCTGAGTCTGTTCGAAAGGGGCCCCCCGTACTGTATCAAGGGGTTGCGCATAAGGTTTTCAGGAATAGCCCAATGTTGATCAAATTATTAAGTGGAAATGCCGTTACTTTTTCTGGAGAAATCGGTTCCAAAGGAGGCATTCAACCTTTCGTGAGCGGCGATGAAGTTGGCTTGGTTAGCGCTTTGCAAGCTCGAAATAATGCGAGAATCGTTATTTCAGGTTCTACAGAATTGTTTTCGGACAGGTAGTACTTTTCATTCACAAAATCAATCTTTGTAATCTGTAAGTGTGCTAAAATTATACCACACCGTATCAGCTTTGCCGAAGCCGCAATTCAAAGAGCCGTCGACACAGGATCTTCATCCTCTGCAAAGTACGCATGCTTACTAAATTTTTTTTGCAAGTTCGATGTTGTTAACACCACAATTATGTAGGTACGAAAAGTCTGGCAACGAAGCATTCGTTAATGAGCTTACGAAATGGGCGTTCCATGAAAAGGGAGTCATAGAGGTCGAGCGTACTCATCATCATAAATTCGGTGAAAAGAAACAGAGAGATAGATATACTATCAAAGATAAATTAGTATGTATTTGCAGTCTCTTTCAATTAATGCATTTTCTGACCCTTTCTACAGAGCTACTCCATCGCTGTCAAAGAATGGACTGGTACCAATTGGGTTCCTTTCCGCGCCAATGATATCCAGTTTGAAGCAGTCATGCTCGACCCATGGATTCGCTTAACTCTTTTGCCCGACAACTCGACATCGTCCGCAAAGGCAAAAACCTCGCAAACTTACTCTTCTGAATTTCAGCTTCCGGATAAATGGGGAGTTTATACTTTCAAGGTCGATTACAAACGACAGGGTTTCACTTACTTATTGGCTTCAGAATTGGTCAGTATTGTTCAGTTCCGACATAATGAGTATCCTAGGTTTTTGTCGTTTGCATACGTGTATTATGCTGGAGCCTTCTCGCAGATGGCGGCTGTAGTTGTGTTCTCTGCGATTTGGCTGAGCCACAAGGAGAATGTCAAAAAAGCCAAGAAGACCGAATAATAGCGTGCAACGAAGTGGACGCTTACGAGTTGAATGTATATGCTGGTAAAACTTATATAAAGGAAAACGTTTTGTAGTCTACTGCTGCATTGTTCATACTCATATCATCACTACACAGTCATCTCCGTCTGGCAATTAGATGTTTCAACCAATGAATGTTTATTTGCATTGTGTTCGTTTCGTTTTTCTCTTTATCTGAGTATTCCGTCACTTTAACCGAAACATATTAGCCATTAATACTGCACACTTCGCAACTTCCCGCTCAATGAGACTCCTCCCAAGGTAACGAAAGTATTTCACAATTTGCTTTTAACTTTAACTGGCACCTTCATTTTAATGTTGCCGCTTTCTCCCTCGGTATACACCCCGCCATTGCAGTACTCGGGCTTCTTTTTTAATTTTATCATGACGACACCGTTTTCGAATTCACATTCTACGGCTTGGCTCCAATCCACTGTTCCTTTTGGAATATTGACACTGCGACTGATATGACCATAGGAGCGTTCTACCAAGTGCGTGATGACTTCACCATTGTATGTCGATAATTGGTGGTGTTTACCGCCAATTTTGAACTCATTGTTGAGTGGATGGTTTGACACAAGAAGATTGTCATCAGGCAAATCTGACGAAACTTGAGAGGAAGACGCAGAACTCGAATCTTTTACAATACCGCTTCCATCACCATTACTTACACTCTCGAATTCATACTTTCTTTCTGCATTCACACTGACAATGTCGTTCTCTTTATTCGCGGTAACACTGATATCATTTGGCTTAATTCCAGGAAGATCAATCGTAATGATGTAGTTATTTTGGGTCTCTATGAAGTCAAGGGGAGTCTGGAGGGGAAATGAAGGGAACGGAAGAGGGAGAGAGAACGGGGAGGAGTGAGAGATTTGACCGTTGGAATGCGAGGGGAGGAGACGAGATGGATGGAGGAGGTAAGAGAACAAATGGAGTGGGTGAAGAAGATTGGATGTCATGATTGAATTCTGAGTAATTTGCTGTGTTTTCCGAATGAAAATGGACGATGAGTTGCGACTTCTGTGGGTTTTCTAACCTGTACCTGCATAAGTCGCTAGTGACGTCACTTCTTTGAGGAGCCAAAACCGTGAAACACTGAAATTGCCGGAGCTTTATCCAAGATTCTTGAATTCATCAGTGCATCACTGCTCTTATACTGTTCTGATATCTCGTCACACCAACCTTGAACGATTATTTCAATTTTTGATCCTAAATCGATCTCATCTGGTAAAGATTTGAGTTCATAACTACCGGAATGTTTAAACGTTCAATTGTACATCATCAATGAGTGGGACTATAACGGAACCTCAATTCAACAGCTACATAACCGATCTTTATCATCGCTTACAGCAATGTAGATCAGACGGTGAATGGGAGAGCAGATTTTACAACGAGCTGCCAGTAATTTTAAATTCTTTTGCCCTGTTGTTTGAATCTTTTTTTGGCTAATGCATCTTGGTTCAAAATCAGTTTGTGTTCATCAAAAACGACCCCTACATAACTATCTTGGATAGAGAAAAAATATGAATATTAATATTATTCTTTTGTATTTTCGTAGAATGATCCACCCAGACAGTATCTTGTTTATAAACAATTCCGATCAGCTTCAACTACTCTTCAATCAGAACTTGCAAATTTCGATTTAAAATTTCCGTCCACCGCAAAAATTGATTATGATGAAAGCTCTCTCTGTGAAGAATCTGATATTGCGACATTAGACTATCCGGCAATCTCTGATCTTGCTGAGCATGAAGATCCCCGTGTCCCTGTAACATATGCTTCGAACGACATTGCTTCAAGTGCTGCGTCAAGAACAACACATTTGTGGGAATACCACATCTTATATTCCAAGACATATAGTGTCCCGGCATTGTGGTTTAATCTGTACAACTTAGGTTTTGTCGTTTCTTGCTTGTGTAGTATCGAATGTGTAGTTGACTATGATTTCTGCTTTCCCGCTCCTATCGCTGCTTTAGACGGAAGCGTTGTTGTTGTGAGCGACCCTTCCGAATTGTTAAATTCAGAGTTCAAGGAAGTAATCCACAATGTTCGATTTGGCGGTATAACTCAAGGAGTATGTGTGTCGTGTCTGTTAGAGTTGCGCCCGAGTCGGTTTTAATGCCAAATCTCTAACTTTTCATACCAGGACCATCCGATTCTCAGAATACCCTATTACTACATTCACCCTTGCGAGACTAGAACATTGATGAGTACAATACTGTCAGGAAATTTGAGTTCGAGTGGCAATGAACACGACCAAAATATGAACTATATTTTAAGTTGGCTTAGTTTTGTAGGGCCAGCTGTTAATTTATATCTAGATTTGAAAATTGCTTCGATACAGAATAAGACTTAATTATCTTTAACTCTTTTCATCACCTCTTTTTCGCCAATACTCGATAGAGTATCGTTGAGTATTCTCCGCCTCGTCTTCAGGCAAGCCCTAATAACCCAAATTCCTATATCTGGAAATCGTCAGCATTCCTTTGAAGAGATCGTCTGCGATTCCCATAATCTTCCAGCTTTATTCAATTTTCAGTGGAAGAAATAGGTTGAAGATGCTTATACCATTATTATGAAACAGTAAGAGATATTATTGCAATTATAAGAGTCGAGAAATTAAAGATATTTCAATGTTTTAGCAACTAGTACGATTTGGATTATACTACGGAGATCAGTCTGTAAAAATTGTAGCCTATAACCAGTTCAATGGGCGACCATATTCGTCTCTCCCTTTCTTACTGAGGAAGGATTCATGCCATCCGTTGAAAAATCCTGCCTCAAAATGACTTCCTCCACATACCATATGCCATTTTTTCCTTCTTCCGTAACAGTACAATTATCTGGGCATGTATACACAAAATAAGTGCCGAAGTCGTAAGAGTCTTCCTTTAAATTGTCAATATTAAGGTAATGTAGAATAGATGAAAGGATTTGGAATTCAAACGTGCGAGGTTGGGCACATCGCGGACATGGAGGAATTTCACTAGGCTGAGGAATCGAATTCGACGATACAAAGAGCGGAGATTCTGAGTCCTCATGGTAGCTCGTACGACAGTATCTAGTAGAGAAGTAAAGTGTTATGTTGAATAACTCAATATGTTCAGTTACAGAGGAACATACCGAAGGATCTGTCCAGGTTGCTTCTCTATCCGCTTTTGGAATTTTAAAAACATCTTGTCAACTCCGGTTTCTGTCTCTTCGTACGACTCATCTGCATATTGTTGTAATTTTGAATCTGGCACAAGTTTGACAAGACCGTGCTTTGCCGACGATATTTCGTCCTCGGATATCAATACTTCCGGTTCACATATAATTTCCCACTCCGGGAAAATTATGCCTTTCTTCACAAGCAAAGCGAAATCTGCATTTTGAAGTTTCGACAATTGGCCCTGTATATCCTCCTCGTTGTCTGAAACAACACTGGTAGGAGGAGTGATATTTTTGGTCGGTGGAGACGGAGGCGGAGACGGCGGTGACAATATTTCCTTGGGCGATCCCAATGTCGTAGACGGTGTTGACTTGTGTAGTTTACAGATATTTTTATGTAATCCAACATTCCAATGTAAGAGTTGGTGCTCCTTGGAGCAATAGAATGAGGAACGACAATTCCCACATAACTTCGTCCCTTTGCATTTACAAATTTCACAGACAGAGTGAGCTCTCAACGAAGACAATTTCGGGGCATTTAATTCGGCGTCAGAATTGCTTTCGTAATAATGGTTCTGTAGAGGCAATTGTGAACGTAAAGCTTTCGTACTATCACCGAATTCTAAGTCAGTCAAACTGCAGAATTCAACAATTGTATAGTATGAGTAGATGCAGCCACATTACCATTTCTTATAATCTATTTTGTGACATGTGCCGTTGCTACACACGAATATATAAATCGCCCGGTGGTAGGCATGAGCAGGATAATCTTCGGCTGTGTAAATCTGAGGGTGGGTGAGTAGTCAATCGTGAATAACATAAACATGGACCGATCCACCCACCTGCAGCAGTAATATCAAATTACGTCCACATACACCACATTTCAAATTATCGCTGGAGGGTATGTGTTCGGGATCGAGCCATAACTGCATAAAATGTTAGCGAAGAAGCTACTATTATCTCAACCCGCAAGAGAAAGTACTAACCGGCTTGCCTCCGACTTTGGCAATATCAATTGGCGAATTCAAGCAGTTTGCCTTCTCGGCAAATCCTAATTGTATGTCAGTGCTTGTCATGGCCTGGGCCCTTAGCGAATCGGCTCACGGCCGCCGCTCAGTTTAGTCAGGGTAAACCTTAATTACAGAATCACGTGGACGTTGCTACGGCCATCTTTATTAACGATTGCTATTACTTCAACCATTTAATTACAGGCGCCTCTCTATCGCTCAAACAGATTATGTGTAGCCACTTATTGATACAGCTTTAGAAAAAGGGCCTTCAAGTATCTCGCTTCAAGGGCAACGTAATTTCCGGTTGGATCAATATTATCTAATCCGAGTGGGTCGATTACAGCTGGAATGGATCGACCGTTAAGTTCGACGTTATCAAGAAACTGCATTATTTCATAGTAAACTGAGTCTTTGAGAACAATCATCTGCTTTGCGATTGTTTCAAATAAGGAGCAAAAGCACCTCTTTGTATAAAACCATGTATCTGTTCCGAGCTTTTACGGGATAATGGACATTAGATTCCTAGATATTTGCTTCGAGCATATGTCTGGTAAACATTACCTTTTTGGACATTGGATCAAGACTTTTCATTACCCGACCAATCCCGAATTCGTAGTTACCTTTAGCGCAGTATAGGGTTCCAATGATGAGGTTTACGATGCACAAGTGATAGGTTCTTTTGACCGGGTCCTCCAATGATATCCGTTCTTCCTCCTTTTCAATCCTCTTCATTAGTTCTTCGGCCTCTTCGTTTTGGGAGGTCATGATATATGAGACACAGAGGTTGGCTAATACAATGGCAGGTACTAGAAGAAGCTGTTTGAACGGGGCATTATAAATATATTCGACGCGAAGTGGTTGTCCCGACAGCTGCATACCTTATCAGAATGTTTTTTCACAATAGGTTCATAGAAAGTTATCGCTTCTTTGTACTTCTCCTGCATAAACAGAACATGGGCCACATTAAGCCTCCAGGTATCATGCTCGCTGCAAAACTCCATTGACTTCCGAAATATAATTTCGACTGTACTGTGATCCTGCAAGTCCCAATATACCTTAGCCTGCTGCATCAAGACTGGAATGTACCTGCAAGAACCTACGGATCAGTACGAATTAGAGAAACGGATCACTAAATAAAGCAACTATCTACTTTTCTATCGTCTCAGTAAAATTGGAGATCAATTGTTTCAGGACTGTATCATCGGTGTCATGCCTCGCTTCCTGAATCTCCTTTGTGAGCTTCCGACTTTGAGTGACAAGGTTGTCAGCTAAATCATCCAACATTTTGGATGCCTCCTCTGAGGTCGAAACTTTGTACAGAACAGCGGAAATAAAATCAAACATATACTGAACACTCGGATATGGTTAGTTCTCTTCCACTCAACGTCAATCCGGAGGATAGTATCAACAAACTTGGTTCATGACAGTTCTCGCTACTGCAGAATTTTCAGCCAGAAAATCGGCGGCTGCATCATAGTATTCATACTTCAAATACAGAAGTAGCAGATTACCAAATGTTTCGGGAGGACACGACGACTGCTGCAATAAATAAATGAATTTCTCGAATCCAGCAGATGGATCATCTTCAATATTTATCAAGGCGTGGTTGTGCAGTGTCACCGGATCCAACTCCTCTTCTAGGCGAGCCGGCATGGAATGCAAGCATTCCTTGGCTGATTCAGCTGAACGATTAACGATGAATACCGTTTAATGAAGTGTTATGAAGAGGCACTTATTGTAAAAGGTACCGTTTTTCAACTGGTATTCAATCGCAGCTTTCAAATTTAAGGCTTCAATCAGGTAACTCTCATAGAGGTCTCGCATATTGGCGATACTGCGAACTTCAATTCCCTCGGCTGTTATATCTAATATCAGTTTTAGATTCGTCTCAGTATAAATATGTTGCTACGACCGTCATCGTTGACCTTACCCGGATGTCGTTGAACTCCATTTTCAATGATGTCTGCGACATGTTTCAAAGAAAGAATGTATAGCTTCATCTGATAATAGCATACAGCAATATAATACTGAATATAAGTTTGATTGCCCACTTTTTTCAATGCTTCTTTGAACTTTTGAAGAGCTAAATCGTAATTTCCGTCCTAATGGCCATGATTAAATGGTGGGGAGTTTGTTTCGTCATACACATAAATCAAGACGCAATTTACCTTGTAGTGTAAACATGCTAGGTTGACAATCGTATCAGGATCATCCAAATTGCATTGCTCAATTGTCGCTCTGCAGGCATTTATTTCGTTTATTTCATAATAAATCGCTGCTTGAATCTTCAAAAACTGAGAATTCATGAGCAAAGTCCTGGATCGAAGGGTTCAAATAATGCGACATAAACGCCTGTCAACCGCTATACCTTTTGCTTACTTTGTGAATTATCTATAGCAAGACAAGCCTTTTGTGCGGGTTGGTGTTGTCCAGCCTTGTAGAGGCATTGCGCGTAATACAGGTGATAGTGTTCTACGTCTGGATTCGATCTAAGCAATTGTTCGTAGCTAAAATAACCAATATATAACATCAGCTAGTAGATATAACTAAAAGTCAATAGCATGTATACCATCTGGCAGCGTCGTCCCAGTTTTGCAGCTGATAATGACACCAAGCCTGTAAACTGAGAGATGCTCGATCATTGTGTGTCGGTGATGGGTTCCCGAGAAGGCGAACAGCGTCAGCGAATTTCCCATCCCGGATGAGAAGATAGACGGTGTGCGTATATTTTCCGTCCTCAATGTTTGAAAGAGACAAAGGTGGAGGTGCACTCATCCCCGACATCATGTAGCGTAGCGACGATAATCCTATTGTGAATCTGGCTGTGGTGAGGAAGGCTGGAAGTCAATTTCAATCACGTGCTTTGATATGGACAACACGTGACCGAGATCAGTTGTTGACGGCCGCATATGTGAAAAATCAGTCATCGACGGCAGGTTCCAAGAGACCAAAGAATGGCAAAAGTGGGTTCTGCGATACCCTTGTCGGGTGTTCCTGACGCCCAAGCAAAAGCTACCATAAGTCGACTGTACAAATTTCCGCTCGCCCTTTACCCTCTGTATGAATTGTGCTAATCTTTTCCTTGTAGATACAGAAAGCTCTTCGGGAATGATTCAAGACTTGAGAACATCTGCAACGGCCGCTTTTCTAATTATCTTAATGAGGAATCGGCTATGTCAGCGACGAATTCCGCACGAGAGAGCTGTATTCAGGCGGCTGAATTATCAGTTGGCCAGATTGAAAAAACCGATCAGTCGGATGGTATGAATATATCGACCGTCTGGGATCTGTAATCGTATTATTGAAGTGTCCACCGCTGTCATTGTTCGCAGCTTTTTATTTGATCAACCCTGAAAAGGGAGCAGTTACTTGCTCAGGCAACAGGAACAGCGTCCCGACATCCTTTGGACCATCAGCTATTGCTCCGGTAGCTTCGGCTTCCCTGCTGTCAGCCATAAGGAAACCAATTGCCCCGAAGCGAAACGGAAATACGAAAGGCGATCGAGTCGGTGAAACTCACACTCTTGTCCGCCGGAAGCTAAAGTCAAGCCCGGGGAACTCCTCAAGGAGTATTGATATTAACCAGCTTATTGCATCATGGAAGAGTGTAAGGCGCTTCAGATGCGCGATGAAGAAGAGAACGTCACTACTACCTTTCTTGAGACGTCATGCTAGGATGGTGGCGTCATCTCCGAAAATTTCACGGTATCAGGTAGAAACTCTTTCAAGCCTAACTTGGGTGATTTTATTAATGAAGGAAGACCGTTGGGATGATCTTGCCGAATTGATCCATCAGTCCTTTAGAAGTACGGATGATGTAATATTTCAGTTACCGATAGAAACCTTTAGACTAATAGCACGTAAACCGTTGCTGCAGGAAAACCGATCAAATGAACAGACTCTTAAGTGACAAAAAGTCCGAGAATTGCTAAATCGATTTAGATGAGACTGGACTCATACGAAATCAGTGATTACATATGTTAGTTTAGCCGTTGAATATTCGATAGTTACAACATGAGATGCATCGGAGACCTGGTTTGTGCGCACTTAACATCATTAGTTGTAATTGGTTGAGATTCAACTATCTTCAATCTTTTATTCATAATACCTCTATCTCTACGTCACATGATCTCGTAAGGAAGGAAAGTTGCGTATTTTCGAATATTGCTTGTAAATTGTATATAGAGTTTGATATTACGCATCTGATCTGTGACAAGTACCCCATAGGTTTGACCGCCTTCGGCTTGTGGACTATGGTTGAACTCTACGTCTTCGTTCGTTATTCTAATCTCCTCGCCCTCTTTCTGCTTGGAAGCATTACATTACACCGAGTACAGTAAGAAAATTAAGATCTCTTTTTTTCTGCAGCGTTCATCCTGCCCTACACAACCAAAGTTTATAGTAGACCGGGTGACATGGTCCTGAGGAAACTACAAGGCACTTTTATTCCTCCAATATCAACGAAGAAAAACGCATGGGTGCTCCACTTATATAGTTGTCTAGACAGTCACAAAATTTGTATCAGGAGATATTAGGATGAATGAACATGTTAAGCATTGTCATGTTGAAGATTCACTGCAACAGTTGTCGGTGAGAATGCTTTGACAGGGTTGATCTAGAAATAGAATAGAATATGCCATGGAATCTATCCTCAACAATATGCAATTATATTAAAGTGAATAGATACAAACAAGTGCAGCTATAACTAATAACTGGTTAACCCAAAACAAGTAATATGTACCAAATCAAAAACTGGCATCCATAAATATTGGAATACTACCAAGCACTCGATTAATGTACCTGGCGATATTTGAAAAATATTGTCGCAACGAAGGATATTCGGGGTTGCGATTCCTTATGGGAAATATAGGTTTATCTTTATTAGGCGATAATTGGAGGAGTGATATTACTCGTTTTGGATATTGTAGGGCGTAATTTTCAAAGCATAATAATTAATTAAATAATAGTTGGTTAGTTACGATTCTATGTTGTATTCTCTTGCTCTCCCTTCCTTTCCTCTAAATACCGTATTATATCACAAAATAATGAAATGGACATATGTTACGAATATCAGTATCAGACAATATCACAATTTAAACACATAACTCATTTATATGAAACATCACGTTACGGGATAATGATTCGTAACTTGAGCCGGAACAATTCCATTGCTCCCTAACAACCAATCATGATTTTAGTATTGAGGACGTTGTAAAAGTTATCGTTTACGGCCATGTGGTTCAACGGTTTGTCTCGGAAAACAAACAGGTCAATTAATAAGATTAGTCGTATTCATCCCGACACGAGAGCAATTGCTAATTCAAAAATCAGTATGTGATTTGGATTGAAACTGACTAGTCGAGGACGGAGTGCATCGGTGTATGTACTGATAACAACTGGTCGGAAGGGGTGGACATTTTCGTAGATGTTTCGTGGGGTTCAAATGCGCGTCCTGAATTTTCCGCGTCGCCACACTAAACCTCAGCCAAAAACAACAATAGTTCCTATTCGAAATCCCATACTGGTGAAATGCCTTCCGAGGGCCTGTTTCGTTAAAATATTATGTGGTGACTCATGTAAGGGAACGTTGAATTCATATAGTATAATGGTAAGGGAATGAAGTGATTGCTCGATCATGTGGTAGGACTAACTAGAACTGTTTTAGTCCATGGACCCAAATTTACCTGATTTCGTATATCTTTAATGTTGTTATCATGTCTTATGTGCATACATGTTGTTAGTTGTTGTTATTTGATATTTGCTATATATGTCTACAATTTTGTATAGGAATTTGATCTCAATGTAAAAGATATCCGAAAATGTCCGTCCACAGTGATCTGATCAAGTTCTTTTCGGCAACACTGTGATTCACGATGGTGAAGACTTTCTGCATAGTTTGGCGACCCTGCTAATACCAAAGAAATGTGTTGTAAGCCAAAGTCGAATTTTAAATTGCTCGAACGAAAGGGTATCCTGAAAGAGATCACAACACAGGATCTATCAACGGCTTGGAATGTACAATTAGTACATGGCATTCTAACATATGATACCACCAATTCTAAACTTATAAGCAATCCAATACCGATCACCAGATCAATTCTGATCACCGGATTCATATTTCTAATGTATTGATGCTCCTACATCGAGAATAACGGACAGGTGTCGGAAAGAAGGATATTTGGGGAATTTATTCCTTTCGGGTGATATGGGGATATTTATAATAGGCGATACATCGAAGACTGAAGCTACTCGTCACGGATATAGAAGCTTATTTTTTTCGATATACAATGACTAATAAAATCATATTCATGAAAGTTTGTATGTTATAATTCCGTTCTCTCTCCTTTCCTTTTTTTCCCTGTAGATACTTAAACTCCATACAAAATAATGAAACGCTACACATATGTTACGAATATCAAATGCCGAAAATAAAAACTCGAAACATTCAACACATGTTAACAACATCAAACATAAAAATACAGATCAAATTTAGTAACATGAACTAAAATTATTACATTCCGTTCCAACAAACAACCGAGATTCTAGTATTGCGGAAAATGACAAAGTATGTTTTCGTTGCCTCACGACACTTGAGATGTCCAACGGCAGTCGAAGAATCAGCAAAATGCTATAAATAGCAACAAACGATTGAAGCGAGATTGTAATTATACATCGATGTTTCGTTCATAAAATAACTGCTCATAGCACCTTTATTCCTTCGTGCGCGTCTCGTGACTTTGCGAATTTGCGAAGACAAAATTGCTTATCTGAACAATCTCTCTAATCTTTTTCCTAACGGAGCGTCTCGTACCATCCTTTATGACAGCCTTCTATGTACATGCTGTCTCTGAACTACTTGCTCACAATTCCGTCGCTACTTCTGATTTCTAATTACCCTGTGACTATTCCTCTCTAACTCCTTTCGCCTAAAGCCTGTCACATTAATCCATTTCCACTTTCCATTTCCACCTTGTGTTCATAATATTGGGCGGGAGGGCGCCATGAGCAGTTTATTATATAATGCACTCACATCTCGTATAATAGAGATGTATATTTCGCCATTTCGTGGCTCGATTAAATCACCAACAAATGCCGTGTTAAACAGGATTCACTAGATGTCGGTCTTATACATACAACGCAGTTGCTTGAGCAATTTATACAAAATTCGTTTGATGAACTGAGAAGAATAAATGCACGTTTACAGCATTAGGATGATGTATTACACACTCAGAGTCCGGGATGTACATCTCCTAGATATGGCCGGATGTCTCAGAATAGGATATCCTGGGGACATCGCGCGCAAGAGGTCTCCAGGAGGTTCTCGTCAAAGTATGCCCTGGTGACATCACGATGGCGACATCCCCGATATATATGGGTATCAGGATGTCACCAGGATATCTTGGAACAAGATGTCTCTATAACATAGTCAGAAAAGTCATGCTCGCGAGGTCGTGCAAGACATCGCGATCCGTGACATCTCTACGTCAGAATGTCTTGGTGATAGCTTTCATGAGGTGACCAGAGGTTATCATTTACAGTCGGAGGTTATTAAGGACGATATATGAATATTAAGAAAAGTATATTACTATTACGAAATGCACCTCCTCGGCATGATCACAACAAGTTTATTCCCTGCCATGTGCAAGAGAAAGATGGATCCAACATATGTTGCCCAAGATGACGCCTTACGTTTTGAGAGAAACACATTATGAACTTAAATTTTGTTAGTTTGTGATTTGAAATTAATCAGTTTGGTATACGTTTTACATGAAAGGTGTCTGGGTAACAACATATAAAGGGATTCCTTTAAAAGATATAATGACAGTTTCAACCTCAACGCACCCTCTCCCACAGTCTATCACTTTAACTGTCAGTCACCTTTTAATGAGACTCAATATTCGCTTCCCCAGGTAGTGAAGACTATTTGTGTTCTTATATGGCAAAAGGGTTGGCATCTAAATAAGAGAATACCAAATTCCTTGTGTCGTGGCGATGTTCTTGGACCTTGCCCCATATTGCTTACTTTGAAAGCTCCCCAACTCATTTGAAACAGCTATATGCGTCAGATTTCAATCTGTCGATATCATTGGATCTTTTGAAAGATATCAAGAAAGTAACCCTGTTATTTATTTATGACAGTCGCTTTATCTGGAGGGCGCTTCTCAAGAAGTGTGGGGCCAAGGAAATATTCGAAATGAGTACCTGCGCTTGTGTTCTAAGTTTTTGAACAGACAACAAACTATTCTATATCACAGTTCCACCTGCAGCTTACTGCAATAATTCTTGGAAGATTCTTCGCTCGCAATCATTAACCTCATTGAGATCTCTTGCGCGTGATGTACAACGGTATAACAATTTACCCATCATCGATATTAAGATTATTCCTCATACGTATACTTCCCGTCGATTACTCTTCCCCTACACTTTAAAGTAATTCGTTAAATTTAAGAATTGAAAGTTTTTTCTACTACTTTGGGTGATTCTCTACGACCATGGATTTATCTATCACCTTTAGTGTTCCGCTTCTCGGATCGCTGATGAATAAAGGTGAATGAGCAGGTTAATTATTGGGAACGAAAAACAAGTATGGTTGGGCTAATTGAAAATATCCTTTCTTTTTAGTATAGTTCACAATATGTTATTGTTCGAAACATTTGAAAGAGCACATTAATTATAGTCACTCGCTTCTCGTAGAATCTAGATACATACCTCGTCCCTTCGGGCCTCGTATAATAGAGTATATAATAACAAATTTCAGTGTTGCTAAAATGAAATCGGGGTGGAAGGCAAAAATTGAACCGTCCAAGGAAGGATTCGAACCTTCGACCCTTTGCTTAGGAGGCAAATGCGCTTTCCACTGCGCCACATGGACAATAATGCCATGAGGGGTATGAAAAACTATAGGTTTACATAATTACTTGTGGGAGGCAGCAGCAATGTCATGAATTATCTATCATATAAAAAACAGATTGAACAAAAGCAGACCACAAAAGTTGTGTAACAAATCACTTGCAGTAAAATGCCGTATACAGCAAGAAAAGTGAGTTCGATTTCTTACTGATCTCTTTAGATCAATTCATAGTTCAAGCTATTGTGTATATCAACGCTTCATACCTACACTGGGTAACTCCTTAACATTCATGGGGCGCTTTGTGGTACTTGGACCAATTGCAAAGCCTAGCTAGGTAGCAAGTGTGGTGAAAGCAACTAAAAGCAACAAGATGCAACGTCTGTTAATAGATAAAGACCCTTGTCTATCTTAGATTATTCACGTCCAGAGCTGAGTTCTTGTTAGACACGAATTGGACGACTTGCTTCAAAGGGTCAGGTGAACTCGGACGAGGTCCGGACACAACTGCGTCTATTTAAATCCAGGTCGCTCTGAACGAAAGCTCGCCGAAAATTTCCAACCCCTCCCCATCCAACAAGTACACATAAGAATGTTCAAGTTTTTCTTCTGGGTTGTCTTCTGGTAAATTGTCTCGTCTCATTTTAAGAGACTGAATAGTGGCCAGAAACGAATAACTGCGATCCTCTTCCATTTGAATAGTTCGATTTTAATCTCGCCACTTCAGGGCAGGAGCTTCAGTGGCCAAATTTCACTGAATGATGTTTTAAGAGGTATGATCCGGATTTCGATTGGTGGATATTGGAGAACATAGGTTTAAGAACTTTCTCTAGATTACCGCCAGCTCGACTCTTCCACCAAAGTAATACTGAACGGCGGCCAGTTCTCTACAAATATCAAGTCAAATGGCAAATTCGAATTGTAAGCTTTCTGTTCGGATAGCTGGCCTTTCCAACTGTTGTTATTGAACAAGACATGACTTTGTTTTAAGTATCGACATCCCGGAGGGAAGCTATCTTGTCTCTATTTTATCCAACACTTTCTTCTTCGACAAAATCAGGATTGATATCGGAAAAAACAACATCGCTTATAGATCCGGCTTAGGGTTTGAATGGAGTGCTAGTCAGGAGGAGATTGCCTACCCACCCCAGATTGCTGCAGTCGGGACTAAGCAATATTTGGCGGTGTGTATCAAGAGCAATTTCCCTCAATTGATTCAGTAATGTTTTTCTCTAGAATTTCTCATTTTATTTTACCCATAGGCCAGAGAGTCCTTCAGCGTGGTCAGTCTACTCGCCAATCCAATGATTCTGATGATGGGATTTACGGGACTGATGCTTTTTGCGATGCCGAAATTGATGGAAAACATACGTAAGTTATCCCATCACCATATTTTTAAAGTTTTTTTTTTTGTTATAAGTTAAATTTTGACTGTACTACTTCTGGAACCAATAGAAGAAGAAGCTGGGCAAGGAAACAGGTCTGATAATGGGGATAGTAGAGAGGATTTGACGAAAATATTCCAAGGACTTAAAATTGTAAGGAAATGAATAATGTGTTCTCACAAATAAAAATTTTAATACATATGGGAGGACTGTTAGAGGACTGTTTTAGCGATAGAGGAATCAGCGAACCCGAAACAGATTTTTCTGGGCGAAAGGCTGAAAGAAGAGTTCTGTCAAAAAACCAAGCTGCGCATTTGGATTTGAGAACTTAGGCCTTTCTTCAGTCACATCACAGCTGTGTCCGTTATCCTTCAAACCCACAACAAACCAGTCTCTCGCAAAATCAGAATACTTCAAGTAAATCTCCATCCCACATCGGCTCACCTTCGTTGATTGCCTAGAGTTTTCGCAACCTCTTCTCCAGCTATGTTTCAAGGAATCAAAAATTATCTGAATTTGAAGTACTATCAATACGAATTAACGACCGCATTGTATATGTTAGACTTTTGGGAGAAATGTCTCTTTAGTGAGTTTAATTTCAATGTTATAATTTAACTTCGCAGGTAGTTCGCAACAAGAAACTAATCCTTTCCCTTTGCCCACAACAAGATACCTTATTGGTTCTTGGGTTAATGCTTTTTTTGTACACCACACATCAATATTTTCCAGCTTACGTCCGGGATGTTATCTTTTCGATGATGGACTACTTTCCTACTACGGCGAAGTTTCTAAACAAGTTTGATGTGAAGCTGGTTTCATCTTGGGGGCATTGATCGAGGACAGACTGACTGTATATATAAATGAATGATTTATTTTCTACAATTAATTCAATCTATTTAGTCTTCCTATACTTGCAAATACTCTAGCTATGGGACGTTGGATCATATCATTTTTTAATTTGTTTTCTTCTAGCTCGAACTTCAAATCAGTCTATCTTCTTAAATGTTCGCAGTAATGACGGATCTGCGCTTTCCAGTGAACCTAGACGTTGCTCTGGTGGGAGAGACGGAAGTTGTTGTGTTTGATACTGCAGATACAGTCGTAACTGCGGTGGAGACACGGGGAGTGGTGGTTTTCACATCTTCGAGAAAGCCCAACATATGCAAAATATTCCAAACTAAAATGGAATTGTTTCAACATGAAACAGAAGATTTATAAGCATTGATTATCTTTTTGTGGGAAAGAATTCATAACCTACTGGACGAAACCCCAAAGCAGAACCAACAGAAGAACATGAAGGCAACGGCGCTGTTATAAAGGTTACAAAACCCAGGGTATCTTGCGGTATTCTCCATGGTGCAGACAGTCCGCTGCGCAGATAGAATTGCTATATTAAAATTTGTAAATTAACGAAACACAACATCGGCATTAGATGAAGATAACGAACCTGCACTGCCGCAAGATGAAGTCATCCCAATGTCTAGCAAGACTTCCAAGAACTTCAAAGTGCTATTGCTGAAGCAGCAAGCGGTTTTGTCCGGTGCAAACCTCCACGAAGTAATCATTAAAATGACTATCATCGTCGCAAAACTGGAGAAATACGTCAAACCGATAGGAAGCCTGGGGGTGGGATAAAGGTCAAATGGAAATTCAAGGCAGAGCCGAGGTAACAATAAATTCTAATAACATACATGAAATAATCCACAGCATTGCCTCTGATGATGGTATCAGGTCGGCTGATAGTGAATGTAATGAAAGATACTGCACCGCAGGCGAATGTGCAGAAGCGGAGGAATGTTCTCCACGGAGAGGATGGAAGGTTCACCATGATTAACTGCAACAATAAGCACTCACAATTTATGGTAATGTATTTATAAATACGTAATAGGTATCCACAGGACGGTTTAGAATGAAGATTAGAGAATTGAGGAATTTGTCGCGTAGCACTAAAAATGCAGTGGAAGTGGAGTGGACCCGTGGAGGCGAATTATATGCAGTTTCAGCAGTTGGCAGTCGGTATCTCGCAAACAAAAGATGTCGTTCTCCCTAAACTTTCACCATCAAAGCCTTAATAGGGGCGCCGTAATCCGAGGAGTCTGATGCATGATGTTACAGAGCTTGCACGACTCTCCGTTCGGTCATTCCAAGACACAATTTTTGATCAACCCTGAAAGTTCGAAACATAAACATTACATGATTGGATCAACTCCCTTACCGAGGAATCATACATTAAAATGATTATGCGATCAATTAGACATTTCGTTCTGATGGATCAATGACACATTTCCATTCGTGGCGACAATATATCCTTGATAGTTTGCTTTCATATAAAAATGCAATCCTTCATACTGATCTGGACAGGTGTGAATTGTCATTCCAAAAAGTATGAATTTGGAATGATTGAGTAGAATCCAGCTTGACTAAATTTTTTTAGCTCAACCTGATCAATCAACCGAAAAGGTTCCACCTGCTCCTATGTGTTGTCATCCTGGATTCCTCAGTCTATTCTGTGGATTTTAACCCTATATTCCGCGAAGTCCGTGTAAGAATCTTGTTGAAATGCGAAGCGAACAGGAACAACGAGCATATGCGGATCGGAATAAGCACGGAATAGTGCTTGAATACACAGACATCGGACATCAGACATTTGGACGATCAGCGAACAAAGGAGAGGAGGAATTGTGTGGGACAAACTGCCCCTAAAGTGCAAATGCGCATCACGTGTCGCATTCCCCAGCGTTCATTAAGCACCTCTCTGCGCTCCGTTCCCCAACTCTCTTTCCGCACTACCCATCCTCCGCATTCCGCTCTCCCGTCTGCCAACTCATCCCCCTCCCAATCGACATCCCTTCCCCGTCTTCATTCAAGATGTCTACCAAAAAAGCCGCCGCTCCCTCGCACCCAAAATACGTCGACATGATCAAAGGTACGAACGCTCCCCACCCCTTTAATATATCACACAATTCATCCGCATCCTCCGTTATGCTATTGGATTCGAAGTCTAACCTGATTCTGTACTCTCTGCAAAATTGCTCTTTTGTTGTTTACCGGCATTTATTGTCTTTCTTAGCTGCCATTTTGGCTCTCAAAGATCGCAAGGGCTCATCCCGCCAAGCAATCAAAAAGTACATTCTAGCCAACTATAAGCTTGCTGCTGACGACAAAAGGGTCAGCGTTCAGATCAATACGGCTCTCAGGAGAGGAACTGAAACCGGTATATTTGTTCGCCCTCACGGCCAAAGCGGTACAGTCAAACTCGCGAAACCTGCTAAAGCCGAACCAGAAAAGAAGGAGAAAAAAGAAACAAAGGTAATTTATATTCTTTTTATTATGTGAATAGGCATATCACTTGAAGGATTTGAAGAATTCACGTTTCGCGCTTATATCTGTGTGCATTCACGATATTGTGTTGCATCGCGTTCGTAAACATCGATTCTGAATACATCTGCTTTTTCTAGGCCAAGGTTGCAAAAGCCGTGAAGCCAAAAGCCGAAGCCGCGAAGAAAGAAAAGAAAGTAGTTAAGGTACAGACTGTTGCTTTTTTCATTTTGATTTATCATTCACTGATTTGATTGCTTTGTCTTCGTTCGAACGACTTCTTCTCATATATAACCGATAGAAAAAGGCTGCTCCAAAGAAAAAAGCTACCACCACTAAAAAGGCCGCAGCTGCCCCGAAAAAGGCTGCTCCAAAGAAAGCTGCTGCCAAGAAAGCCGCCACAAAGAAAGCTCCTGCCGCCAAGAAAGCAACCCAGAAAAAGAAGGCTGCTCCCAAGAAGACTAAAGCCGCAGCCAAAAAATGAAGTTTCCCCTTCTACCAATGATGGCGAGATCTTGTCCATTTTACATAGCTTATTGTGCAATGTTATTTCATCATATATGTTTATTGTTATCGTACATAATCGCAGTCACTCATTAATTGTTTTATTGATCCTTTGTATATATCCTAAGAGTAATTATATGTATCTACCGTCGCATCTGTATCATTTGTTGCGGGATGCATAATTCATAAAGAGTTTGGACGGATACCTGTTGTCGCAAATAAATGAATGCTTGGTTACTATGGACAGCCCGTACATACAACTATGTATAGTATCAATATATGAGTACTGTTTATGTGTTTGTTGAAACTTGCTCAAAGGCAGCGGTAAATAATCCTCCATTTCGTGAAATCGGTATTTGCTTAAATTGCTACCACGGTCCACACTCCACTCCGCATGGGTCTGATTAGTTGGTCAACAAATTCGCATTCCATTCAAGTTTGAAACCAAGAAGTAAGTTCTACCATATTTACAATCTATGCCACATCATACTGATGCTACTCGTACTTCGGGGTATATTTTTCCTTAGCACTTCGGTTTTGTCTGATGTAGTGAATTGACCCTAAACTGCTTTCCGTGATTGACTACCCAGACCCTCGGACAGCTCAATGTATCGAACTTCCTCATCAGAATACACTAAATTAGAAATTGTTAGCACTAAAAGTTTGATGAAATCAAAATTTGGAGATCCCGATTCAAGAACCAATGCACAGTTGAGACGTGCCGATAAGATAGTCGGAAAATCTAAAATTCCTAAAGCCGGTACAGTTTCAAAAAGTTTTGCGTTATTAATGGAGTGAATAGACTGCTGACGTATGTAAGATAGTTTTCGGCCGTCTTTTCGAAGATATCGACAAAAAACATCACCATATGTACGAGGCGAACAAGGAAAAGCTATTCATTGAGCGATCAAGGTCTTTTGATTCTTCATTCGTACAACTAAGCATGATCGCATGAATAAAATTATTTAACTCTTCTGTCTGGCTCTTACTGGTCTTACTTAGGCTACAGGCAGCACTTTCCACATGCTCGATTGCTGGCACTTCACTGAAGAAGTCTCCTGTTCGTTCAGCTGTTCTCACTCCTCCTATGGGAAAATCTAACTGCAATGACAGCACCGATCGAATCGAGAAATCCAATGCAGCTTCTCTACCTGTAAATTCTGCATGCAGAGTTTCGAAGCAGCACCCTAAACCGTATGCGTCTCTTGCCTCTCCCATTGACCCTATAAAGCAGAACTCGACTCCAGCAGGAGAACGCGTCAATCGCGGACCTCATGCTTGATTCTGCAGCATATTCTGCCAACTCCCTTCATCTCAATGCATCATATAATTTCCGCATTCAGACATACCAGCTGTAACAGCCCTATTCTAATATCTTAATTTAATATTTAATAATGTGTATATTTGTATTATTTCTCGAGCATCATGATATGTATAGACGCATTGAAATTGGGTTGAATTTGGTTCAGTGACATGTATAAAGAGGCGAAAGCTCAATAAGGAATCCTGTTAAAAATTTGTGATTATTTCAATGCTATGTAATCACTGTATGTAGCAGAAAATGAAACCAGGGTTTTAACTGGCCCAGGTGGAGCCCGTAAGTCCCGAGAGTAACGGTTTAGGTATTTTTTGTTCCTTACATTACTTTGTCTATGTATGTGAAACTTGTGCTATAAATGAAGAAAATTCCTACCGTACCCACGTACAAGCCTGCAAAACCGCAGTACTTTTCTAAATGGCCCGCGCAAACTGTCAAGATAGGGATTCTGTTAGTTTTATTTCTCGTAATCGTCGGAATAACTATTGCCATAGTAGTAGTTGCAGTTCAGCCACAGTCGATGACCACAAATCAAACTCCACCTCAGCAACCGCCTCAAGAATCGCCAGGACTACAAAATAAGTTGATATGCTCTGGGGGTATAAAAGAAACATTTGATACACTGGGTCGCAAAGAGAGTGGAAAAGAGGGGAACGACGCCTATGCGGTGGTGAACAGGTAAAAATACTTTTTAAGTGTGCGGCGGCTATTATTGATATAAATCTTCTCTTACAATTATTTTAGCCTTGGATTCACAGGTAAATCTAGTATAATGCAAATTCAAATTGTTTTACTTAAAATGTTCTCCCTTCGCAGGAAAATATCAAGTTGGTGAAGCACTTTTAATTGATCTCAAATACTACAATTCCTCTACCTATTACCCGGTCCACACGACATCAAATTTATGGAAAGGCGTATTCACAGGGAAAAATGGATTAACGAGCTACAGCACTCTGCTTAGTAATTTTACAATTCAAGAAATTATCATTCGCGAAGCGTTTGTCTATAACCACGGAATCCTCCAAACGTATCTAACCAATGTAGAGTCTTACCTTGGATTACGAACATTCAAAGCCTCAGTTTGCGCGAACGGGGGAAATATCACAACGGTTACTGTAACTCTTCCAGGCTTATTGACTGCAGCGCATTTGGTGGGTGCAATTGGGATCGGCGGTGTCTTAAAGAATAACAATACACCTGCCTGCGATGAAATAGGAACATCTCCCATCAAATATATAAAAGTACGTTAATTTTATCAACGATATAAAATAGATTCAATGAGCTTATATGAACATTCTTGTTGAATAGGACTTCGAAGGGTGTCAGTTCACGATAGAAGAATTGAGAGCAGAAGTTCAGAAATGGACAGGATAGGGTTCTATTGCTTCATACTCAACATATTGCAGAATATAGTGGCCGACCGTTTTGCCAATTGCTCGCGACAATTAACTGTCAATTGCGCTACAAATGCGCCTGGCCGAGCCCTCCCCAAATTGTAACATAATAAAAACTATAGTCTATGTAAACTGATGCAAATCGGAATCAACGAGATAGGAATTCAACTTAGCGATGCGCTAAGCGCCGCAAACACCTTTTGGATTTGCCAAAGCCAATTGTAGTTGATGGTCCCATATTGCCGTCCCGAAATTATATGTGTTTTCAGATCGTCGCCTACATGCCCCTGACGTATGGATTCTGCAATCATAATATTTGTCGATCAGTTTCTTATCTGTTTTTGGTGACGAAGAGCAACTTTTACCCTATGGCATGACCGGTCCTCCTGTTTATAATTGCGGACCCAGAATTACCGCTCATAGAGTCGGCCCTACTTGGAATATAAGCCATGAATCTAATAATGCAGGACAAGGAAATAATTACCTATGCATAATGATGGGGCGACCTCCATGTGGAACAGGGGACGCCACTACTGTGTTATTTATTATATCACTTGTTTCGTTAAACCAACCGGTTCCCATGAAATTACCAACTGAAATTTGCGAAGTTAAAAATCGGTTCGGCGTGTCCCAATCAATTCCATAACCAATCATATGCAATGTGTCGTTATTGACAACAAGGCCATCAATTTCAGTTTTGTCGCCAATGATATGAGCAGAGTAATTGGCAGCTGCGGATGCTGGTAAGCCAGTGTTAGGATTAGGAAAGAAACCCAAATAAGCCCAGTCGGAAACTGGATCAAAACGGTGCTGTAATGAGGAAACATCCATGGCGAATTGGAAATCGGGGTGGGGATGCTGAACAATCGAAGAGGTTAACTTTTGATATAGGGAATTAAAAAGGAGGACATAAATATATACCTGAGCTCGGATTACAGGGGTTAAACTATCTGGTGGGTTGAACTGAAGGACGAAAGGCAATTCTCCTGCATATTGCTCCGGCCTGCGAAAGCAATGACCTAAAAACGATAAAATACGTCGTTAGGAATACCTTGCACCAATCGAGAATGAAGTAGCAATGAATCTCGATGATTACCCGCAGATAAGGCACACTTGTTAGCTGAATAGGACTTTGCTCTGTCATTATTGAAAAGCCAAACTGTGCAGCCCACAGGCATAAGTCGGGCAGAACGAAGGTCCATTGCTGGAATTCTGCTATCAGCTGAACACAGAGCCTGTGCTGTAAATGTAGTATTGACAAATGGTGTGGTTTCATTGACATCAACCAACGCATTAAGATCTGTCTGTGCTTTTTGGATGGCAACTTTCGGCATGGCGCTGTCTTTCATTGAGGGATCGGCGAGGAGAGTGACTCGTACACTATCACCATTAAAATAAGCACTAGTGAATCGCCATTCGATCAGACTTTGGTTACTGAGATACTGAACAAATGAGGGATCGGATACAGAGGCCACTACGTAGATTATATGAGTACCTATCCATCATAACACACAATGAAGAGTTGAAACCTCGAATTAAGTCACCCGGTTGCTCTTCGTAAGCACCAGAGCCAATCGCTCTGCGCAAGTGGGTTCCATTCTTGTCAAAGACCAGTCGGATATATGTCGTATTTGTCGCATTCAGGTTGACGACTGTATCGAACAGCACTTTCTTGCTATTAGGTAAGGTAGCGGCCAATAAAATACCTGGCAAAGACGAAAGTGCGAAAGAAAACAAAAGCAGCATCGAGACTGAGAGCCAAAGCATCGGCAATACTTCTATAACTTGTTGATATTCGGGTTTGAAGTGTAATAGAGAGGGGTGATCTCATTTTTATATATCGACTCGATTCTAACGATGGTACGGCGAAGGCGTGCGAAGTCAACGCTGGACTGTCTGCATGCCAGGGGAGAATGCGGGTTGAGAGAGAACAATGGATGAAGTAATGCAATCGACATCAAACGACTTCATCACCGCGGACAACATGATAATGTACGGGCCTTGTAATACTACATCCCGAATTAATCGCACTTCTCTGTAGAAACTACCGTGAATGAAATAATAAATGTATAAGATGAAAAAGGCGCGGCCTTCGGGTCCGCCGGATGATATCAGCGTCGCACGAAAACCAGCGCTGCTCTGCTCTATGAAAACACCGAGCATCATCTGTGTTCTACATCCACACAAGTATGAAGTTCGGGAAGACCCTTGCGAGAACTCTCATCCAGGAGTGGGCGAGGTATTCTATCTTGTTCCGTTTATTTTGACGTTATTCCCCTCTTACATCTGGCTGTCAGGTACTATATTTCATACAAGGCTCTCAAACAACACATCAAAGACGCAGTAAAGGCCGGCCGCGCTGCATCAAAATCATTCGCCGACATTACTCTTGCAAATAATAATGTACATGAAGCCATTACTGGTAAGTTCCTGTGAATTGCACAGCAATGTTTACAAAAACCCAGGTTCTGAACATCTCACATCGCTCAATTAGAGTTCAATTATACACTCGATCGAGAGTTGGAGAAAGTCAACAACTTTTTCCTGTACAAAAAGTCGGAAATTGAAAGAAGAATCAGGATTCTGGATGAAAAATATAAGCTTACCATAGCCGCACCAAATTCAGTCGAATCTTCAGTAACATCCCAACCCAATTTTTCGAGGCATGCACAATTAGCACAAAATATAGATGTCGAAACGGAAATAGCTCTTTTATCACATGCTCTTGAAACCAAAGATCATATCCTGAAAGTGATGCGGTATACAGAACTTAACAGAAAAGGGTTTCGAAAGATTCTCAAAAAGTTGGTTCTCCATTGTGGTGCTAGGTAGAATCATTCCAACTCTAAAGTGTTTAACCATTGTAGGTTTGATAAGAAACTTCAAACATCAACTCAAACTGCCGTCTACGCCAGCAAAATTCAGCCATTGCCATTTTCCAGCGATACATATTTCAGCGACTGCTTAACCCAGATCGAGTCCCTCATTCAACAACTTTATGATCGCATCACTTCAAGTTCCGCTGGGTCACGTTCTATACCTCCCAATTCGCCGACGAAAAGCACAAGTTCAGAAAGCGAAGATGAACATACAATAATGAAGAGAATTTTGAGGGAGGACGATGCTGTACAATTTCAGTCTTTCGTAAGCAGTATTCACAGGCATTGCGAAGTATCAGATATAAATACTAAAAGGGTATAGCCTTTCCGTACACTATAAGTCCTGTGGTTGTCTGAATTTACTAACAGTATTAAAGATTCATCTATACCTGCTAAGTTACGCCTTACACTATAAAGCTCTGAAATGTGTGACGCATCTAATCCAAACTTACCAACCTCCAATGATTCATTCGGAAGACATCAATCAACGATCTTTGTTCCATCGATTAGTTTCTGCAGGCGGGAAACTACCTCCTCCTCGGCGACGATTAACTACCCTTTTCATAGGCAGTGCTAATTCTAGCACCGATAGCCTGATGCACAGTTTTACTTCCGCTCTTTCATTTAAAAAGCCTTCAGAGCCCGATATCTCAGCTTTAAATACGGCGTCGAATGCCACTAAGAATATCGAGAACGAACAACTGTCTCTCCTTCCTAAAACTGAACCCCTTCTTTCCCCCACCTCTGTTGATCTCCCATCCCCTCAATACTCTTCCGAACCGGCTTCAACGGATGATGCGACGACTTTGAATCATCTCATAGATACTCTGTACTTGTACAATCCAAATCAATTAATATACCTATACACATCTGATATCCAGGGTCGAAAACCGTTACATTACGCCGCTCTTGGTGGTCATACCAAGCTGGCTGAATGCCTTATTAGATTTCATATTCGCCACCTTCCCCCGTCTGTCGTTTCTGATAAATGGATTGTCCCGAATGAACACATTGATCTATCCGCCCGAGTGTGGTACGATAATGAAGGGTTCACGCCATTGTTCTACGCTGTTTTGAACAATCGTTTAGAGTTGCTAAAGGTATTAATTGATGAAGGACGTATTACGAATGTCGATACTGCGGGAGGATCAAATGGTATGGATTTTCAATTTTGTTCTGAAATGTTAGCTTAACATGCGCTTACCTATAATATTGCATTTTGCAGCCCCGGAACCATTGCCAGCCGCTGTTATCTCGTCTATATCAGCACCAAATCCTACAACCCCTGCCACCAGTTCTACGTATTGGCATCCTCACGGACATGCACACACTCCTTTAGCCGTGGCTGCGAAATTAGGTAATTTCCGATAGTTGCCAATGCCCCTGTCGATATCATCTAATAGAAATTTTCCACAGGTCACACTGAAATCGCCGCATTTTTACTTTCTCGTGGGGCCAACATCAACATTACAGATCCTGACGGGGAGACTCCCCTGCATCTTGCTTGCCGAAACGGATATGTCAATTGCGTAGACCTATTGTTGAAACACGATGGTATAAAGATCGACGTAGCGGAAGAGTGGTATGGGTTCACACCATTGATATTAGCAGGTACGAAAATCACTTCACTTAAACGGTTTGCTTCGTCTCACTAATATGTAACGCTATCGAATCAGCCATCGAAGGCCACAGTTCGTGTGTCGAATCCTTGGTTGAAGCAGATGCCGACATCAATGTTCAAGATTACAATTCGTGGACTGCCTTAGATCATGCTGCATTTCGTGGTCATATGCAGATAGCAGGACTTCTTAAACCTCACACAAAGCGTCGGCCATTGCCTGCACTTGTAAGTTCAGTATCAACGTCTTCCGTGGTTGCGCCGCCAATCGTCCAGGTGCCTGAAGTTGGGCGAGCTTACGGTCACAAGTATTTACGCGACCAGTCGGTTGTGGTGATTTATCTCGGTACAAACTCGCCGGATGCGTTATCGTCGCCGCCGGTTACTTTCTCGAAACCATTGGCAGCGGTATTGCCGAACACCAACATCCCTACTACGACATCGTTATCTCTTGTTATCAGCGCTACGAATTCCATCGGTGAGCCCGCCATCATTGATCTACCAATTCAAGATGTCGTTTCTTTGGAACCTATTGTCTTCTTCTGCAATGATCCACAGTCTGTTACGATAAATTTTGATATCCAGCCGACATATTTCGCAGATTCGTCAGTACCGAAGGGCCCTCAATCTCCGTCTCCCGCAAGTTCTAAGAATGCTTTAGCCCGCGGAGTTTTGGCGTTGGGAAGTGTCTTAAAACCAAAAGGTAAAGATAAAGTGGTGTCGAGTGGAGGAGTGTTTGAATTACCGATGCTTGAAAAGTCGACTTTGAATGATGTTGGTAAAGTTATCTTCGAATATATAGTTATACGGCCGTTTAAGCATAAAGATGTGGGGGTCGGAAGACGTAACACGTATTGGAAGAGTGTGTCAACCAAGGTTCCTCGTTTTGGTTCGCGAATCTCGTATCGAGTTTTATCACTGACTGTATACTTTAGATCATTGGCCACCGAGGTTTAGGTGCAAACAGAGCTACCACATCCGGTTTACAGCTTGGCGAAAATACCGTGCTTTCATTTGTAACCGCGGCTTCATTGGGAGCAGAATATGTCGAATTCGGTAGGTTTTCAATGCATTATTTGTATCTCCAACGTTTAACTAAATTGAGATTATCCATAGATGTGCAACTCACTAAAGACTATGTACCTGTGCTGTATCACGATTGGATCGTTAACGAAACCGGATTTGATATTCCGGTGAATTCTTTATCGTTAGCTCAATTCAAAGCCCTGAAAGATAGCAAACTTCGCTCCTTGGCTGCTACAAGAGCCCACTCGAGGGATATCGGCTATGATAGTGATGATTCCTCGCAATCATCCGGTCTCGGACGCTCAATGCATTCTGATGGAGGCTACAGTGCTCATGACGATAATTTTGAAGCAGAGAAATATGGAAAATTAAACAAGCGCTTTGGTAGATCACAAAGCTTCACCAACGTGGATGCAGTGAACTTAGATCGCTCCAGAAAGATGAGCGATAGTCCTATTCGGTCCATTGGAATTGGAAAATTCAAAGGAAACGGTGACAACACCATTCAAGCACCATTTGCTTTGTTGGAAGATGCGTTCAAGGTATGGCCAGAGCATCGTAACTGATGACACACTATTCACTTCATCTAACCTTATTTGATAGATGGTACCTCAACATATAGGCTTTAATATTGAAGTAAAATACCCAAATCCCGATGAGATTTTACAGGATGACTTATACCCTGCGGAAATTAATTTATTCATAGATAAGATTCTAGAGTGCGTCTACAATCATGCTGGGGATCGAAATGTTATTTTTAGTTCGTTCCACCCTGAAACGTGTCTGTTGCTGAATTTCAAGCAACCCAATTTTCCAGGTAAGGATAGAAGATCATATCATCCTGACTGAAGCGATTGTCGATTACTCATTGAGCTTTCTTTAGTCTTTCTGTTGACAGAGGGTGGCACAGTAAAATATTCAGACGTCAGGTGTAACTCTCTCCAAGAAGCTGTCCGCTTTGCCAAATACGCTGATTTGATGGGGATCGTTACGGTATCTGATCCTCTCATTGATGCTCCTTATTTAATAAAAGCGATCAAGGAGACCGGGTTGCTGCTTTTTACCTATGGAAGTTTAAACAATATCGTTGAGTTAGCGAAACTTCAGCGAGAGTAAATATCAGGTCTTTTCAGTCGCTCAACTCGACATTGATTTATTAACCGTTGCATAATTCTGTATAGCTGGGGGGTCGATGCTGTCATCGTCGACTCGGTTCTTGCGGTGCGGAAGGGATTGCAACATGATCAGTCAATGCGGTAGTTTAGATCAATGGAGCATGCGGACAGTGCGTGTAGGACTAGTTTACCCATATCACCTGGGTAGCACAAAAACAGGCGTGGGATTCAGGTGATTCTGCAGCGCTTTTAGTTATTATTGCAGGGAACAATATATCTGTTGATACCGCGTAATTTGGCATTGTAAGAAGCCTCTGCGTCGCGTCTTGAACCAATCGCGGAGCGTACATCATTAAACAGTAGTCTCTGTTATTCCAAGGAATCGATAGCACCTATTAGTGATTTCAAATATAACATATTCTCGTTCGTCAACGGGAAATAGAGACGGCCAGGATGTATTTCGTTCGGCAACTGCTAAGAGCAACTGTTTTGGTAGCAGCTCTTTATGTCGCTTGCTTTCCTCCATTCACTGCCGCACAATTGCAAAACTCCAGCAGAGTGCTCAGGATATGCACTTACTTTACCACCAATTCTTCTTCAAACACATTTACATCGGAATTTCAAGCCAACACAGGTATATTTTGTGACGATCTTAAGACTTTGCACATTCAGGGATTGACGCTCCTCAAATAGGGTTCAAATTTTGGACGGACTACGTGAATAACGAATTAGGCGGTTTAGAAATCAACCGAGTGAAATATAGAATCGAGCAAATTAACATTGATCATCCAGGGGGTAACCCGGAATTGGTAGCAGATAATGTACGAAAAGCAGTGGAATCTCAAAATTTTGATTTCGTTGTGGTTTGTGTTTTGTAAATATGTTCTCATTTCAGGAAATAGGTTGTTAACTTCACGCTGATGTCTGCAGGGTGGACATACACAGTATACAAAGGCGGTGTCCGATGCCCTCAATTCTAGCCGTCCAATTCCGCAAATACAATGCTGTACTGGTACTTAAAATTCCTATCTCGATTTACCGTCATGCGTTTCTATTAACAATTGAATTTGAATGTTCAAGGTCCGCGCTCCATATATTCCGCCGGCTACCCCAACTTATTTGGGCTACATCTACCTTCTGATTATTACACCTATCCCTTTCTTACATACTTAAAAACTGTTGGAGTGTCGAAAATATTGCTATTGATCTCCGATCAAGCCGAATTCACAAAGTCAACGGGTGCGCACGCCTTGAAGTTTGCTACGGATGCCACAAATGGAATGAAATTCGAAGTATTGACTAAAAACTACACCTGGGGTGCCACTAAAAAAACCGAGCTGTCTCAGCTGGCTTCTATGATACGAGAAGGCGTAGATTTTGGAGCCGAGGCTTTAATTTCAGTTTCATTAACAGAAGACGGCAAAATGGTCACCAGAGCCCTACAGCAAGTGAAGTATGACTTTAAATATGTCTACATTACTGGTACGCAGCCGTAGTTATAGAATTTACGCTTATGTCTCCGCTCACACCGAGGCTTTTTAAATTAGTTGCTCCGACCGAACCAAATTTTATTACAAATGAAACAGCATTAGGCGCGCAATACGTTTTCAGTAGTTCCCAGGTATGTATACTTTATCACACTGTTTAACATTAATACTGCTGGTGGCTGATGCATTCAAATCAGTGGCACCATACTATGAACTTCAAAGACGAAACTCGGTCCTTTTATTCATCCAAACAATACGCTGAGAAATTTCGAAGTTGGCTGGAATCGCAAAGCTTATTAGGCCAAATGCCAACTTACACCCACGCAAGCGGGACCGGAGCAGGAGTATTGCTACAGTTAGCCATGAAGAGTGCCAATAGCATCGACCCAAAACAAGTCATGGCTGCATTGAGAGATTTCAATGCTGAAACATTCTTTGGTCGAATACAAATGGATCGTGACCAGCGAAACATGGGAAGGGACAGCGTTGTTGTGCAGATTGTTAACAACGAAGAGAGATCGGTTCTGCCAACAGGTTTTGCGGGCTCCCAACCAGAAAGTATGTGATAACATGAACCTCTCGATTGAAATCCATGGACTGACTAAAATTCCCGATTACACAGAGGCGTCGACATGGGAAGCCCGTGAGGGATGTCTTGAAAAGACAACGATTCTATCCCCTGATGGTAAAAGTTGTTCGCGATCGTTCAATTTCACGACTTCTTCTCCTATTTTTATTATGCTTACGCTGTTAAGCGCCACTTTATCAATTGCGTCTGTTGGAATCGGCATTGTTATCTACATCAAGCGCAATCACCCGGTCATCAAAGCGGCTTCTCCACTTTTCTGTTACATTATGCTAGTGGGATTCATCGTGACATATATGTCAGCAGTGGTTTTTAATATTTCGCCGACTAGCTTTCTTTGTTCTTCTCGCATATTTTTTGCTTCGATTGGTTTCGGTTTAATATACTCGGGTATACTGGCAAAAACGTTCCGCTTATACCGAATATTTGACAATACACGGTTACAGAAAAGGCGGATTTCGAATTCGTACCTTCTGTTTTTTGTTACAGTCATTTGCACCTTAGAAATGGTATGGTGATCCACTCTCTTTTTATGGGCTAGTTTTCGAGAAACTGACAAATATTTAGCTTGTCGGTGGAATTTGGCTAGCTGTCTCCGCACCTCAACCTGTGGTTGTTCCCCTAAACGGTGATCAGCTCCTAATAGAGTGCGTATCAACGAATCACAACACGTCCTTTAGTCTCGTCATTTTCCTCTCCAATGGTTTACTTGTCGTAATCGGATCGTTTTTGGCGTTCAAGACTCGCACAATAGATTCCCTATTTAATGAAAGCCGGAGCATAGCTTTGAGCATTTACAATATTTTGTTCTGCTTCATCATCGGTCTTCCAGTGTTATACTCTCCAGGTGGATCTTCAGCGGCCGTCCACTTCACATTTCAAAATTTCCTCATCTTTGTCCCTGCAACAGTCACGATGGGCTTGATGTTTGGTCCGAAACTTCGCCGTGTATTTTCCAACAACTCCACGTACTCTGTCAACCGACATAACACTAACTCCACCTCTGGATTGAAACGAATCGGTGGTCAAGGGTCAGTCGGTTCCGCAAATTCATCCAATTCAAGTTGGAGAAAAGGGTCGAATATAGGAAGTTTTTTTCAACCTGGACGAAAGTTGGGCCTTTTGAATAGTACAGGAACTGAAAGGAATCCGGCATTTATAGGTCGTGTTCATCAAGAAGTATTGGTGGTGAAGAAAGCCGAAATGGCTTCTTGGTTTCTGATGCGTATGGATAGATGGGAGGTTTCTTTGGTGTCTGTTTGTCCTGACACGAAAATTTTGTTTCTGATAAATGTATGAGTGTTTTTACCTTCTTTATTCCCGCATCAGATTTTCTAACAATTTTTGCTGCAGCGCGCTGGTGAAACTTCGTGTTTCTCCTACGTAGATTGCACTGTGCACAGTATCACAGAGTACTCGGCAGATCGTGTCTTTGTGCTCGATATCACGGTGCATGATCCCAAGACAGTTAACCTGTCGTTTCAACTGAAAACTGAAAAGGAAGCTGTTTATTGGTCTCGGTTATTCGATATTTCCACGACACTCGACTTGAATTCATCGTATTCAGGCTCACTTCCCCGGACATTAAATAAATCGGACAAAGCGCTGCCTCCTGTGCCTATAAACATAGTTCGTGACTATCAGCGTCCTCCGGGGCTAATGGGCAGACTAGGACTCGCTTTGAACATTGATGGTGACACATTGACTGATGACAGCACCAGCGATTGAAATGCGACATAAAGTTTAGATTTATAAAAATATTATTTTTGCTGTATGTTAGTATTATTAGAACATATAAGACCATTAAGTATAAACAAACATAGATATATGAAATTATAATTAGCGAATACACGATTGTTTATTTGTTTGAATATAATATAGTTTACTGATCAAATTCGGCAGGCAATCTTGATGTAGCAGAATTATTATTGTAGGCGATTCAAATGTAGTATTGTCAATTACATTACCATCCACTAAATTCTAAGTAGTAGTCGACTCATCCATTTTCCGATAAAACCGAACTGACGTGATTAAGTATTTTTCTAATATATCAAAACTCTATGAAACCAACTTTACACTCATTGGTATATATTAGTATCCGAAAGAAGTCCATTATCGACGATTCATTATAAAGCAAGAACAGTATTCATAAAATAAGCGGAAAGGCTGTTCGAACTTATATCTCGAAAGTTCCTTGCGGTTTCTGTATAATCGCAAAAACGACCATCACTACGAAAGTTGACAACGCCCCCCAAAACCAAGCCCATGCAGTTGATATCCACCCCTTAGTATCAGCTATTTTTTTAAACACGAAGAATCCAATAAGAAAGAGCAGGTAATAGAGTAGTACTAATCCGTACTCCGCTACGGGAATTGCGAGTAGCAGAAATAACCGTTGGATTTTTTTCTCCAAAGCAAAATTCGTTATTGCAAAAGCTAAATATGCCACCAATACGCCTACTATTAATGCAATGTATTCCTTCGTAATTTTCTTTTTCTGCGTTAAAAAAGATTGCCATCGGGTGCTGGGAATACCCCATATTTGAGTAACGAAGAATACTGTAGCGAATCCGTAAAGAAAAACCAGATATGCAGAGTTTTCTTGGATCAGACCTGTTGTAAATCCATGAATAAGAACATTGACTTCGAGGAATAGCGTCCAGTACCGGTTGCGGTGGTCGACATGAAAAAGAAGTGAGGTATGAACCATCATGAGCAGTTGATAAAAGAAGCCGAGGAAATGAGCTAGGGTTGTTTCGACAGGATGATACCTGATCGAATTCGGGTGTTTAAAACATTGGACAATCAGAGATGAGCAATGTGGAACGAAAAAAAGGTAATGCACCCACCAAAAATTGATTACTACTCCGAAGCTGGCAGCGAAGCCATGGTACTTTTTGGCAACTTCTTTAAACTCTTGTTTATACCATTCCATGCTTTTGACTTTCCCAAAAAATAGACCCCTCCGAGGCATGTCCACTATCAGGGCAATAATCAAGAACACGAGAACAGAACATTGAGTCAAAATTTCGGGCAAATCATAAGCTAAGCCATCGTAAAACAATCTTGAGTGAACAAATTTCAGTGTCGCAAACGTCAAATGAACAATCATCATGGCGTTCGAATATGAATTGCGATAATTAGTCCAAGTAATGTGTTTTTGCTCCTTCGCGCGCACGGCAAGATAAATGATGAGCCAAGTCAACAGCTGATGAATGCCGTAGACTACACAGATTGAAAGGTAAAAGTTACATAATAAATAGTCAGTTAAATGCGAACCTCTAATGGAAGATATTGAAATAACACGAACAAATCCAAGCCAACGCTCTGCCAACATCACTTGGATTCAAACTCCTCCATGGATAGATGAACTGTTTTGTTCTTATTTTTCCTGCAATCTGGAACAAACCAAATCCCATTTCATTTTGATTAGGGACTCCATTGAGGAAATCCGTCCAGAAGGTTTGACCGGGTTTATAATGCGATGTGTTGGAGGTCAGGCATATGACAATAGAGAATGTCAAAGGAAAGAATATATATAACATGAACCGAATTGCTTTGGAAAAGGGGTGATGATCACTAGGTTTTGCATTCTTGGATTGAACCTGCGATAGGATAGAGGATTGATGCCGGCGCCAAGTAAAATGGAGAGAAAGCACAAAAATTTAGTATAACGGTTATGTGCATCGCCGTTGCTAGAGGCCAAACTTACATTCTCAACTTCAGCGGAACTAATCTCATTGTTTTGCTTTCGTCGTTTATAAATCGATAATAGTTCCTTCGCTTCATCCGAATGTCCGATTTCATTGAAAGCGTTCGTCGCATCTCTGGAATGATACTCTCGTAATACGTCAGGTCCACCTGGGTAGTCAATTGACAGAGAATTTGATAGATGAACCTTGTGTTAACAAAATGAAAACACAAAACATGTACGACAGAATGAAATGATTTGAGATACCTGGATGGGAATCCAAAAACGATGTCACATCTTTGAAGGAAGGTAATTTGGCAACCCGCACATAGAGTAAATCAAAATTGTCAGCGATTTCAGCACCATTTGCTGCCATATTTCTCACGGGTCTCAGACAACAAGAGACAATTATACAAGGCCATCGCCGAATGCCAAAACATGTAAAAGCATATTGGGTTCGAATGATTTCGCGGGCATAATGACATTCCCATTTCCCGATGCCGTATTTCCACCGTCGGTTCATCGAAAGCGGAGAAGCAAACTAACCATATTCTTCACCATCAATCAATATAATAGTCTTACTCTGGAGTCGGCCTGTATTCTGTCCATTTGTGCGTTCATCTGATGTCTCCTTCGTCGGGACTGTGCCTTTTCCTCCAGTAGCAAGGATGGGGTCTGAAACGGTTCCATTCGGAATATCAATGTTAATGTCGCTCGCTGTCATTGATTAAGTACAGAGTAGATTGTCGGAATTGGGACTGCAAAGATTAGCGCAGTTCTAATTAAAAGTGAACGCTTAAAATAGTAGAACCAGGGTACCTGGAGCCAAAGCGCCGATAGCGTGTTAGATTTCGAAACGTCAAAGATACCAAGGGTATTATGCTCTGGCGAGCGATCAGAGAGGGGTCAGAGGACCACTGGATATTGAACCTTGTTAAACTTCCAGAAGATTGAAAACAATATTTTTGGTATCCGTCGTATTCGCCAAAGAAACTGAGCGATATGTCCACAGAACCATCGATAATCTGGGGCTTAACTTGGCTCATAATTGGAAAGGGAAATGTGCAATATTCACTTATCTGATTGATTTCTCATGCTAAACTTTATGCCTTTATATTTAAAGTTTGCGAAGGTTTCAACATTGAATAATTCAACTGCATTGATTGTATACAGGGATACAGAACTAAAAGCTACTGACAAGATGCCTAACGAATCATTTCCACATGCCAGTAGTTATTGATATCTCCTTCCGTACAAGAATTCTCTCTTGTCCCTATCATAGTCAGCCGAGTATCTCCGACCGTAGTTATCCGAGTATTTCCGACTATAGTCATCTGAATGTCGTTGACTGGAATCGTAATATCTACCTCGCCCATACACAGGCGCTGGTGTATCGTACGAAGCGGGAGCGCGATAGTAGTTTGGCCGGTATATATCAGGTTCCCTCTCCGAGATGAACGGCGAATAATGGAATGGTGGAGATCGTCTCTGACCTTCGTACCCCCCATAAGGCTGCATACGAGCAGAATGGTAAGAATGTCTTCTTTCCCTTAAGCCGTCGCCCTGAAACCCTAAACTGTCCCATTGGTTGCAGCAATCATTCTCAGTGTTTGTCATTGCACCGATTGTTCGGTTGGGAACTTGGGAGCCATTGACGACCTGGAACTTTTGTAACTCCTTCACCGTTTTATCTAGACTTTGATTTCGTTTCCTGACGCAACATGTGACTACCAAGGCAATGATTACCGCCGCGAAAACACCGCCGCCAACAGCAGCAATGTAAAACCGAGTAGGGAGTGAAGCCTTGGATGCGTTTTCGCTCTCTTGCATAGTTTCATCTTCGAGAGGTGTTCGAATCACCCCAAGGTTTATTCTGTTACCGGCATTTTTGACCTTCACTGAAGACCGTCCCAGACTGATGAATGCTTTCTTTAAATCGGCAGGGGAGAGCTTGGGATTTTTTTGAAGTAATAAAGCGACAACGCCGGTGACGAAAGGGGCAGCTTGCGAGGTGCCCTGTTTTCGAGAGTATGCATCACCGCTGCCATCGACAATATTAGTAGACTAGATACAATCACGCTTAGCGAACCTCGATTTTGTTTTACTATTTAGAGTGAAAATTCAACCAACCCAAATGTCTTGACCCGGAGCCCACACAGTAATGCAATCACCATAGTTGGAGAACGTCGATCTCTGGTCCAATTGATCCACTGACCCGACAACAATGACATCCTGAACTTTGGAAGCCAAAGGCGAGCATGTACCCACACCATCGTTGCCCGCAGCGAGAACGACCGGAACATTTAATTCAGTAGTGAATCTATTTAAAATATCGACTGGGTAAAAACGTAAGTATCAAGAGTTCTAGGGTTGGGTACACATGTCGCAGCAATAGGTTAGTATACGCACTTAAATTTTTGCTGGAAGAAAACTGTCCAGTATCTTTATCAATTTCTGGACCCAAGGAAAGATTGATAACGGCCGGCTTTGTGATGTTTTTAAACAAGACCTCTAGAGCGTCAATGACGTATTTATTGTCGGTATTCTTTGAGCATCCCAGAACTCTGAGGACATTTATTCTCGATTCTTAGCTACACCTACATTGCGACCTGCGGCTATTCCAGCGACTTGAAAAACAGATAAATAAGCAAGCGGAAACAGAGTCATAATTGACGAAATTTAAAGCATGTACCATGTGTTCCGTGACCAGTACAATCCCAACGATCTTGGCCGGTTACGTTCGGATCGCGGTAGATTATATTAGCTCTGTTATCGAAATCTGGGTGTGAAGCCTGAATGCCTGAATCGATAATGTATATATTCACTGAGCACATTAATTATAGTCACTCGCTTCTCGTAGAATCTAGATACATACCTCGTCCCTTCGGGCCTCGTATAATAGAGTATATAATAACAAATTTCAGTGTTGCTAAAATGAAATCGGGGTGGAAGGCAAAAATTGAACCGTCCAAGGAAGGATTCGAACCTTCGACCCTTTGCTTAGGAGGCAAATGCGCTTTCCACTGCGCCACATGGACAATAATGCCATGAGGGGTATGAAAAACTATAGGTTTACATAATTACTTGTGGGAGGCAGCAGCAATGTCATGAATTATCTATCATATAAAAAACAGATTGAACAAAAGCAGACCACAAAAGTTGTGTAACAAATCACTTGCAGTAAAATGCCGTATACAGCAAGAAAAGTGAGTTCGATTTCTTACTGATCTCTTTAGATCAATTCATAGTTCAAGCTATTGTGTATATCAACGCTTCATACCTACACTGGGTAACTCCTTAACATTCATGGGGCGCTTTGTGGTACTTGGACCAATTGCAAAGCCTAGCTAGGTAGCAAGTGTGGTGAAAGCAACTAAAAGCAACAAGATGCAACGTCTGTTAATAGATAAAGACCCTTGTCTATCTTAGATTATTCACGTCCAGAGCTGAGTTCTTGTTAGACACGAATTGGACGACTTGCTTCAAAGGGTCAGGTGAACTCGGACGAGGTCCGGACACAACTGCGTCTATTTAAATCCAGGTCGCTCTGAACGAAAGCTCGCCGAAAATTTCCAACCCCTCCCCATCCAACAAGTACACATAAGAATGTTCAAGTTTTTCTTCTGGGTTGTCTTCTGGTAAATTGTCTCGTCTCATTTTAAGAGACTGAATAGTGGCCAGAAACGAATAACTGCGATCCTCTTCCATTTGAATAGTTCGATTTTAATCTCGCCACTTCAGGGCAGGAGCTTCAGTGGCCAAATTTCACTGAATGATGTTTTAAGAGGTATGATCCGGATTTCGATTGGTGGATATTGGAGAACATAGGTTTAAGAACTTTCTCTAGATTACCGCCAGCTCGACTCTTCCACCAAAGTAATACTGAACGGCGGCCAGTTCTCTACAAATATCAAGTCAAATGGCAAATTCGAATTGTAAGCTTTCTGTTCGGATAGCTGGCCTTTCCAACTGTTGTTATTGAACAAGACATGACTTTGTTTTAAGTATCGACATCCCGGAGGGAAGCTATCTTGTCTCTATTTTATCCAACACTTTCTTCTTCGACAAAATCAGGATTGATATCGGAAAAAACAACATCGCTTATAGATCCGGCTTAGGGTTTGAATGGAGTGCTAGTCAGGAGGAGATTGCCTACCCACCCCAGATTGCTGCAGTCGGGACTAAGCAATATTTGGCGGTGTGTATCAAGAGCAATTTCCCTCAATTGATTCAGTAATGTTTTTCTCTAGAATTTCTCATTTTATTTTACCCATAGGCCAGAGAGTCCTTCAGCGTGGTCAGTCTACTCGCCAATCCAATGATTCTGATGATGGGATTTACGGGACTGATGCTTTTTGCGATGCCGAAATTGATGGAAAACATACGTAAGTTATCCCATCACCATATTTTTAAAGTTTTTTTTTTTGTTATAAGTTAAATTTTGACTGTACTACTTCTGGAACCAATAGAAGAAGAAGCTGGGCAAGGAAACAGGTCTGATAATGGGGATAGTAGAGAGGATTTGACGAAAATATTCCAAGGACTTAAAATTGTAAGGAAATGAATAATGTGTTCTCACAAATAAAAATTTTAATACATATGGGAGGACTGTTAGAGGACTGTTTTAGCGATAGAGGAATCAGCGAACCCGAAACAGATTTTTCTGGGCGAAAGGCTGAAAGAAGAGTTCTGTCAAAAAACCAAGCTGCGCATTTGGATTTGAGAACTTAGGCCTTTCTTCAGTCACATCACAGCTGTGTCCGTTATCCTTCAAACCCACAACAAACCAGTCTCTCGCAAAATCAGAATACTTCAAGTAAATCTCCATCCCACATCGGCTCACCTTCGTTGATTGCCTAGAGTTTTCGCAACCTCTTCTCCAGCTATGTTTCAAGGAATCAAAAATTATCTGAATTTGAAGTACTATCAATACGAATTAACGACCGCATTGTATATGTTAGACTTTTGGGAGAAATGTCTCTTTAGTGAGTTTAATTTCAATGTTATAATTTAACTTCGCAGGTAGTTCGCAACAAGAAACTAATCCTTTCCCTTTGCCCACAACAAGATACCTTATTGGTTCTTGGGTTAATGCTTTTTTTGTACACCACACATCAATATTTTCCAGCTTACGTCCGGGATGTTATCTTTTCGATGATGGACTACTTTCCTACTACGGCGAAGTTTCTAAACAAGTTTGATGTGAAGCTGGTTTCATCTTGGGGGCATTGATCGAGGACAGACTGACTGTATATATAAATGAATGATTTATTTTCTACAATTAATTCAATCTATTTAGTCTTCCTATACTTGCAAATACTCTAGCTATGGGACGTTGGATCATATCATTTTTTAATTTGTTTTCTTCTAGCTCGAACTTCAAATCAGTCTATCTTCTTAAATGTTCGCAGTAATGACGGATCTGCGCTTTCCAGTGAACCTAGACGTTGCTCTGGTGGGAGAGACGGAAGTTGTTGTGTTTGATACTGCAGATACAGTCGTAACTGCGGTGGAGACACGGGGAGTGGTGGTTTTCACATCTTCGAGAAAGCCCAACATATGCAAAATATTCCAAACTAAAATGGAATTGTTTCAACATGAAACAGAAGATTTATAAGCATTGATTATCTTTTTGTGGGAAAGAATTCATAACCTACTGGACGAAACCCCAAAGCAGAACCAACAGAAGAACATGAAGGCAACGGCGCTGTTATAAAGGTTACAAAACCCAGGGTATCTTGCGGTATTCTCCATGGTGCAGACAGTCCGCTGCGCAGATAGAATTGCTATATTAAAATTTGTAAATTAACGAAACACAACATCGGCATTAGATGAAGATAACGAACCTGCACTGCCGCAAGATGAAGTCATCCCAATGTCTAGCAAGACTTCCAAGAACTTCAAAGTGCTATTGCTGAAGCAGCAAGCGGTTTTGTCCGGTGCAAACCTCCACGAAGTAATCATTAAAATGACTATCATCGTCGCAAAACTGGAGAAATACGTCAAACCGATAGGAAGCCTGGGGGTGGGATAAAGGTCAAATGGAAATTCAAGGCAGAGCCGAGGTAACAATAAATTCTAATAACATACATGAAATAATCCACAGCATTGCCTCTGATGATGGTATCAGGTCGGCTGATAGTGAATGTAATGAAAGATACTGCACCGCAGGCGAATGTGCAGAAGCGGAGGAATGTTCTCCACGGAGAGGATGGAAGGTTCACCATGATTAACTGCAACAATAAGCACTCACAATTTATGGTAATGTATTTATAAATACGTAATAGGTATCCACAGGACGGTTTAGAATGAAGATTAGAGAATTGAGGAATTTGTCGCGTAGCACTAAAAATGCAGTGGAAGTGGAGTGGACCCGTGGAGGCGAATTATATGCAGTTTCAGCAGTTGGCAGTCGGTATCTCGCAAACAAAAGATGTCGTTCTCCCTAAACTTTCACCATCAAAGCCTTAATAGGGGCGCCGTAATCCGAGGAGTCTGATGCATGATGTTACAGAGCTTGCACGACTCTCCGTTCGGTCATTCCAAGACACAATTTTTGATCAACCCTGAAAGTTCGAAACATAAACATTACATGATTGGATCAACTCCCTTACCGAGGAATCATACATTAAAATGATTATGCGATCAATTAGACATTTCGTTCTGATGGATCAATGACACATTTCCATTCGTGGCGACAATATATCCTTGATAGTTTGCTTTCATATAAAAATGCAATCCTTCATACTGATCTGGACAGGTGTGAATTGTCATTCCAAAAAGTATGAATTTGGAATGATTGAGTAGAATCCAGCTTGACTAAATTTTTTTAGCTCAACCTGATCAATCAACCGAAAAGGTTCCACCTGCTCCTATGTGTTGTCATCCTGGATTCCTCAGTCTATTCTGTGGATTTTAACCCTATATTCCGCGAAGTCCGTGTAAGAATCTTGTTGAAATGCGAAGCGAACAGGAACAACGAGCATATGCGGATCGGAATAAGCACGGAATAGTGCTTGAATACACAGACATCGGACATCAGACATTTGGACGATCAGCGAACAAAGGAGAGGAGGAATTGTGTGGGACAAACTGCCCCTAAAGTGCAAATGCGCATCACGTGTCGCATTCCCCAGCGTTCATTAAGCACCTCTCTGCGCTCCGTTCCCCAACTCTCTTTCCGCACTACCCATCCTCCGCATTCCGCTCTCCCGTCTGCCAACTCATCCCCCTCCCAATCGACATCCCTTCCCCGTCTTCATTCAAGATGTCTACCAAAAAAGCCGCCGCTCCCTCGCACCCAAAATACGTCGACATGATCAAAGGTACGAACGCTCCCCACCCCTTTAATATATCACACAATTCATCCGCATCCTCCGTTATGCTATTGGATTCGAAGTCTAACCTGATTCTGTACTCTCTGCAAAATTGCTCTTTTGTTGTTTACCGGCATTTATTGTCTTTCTTAGCTGCCATTTTGGCTCTCAAAGATCGCAAGGGCTCATCCCGCCAAGCAATCAAAAAGTACATTCTAGCCAACTATAAGCTTGCTGCTGACGACAAAAGGGTCAGCGTTCAGATCAATACGGCTCTCAGGAGAGGAACTGAAACCGGTATATTTGTTCGCCCTCACGGCCAAAGCGGTACAGTCAAACTCGCGAAACCTGCTAAAGCCGAACCAGAAAAGAAGGAGAAAAAAGAAACAAAGGTAATTTATATTCTTTTTATTATGTGAATAGGCATATCACTTGAAGGATTTGAAGAATTCACGTTTCGCGCTTATATCTGTGTGCATTCACGATATTGTGTTGCATCGCGTTCGTAAACATCGATTCTGAATACATCTGCTTTTTCTAGGCCAAGGTTGCAAAAGCCGTGAAGCCAAAAGCCGAAGCCGCGAAGAAAGAAAAGAAAGTAGTTAAGGTACAGACTGTTGCTTTTTTCATTTTGATTTATCATTCACTGATTTGATTGCTTTGTCTTCGTTCGAACGACTTCTTCTCATATATAACCGATAGAAAAAGGCTGCTCCAAAGAAAAAAGCTACCACCACTAAAAAGGCCGCAGCTGCCCCGAAAAAGGCTGCTCCAAAGAAAGCTGCTGCCAAGAAAGCCGCCACAAAGAAAGCTCCTGCCGCCAAGAAAGCAACCCAGAAAAAGAAGGCTGCTCCCAAGAAGACTAAAGCCGCAGCCAAAAAATGAAGTTTCCCCTTCTACCAATGATGGCGAGATCTTGTCCATTTTACATAGCTTATTGTGCAATGTTATTTCATCATATATGTTTATTGTTATCGTACATAATCGCAGTCACTCATTAATTGTTTTATTGATCCTTTGTATATATCCTAAGAGTAATTATATGTATCTACCGTCGCATCTGTATCATTTGTTGCGGGATGCATAATTCATAAAGAGTTTGGACGGATACCTGTTGTCGCAAATAAATGAATGCTTGGTTACTATGGACAGCCCGTACATACAACTATGTATAGTATCAATATATGAGTACTGTTTATGTGTTTGTTGAAACTTGCTCAAAGGCAGCGGTAAATAATCCTCCATTTCGTGAAATCGGTATTTGCTTAAATTGCTACCACGGTCCACACTCCACTCCGCATGGGTCTGATTAGTTGGTCAACAAATTCGCATTCCATTCAAGTTTGAAACCAAGAAGTAAGTTCTACCATATTTACAATCTATGCCACATCATACTGATGCTACTCGTACTTCGGGGTATATTTTTCCTTAGCACTTCGGTTTTGTCTGATGTAGTGAATTGACCCTAAACTGCTTTCCGTGATTGACTACCCAGACCCTCGGACAGCTCAATGTATCGAACTTCCTCATCAGAATACACTAAATTAGAAATTGTTAGCACTAAAAGTTTGATGAAATCAAAATTTGGAGATCCCGATTCAAGAACCAATGCACAGTTGAGACGTGCCGATAAGATAGTCGGAAAATCTAAAATTCCTAAAGCCGGTACAGTTTCAAAAAGTTTTGCGTTATTAATGGAGTGAATAGACTGCTGACGTATGTAAGATAGTTTTCGGCCGTCTTTTCGAAGATATCGACAAAAAACATCACCATATGTACGAGGCGAACAAGGAAAAGCTATTCATTGAGCGATCAAGGTCTTTTGATTCTTCATTCGTACAACTAAGCATGATCGCATGAATAAAATTATTTAACTCTTCTGTCTGGCTCTTACTGGTCTTACTTAGGCTACAGGCAGCACTTTCCACATGCTCGATTGCTGGCACTTCACTGAAGAAGTCTCCTGTTCGTTCAGCTGTTCTCACTCCTCCTATGGGAAAATCTAACTGCAATGACAGCACCGATCGAATCGAGAAATCCAATGCAGCTTCTCTACCTGTAAATTCTGCATGCAGAGTTTCGAAGCAGCACCCTAAACCGTATGCGTCTCTTGCCTCTCCCATTGACCCTATAAAGCAGAACTCGACTCCAGCAGGAGAACGCGTCAATCGCGGACCTCATGCTTGATTCTGCAGCATATTCTGCCAACTCCCTTCATCTCAATGCATCATATAATTTCCGCATTCAGACATACCAGCTGTAACAGCCCTATTCTAATATCTTAATTTAATATTTAATAATGTGTATATTTGTATTATTTCTCGAGCATCATGATATGTATAGACGCATTGAAATTGGGTTGAATTTGGTTCAGTGACATGTATAAAGAGGCGAAAGCTCAATAAGGAATCCTGTTAAAAATTTGTGATTATTTCAATGCTATGTAATCACTGTATGTAGCAGAAAATGAAACCAGGGTTTTAACTGGCCCAGGTGGAGCCCGTAAGTCCCGAGAGTAACGGTTTAGGTATTTTTTGTTCCTTACATTACTTTGTCTATGTATGTGAAACTTGTGCTATAAATGAAGAAAATTCCTACCGTACCCACGTACAAGCCTGCAAAACCGCAGTACTTTTCTAAATGGCCCGCGCAAACTGTCAAGATAGGGATTCTGTTAGTTTTATTTCTCGTAATCGTCGGAATAACTATTGCCATAGTAGTAGTTGCAGTTCAGCCACAGTCGATGACCACAAATCAAACTCCACCTCAGCAACCGCCTCAAGAATCGCCAGGACTACAAAATAAGTTGATATGCTCTGGGGGTATAAAAGAAACATTTGATACACTGGGTCGCAAAGAGAGTGGAAAAGAGGGGAACGACGCCTATGCGGTGGTGAACAGGTAAAAATACTTTTTAAGTGTGCGGCGGCTATTATTGATATAAATCTTCTCTTACAATTATTTTAGCCTTGGATTCACAGGTAAATCTAGTATAATGCAAATTCAAATTGTTTTACTTAAAATGTTCTCCCTTCGCAGGAAAATATCAAGTTGGTGAAGCACTTTTAATTGATCTCAAATACTACAATTCCTCTACCTATTACCCGGTCCACACGACATCAAATTTATGGAAAGGCGTATTCACAGGGAAAAATGGATTAACGAGCTACAGCACTCTGCTTAGTAATTTTACAATTCAAGAAATTATCATTCGCGAAGCGTTTGTCTATAACCACGGAATCCTCCAAACGTATCTAACCAATGTAGAGTCTTACCTTGGATTACGAACATTCAAAGCCTCAGTTTGCGCGAACGGGGGAAATATCACAACGGTTACTGTAACTCTTCCAGGCTTATTGACTGCAGCGCATTTGGTGGGTGCAATTGGGATCGGCGGTGTCTTAAAGAATAACAATACACCTGCCTGCGATGAAATAGGAACATCTCCCATCAAATATATAAAAGTACGTTAATTTTATCAACGATATAAAATAGATTCAATGAGCTTATATGAACATTCTTGTTGAATAGGACTTCGAAGGGTGTCAGTTCACGATAGAAGAATTGAGAGCAGAAGTTCAGAAATGGACAGGATAGGGTTCTATTGCTTCATACTCAACATATTGCAGAATATAGTGGCCGACCGTTTTGCCAATTGCTCGCGACAATTAACTGTCAATTGCGCTACAAATGCGCCTGGCCGAGCCCTCCCCAAATTGTAACATAATAAAAACTATAGTCTATGTAAACTGATGCAAATCGGAATCAACGAGATAGGAATTCAACTTAGCGATGCGCTAAGCGCCGCAAACACCTTTTGGATTTGCCAAAGCCAATTGTAGTTGATGGTCCCATATTGCCGTCCCGAAATTATATGTGTTTTCAGATCGTCGCCTACATGCCCCTGACGTATGGATTCTGCAATCATAATATTTGTCGATCAGTTTCTTATCTGTTTTTGGTGACGAAGAGCAACTTTTACCCTATGGCATGACCGGTCCTCCTGTTTATAATTGCGGACCCAGAATTACCGCTCATAGAGTCGGCCCTACTTGGAATATAAGCCATGAATCTAATAATGCAGGACAAGGAAATAATTACCTATGCATAATGATGGGGCGACCTCCATGTGGAACAGGGGACGCCACTACTGTGTTATTTATTATATCACTTGTTTCGTTAAACCAACCGGTTCCCATGAAATTACCAACTGAAATTTGCGAAGTTAAAAATCGGTTCGGCGTGTCCCAATCAATTCCATAACCAATCATATGCAATGTGTCGTTATTGACAACAAGGCCATCAATTTCAGTTTTGTCGCCAATGATATGAGCAGAGTAATTGGCAGCTGCGGATGCTGGTAAGCCAGTGTTAGGATTAGGAAAGAAACCCAAATAAGCCCAGTCGGAAACTGGATCAAAACGGTGCTGTAATGAGGAAACATCCATGGCGAATTGGAAATCGGGGTGGGGATGCTGAACAATCGAAGAGGTTAACTTTTGATATAGGGAATTAAAAAGGAGGACATAAATATATACCTGAGCTCGGATTACAGGGGTTAAACTATCTGGTGGGTTGAACTGAAGGACGAAAGGCAATTCTCCTGCATATTGCTCCGGCCTGCGAAAGCAATGACCTAAAAACGATAAAATACGTCGTTAGGAATACCTTGCACCAATCGAGAATGAAGTAGCAATGAATCTCGATGATTACCCGCAGATAAGGCACACTTGTTAGCTGAATAGGACTTTGCTCTGTCATTATTGAAAAGCCAAACTGTGCAGCCCACAGGCATAAGTCGGGCAGAACGAAGGTCCATTGCTGGAATTCTGCTATCAGCTGAACACAGAGCCTGTGCTGTAAATGTAGTATTGACAAATGGTGTGGTTTCATTGACATCAACCAACGCATTAAGATCTGTCTGTGCTTTTTGGATGGCAACTTTCGGCATGGCGCTGTCTTTCATTGAGGGATCGGCGAGGAGAGTGACTCGTACACTATCACCATTAAAATAAGCACTAGTGAATCGCCATTCGATCAGACTTTGGTTACTGAGATACTGAACAAATGAGGGATCGGATACAGAGGCCACTACGTAGATTATATGAGTACCTATCCATCATAACACACAATGAAGAGTTGAAACCTCGAATTAAGTCACCCGGTTGCTCTTCGTAAGCACCAGAGCCAATCGCTCTGCGCAAGTGGGTTCCATTCTTGTCAAAGACCAGTCGGATATATGTCGTATTTGTCGCATTCAGGTTGACGACTGTATCGAACAGCACTTTCTTGCTATTAGGTAAGGTAGCGGCCAATAAAATACCTGGCAAAGACGAAAGTGCGAAAGAAAACAAAAGCAGCATCGAGACTGAGAGCCAAAGCATCGGCAATACTTCTATAACTTGTTGATATTCGGGTTTGAAGTGTAATAGAGAGGGGTGATCTCATTTTTATATATCGACTCGATTCTAACGATGGTACGGCGAAGGCGTGCGAAGTCAACGCTGGACTGTCTGCATGCCAGGGGAGAATGCGGGTTGAGAGAGAACAATGGATGAAGTAATGCAATCGACATCAAACGACTTCATCACCGCGGACAACATGATAATGTACGGGCCTTGTAATACTACATCCCGAATTAATCGCACTTCTCTGTAGAAACTACCGTGAATGAAATAATAAATGTATAAGATGAAAAAGGCGCGGCCTTCGGGTCCGCCGGATGATATCAGCGTCGCACGAAAACCAGCGCTGCTCTGCTCTATGAAAACACCGAGCATCATCTGTGTTCTACATCCACACAAGTATGAAGTTCGGGAAGACCCTTGCGAGAACTCTCATCCAGGAGTGGGCGAGGTATTCTATCTTGTTCCGTTTATTTTGACGTTATTCCCCTCTTACATCTGGCTGTCAGGTACTATATTTCATACAAGGCTCTCAAACAACACATCAAAGACGCAGTAAAGGCCGGCCGCGCTGCATCAAAATCATTCGCCGACATTACTCTTGCAAATAATAATGTACATGAAGCCATTACTGGTAAGTTCCTGTGAATTGCACAGCAATGTTTACAAAAACCCAGGTTCTGAACATCTCACATCGCTCAATTAGAGTTCAATTATACACTCGATCGAGAGTTGGAGAAAGTCAACAACTTTTTCCTGTACAAAAAGTCGGAAATTGAAAGAAGAATCAGGATTCTGGATGAAAAATATAAGCTTACCATAGCCGCACCAAATTCAGTCGAATCTTCAGTAACATCCCAACCCAATTTTTCGAGGCATGCACAATTAGCACAAAATATAGATGTCGAAACGGAAATAGCTCTTTTATCACATGCTCTTGAAACCAAAGATCATATCCTGAAAGTGATGCGGTATACAGAACTTAACAGAAAAGGGTTTCGAAAGATTCTCAAAAAGTTGGTTCTCCATTGTGGTGCTAGGTAGAATCATTCCAACTCTAAAGTGTTTAACCATTGTAGGTTTGATAAGAAACTTCAAACATCAACTCAAACTGCCGTCTACGCCAGCAAAATTCAGCCATTGCCATTTTCCAGCGATACATATTTCAGCGACTGCTTAACCCAGATCGAGTCCCTCATTCAACAACTTTATGATCGCATCACTTCAAGTTCCGCTGGGTCACGTTCTATACCTCCCAATTCGCCGACGAAAAGCACAAGTTCAGAAAGCGAAGATGAACATACAATAATGAAGAGAATTTTGAGGGAGGACGATGCTGTACAATTTCAGTCTTTCGTAAGCAGTATTCACAGGCATTGCGAAGTATCAGATATAAATACTAAAAGGGTATAGCCTTTCCGTACACTATAAGTCCTGTGGTTGTCTGAATTTACTAACAGTATTAAAGATTCATCTATACCTGCTAAGTTACGCCTTACACTATAAAGCTCTGAAATGTGTGACGCATCTAATCCAAACTTACCAACCTCCAATGATTCATTCGGAAGACATCAATCAACGATCTTTGTTCCATCGATTAGTTTCTGCAGGCGGGAAACTACCTCCTCCTCGGCGACGATTAACTACCCTTTTCATAGGCAGTGCTAATTCTAGCACCGATAGCCTGATGCACAGTTTTACTTCCGCTCTTTCATTTAAAAAGCCTTCAGAGCCCGATATCTCAGCTTTAAATACGGCGTCGAATGCCACTAAGAATATCGAGAACGAACAACTGTCTCTCCTTCCTAAAACTGAACCCCTTCTTTCCCCCACCTCTGTTGATCTCCCATCCCCTCAATACTCTTCCGAACCGGCTTCAACGGATGATGCGACGACTTTGAATCATCTCATAGATACTCTGTACTTGTACAATCCAAATCAATTAATATACCTATACACATCTGATATCCAGGGTCGAAAACCGTTACATTACGCCGCTCTTGGTGGTCATACCAAGCTGGCTGAATGCCTTATTAGATTTCATATTCGCCACCTTCCCCCGTCTGTCGTTTCTGATAAATGGATTGTCCCGAATGAACACATTGATCTATCCGCCCGAGTGTGGTACGATAATGAAGGGTTCACGCCATTGTTCTACGCTGTTTTGAACAATCGTTTAGAGTTGCTAAAGGTATTAATTGATGAAGGACGTATTACGAATGTCGATACTGCGGGAGGATCAAATGGTATGGATTTTCAATTTTGTTCTGAAATGTTAGCTTAACATGCGCTTACCTATAATATTGCATTTTGCAGCCCCGGAACCATTGCCAGCCGCTGTTATCTCGTCTATATCAGCACCAAATCCTACAACCCCTGCCACCAGTTCTACGTATTGGCATCCTCACGGACATGCACACACTCCTTTAGCCGTGGCTGCGAAATTAGGTAATTTCCGATAGTTGCCAATGCCCCTGTCGATATCATCTAATAGAAATTTTCCACAGGTCACACTGAAATCGCCGCATTTTTACTTTCTCGTGGGGCCAACATCAACATTACAGATCCTGACGGGGAGACTCCCCTGCATCTTGCTTGCCGAAACGGATATGTCAATTGCGTAGACCTATTGTTGAAACACGATGGTATAAAGATCGACGTAGCGGAAGAGTGGTATGGGTTCACACCATTGATATTAGCAGGTACGAAAATCACTTCACTTAAACGGTTTGCTTCGTCTCACTAATATGTAACGCTATCGAATCAGCCATCGAAGGCCACAGTTCGTGTGTCGAATCCTTGGTTGAAGCAGATGCCGACATCAATGTTCAAGATTACAATTCGTGGACTGCCTTAGATCATGCTGCATTTCGTGGTCATATGCAGATAGCAGGACTTCTTAAACCTCACACAAAGCGTCGGCCATTGCCTGCACTTGTAAGTTCAGTATCAACGTCTTCCGTGGTTGCGCCGCCAATCGTCCAGGTGCCTGAAGTTGGGCGAGCTTACGGTCACAAGTATTTACGCGACCAGTCGGTTGTGGTGATTTATCTCGGTACAAACTCGCCGGATGCGTTATCGTCGCCGCCGGTTACTTTCTCGAAACCATTGGCAGCGGTATTGCCGAACACCAACATCCCTACTACGACATCGTTATCTCTTGTTATCAGCGCTACGAATTCCATCGGTGAGCCCGCCATCATTGATCTACCAATTCAAGATGTCGTTTCTTTGGAACCTATTGTCTTCTTCTGCAATGATCCACAGTCTGTTACGATAAATTTTGATATCCAGCCGACATATTTCGCAGATTCGTCAGTACCGAAGGGCCCTCAATCTCCGTCTCCCGCAAGTTCTAAGAATGCTTTAGCCCGCGGAGTTTTGGCGTTGGGAAGTGTCTTAAAACCAAAAGGTAAAGATAAAGTGGTGTCGAGTGGAGGAGTGTTTGAATTACCGATGCTTGAAAAGTCGACTTTGAATGATGTTGGTAAAGTTATCTTCGAATATATAGTTATACGGCCGTTTAAGCATAAAGATGTGGGGGTCGGAAGACGTAACACGTATTGGAAGAGTGTGTCAACCAAGGTTCCTCGTTTTGGTTCGCGAATCTCGTATCGAGTTTTATCACTGACTGTATACTTTAGATCATTGGCCACCGAGGTTTAGGTGCAAACAGAGCTACCACATCCGGTTTACAGCTTGGCGAAAATACCGTGCTTTCATTTGTAACCGCGGCTTCATTGGGAGCAGAATATGTCGAATTCGGTAGGTTTTCAATGCATTATTTGTATCTCCAACGTTTAACTAAATTGAGATTATCCATAGATGTGCAACTCACTAAAGACTATGTACCTGTGCTGTATCACGATTGGATCGTTAACGAAACCGGATTTGATATTCCGGTGAATTCTTTATCGTTAGCTCAATTCAAAGCCCTGAAAGATAGCAAACTTCGCTCCTTGGCTGCTACAAGAGCCCACTCGAGGGATATCGGCTATGATAGTGATGATTCCTCGCAATCATCCGGTCTCGGACGCTCAATGCATTCTGATGGAGGCTACAGTGCTCATGACGATAATTTTGAAGCAGAGAAATATGGAAAATTAAACAAGCGCTTTGGTAGATCACAAAGCTTCACCAACGTGGATGCAGTGAACTTAGATCGCTCCAGAAAGATGAGCGATAGTCCTATTCGGTCCATTGGAATTGGAAAATTCAAAGGAAACGGTGACAACACCATTCAAGCACCATTTGCTTTGTTGGAAGATGCGTTCAAGGTATGGCCAGAGCATCGTAACTGATGACACACTATTCACTTCATCTAACCTTATTTGATAGATGGTACCTCAACATATAGGCTTTAATATTGAAGTAAAATACCCAAATCCCGATGAGATTTTACAGGATGACTTATACCCTGCGGAAATTAATTTATTCATAGATAAGATTCTAGAGTGCGTCTACAATCATGCTGGGGATCGAAATGTTATTTTTAGTTCGTTCCACCCTGAAACGTGTCTGTTGCTGAATTTCAAGCAACCCAATTTTCCAGGTAAGGATAGAAGATCATATCATCCTGACTGAAGCGATTGTCGATTACTCATTGAGCTTTCTTTAGTCTTTCTGTTGACAGAGGGTGGCACAGTAAAATATTCAGACGTCAGGTGTAACTCTCTCCAAGAAGCTGTCCGCTTTGCCAAATACGCTGATTTGATGGGGATCGTTACGGTATCTGATCCTCTCATTGATGCTCCTTATTTAATAAAAGCGATCAAGGAGACCGGGTTGCTGCTTTTTACCTATGGAAGTTTAAACAATATCGTTGAGTTAGCGAAACTTCAGCGAGAGTAAATATCAGGTCTTTTCAGTCGCTCAACTCGACATTGATTTATTAACCGTTGCATAATTCTGTATAGCTGGGGGGTCGATGCTGTCATCGTCGACTCGGTTCTTGCGGTGCGGAAGGGATTGCAACATGATCAGTCAATGCGGTAGTTTAGATCAATGGAGCATGCGGACAGTGCGTGTAGGACTAGTTTACCCATATCACCTGGGTAGCACAAAAACAGGCGTGGGATTCAGGTGATTCTGCAGCGCTTTTAGTTATTATTGCAGGGAACAATATATCTGTTGATACCGCGTAATTTGGCATTGTAAGAAGCCTCTGCGTCGCGTCTTGAACCAATCGCGGAGCGTACATCATTAAACAGTAGTCTCTGTTATTCCAAGGAATCGATAGCACCTATTAGTGATTTCAAATATAACATATTCTCGTTCGTCAACGGGAAATAGAGACGGCCAGGATGTATTTCGTTCGGCAACTGCTAAGAGCAACTGTTTTGGTAGCAGCTCTTTATGTCGCTTGCTTTCCTCCATTCACTGCCGCACAATTGCAAAACTCCAGCAGAGTGCTCAGGATATGCACTTACTTTACCACCAATTCTTCTTCAAACACATTTACATCGGAATTTCAAGCCAACACAGGTATATTTTGTGACGATCTTAAGACTTTGCACATTCAGGGATTGACGCTCCTCAAATAGGGTTCAAATTTTGGACGGACTACGTGAATAACGAATTAGGCGGTTTAGAAATCAACCGAGTGAAATATAGAATCGAGCAAATTAACATTGATCATCCAGGGGGTAACCCGGAATTGGTAGCAGATAATGTACGAAAAGCAGTGGAATCTCAAAATTTTGATTTCGTTGTGGTTTGTGTTTTGTAAATATGTTCTCATTTCAGGAAATAGGTTGTTAACTTCACGCTGATGTCTGCAGGGTGGACATACACAGTATACAAAGGCGGTGTCCGATGCCCTCAATTCTAGCCGTCCAATTCCGCAAATACAATGCTGTACTGGTACTTAAAATTCCTATCTCGATTTACCGTCATGCGTTTCTATTAACAATTGAATTTGAATGTTCAAGGTCCGCGCTCCATATATTCCGCCGGCTACCCCAACTTATTTGGGCTACATCTACCTTCTGATTATTACACCTATCCCTTTCTTACATACTTAAAAACTGTTGGAGTGTCGAAAATATTGCTATTGATCTCCGATCAAGCCGAATTCACAAAGTCAACGGGTGCGCACGCCTTGAAGTTTGCTACGGATGCCACAAATGGAATGAAATTCGAAGTATTGACTAAAAACTACACCTGGGGTGCCACTAAAAAAACCGAGCTGTCTCAGCTGGCTTCTATGATACGAGAAGGCGTAGATTTTGGAGCCGAGGCTTTAATTTCAGTTTCATTAACAGAAGACGGCAAAATGGTCACCAGAGCCCTACAGCAAGTGAAGTATGACTTTAAATATGTCTACATTACTGGTACGCAGCCGTAGTTATAGAATTTACGCTTATGTCTCCGCTCACACCGAGGCTTTTTAAATTAGTTGCTCCGACCGAACCAAATTTTATTACAAATGAAACAGCATTAGGCGCGCAATACGTTTTCAGTAGTTCCCAGGTATGTATACTTTATCACACTGTTTAACATTAATACTGCTGGTGGCTGATGCATTCAAATCAGTGGCACCATACTATGAACTTCAAAGACGAAACTCGGTCCTTTTATTCATCCAAACAATACGCTGAGAAATTTCGAAGTTGGCTGGAATCGCAAAGCTTATTAGGCCAAATGCCAACTTACACCCACGCAAGCGGGACCGGAGCAGGAGTATTGCTACAGTTAGCCATGAAGAGTGCCAATAGCATCGACCCAAAACAAGTCATGGCTGCATTGAGAGATTTCAATGCTGAAACATTCTTTGGTCGAATACAAATGGATCGTGACCAGCGAAACATGGGAAGGGACAGCGTTGTTGTGCAGATTGTTAACAACGAAGAGAGATCGGTTCTGCCAACAGGTTTTGCGGGCTCCCAACCAGAAAGTATGTGATAACATGAACCTCTCGATTGAAATCCATGGACTGACTAAAATTCCCGATTACACAGAGGCGTCGACATGGGAAGCCCGTGAGGGATGTCTTGAAAAGACAACGATTCTATCCCCTGATGGTAAAAGTTGTTCGCGATCGTTCAATTTCACGACTTCTTCTCCTATTTTTATTATGCTTACGCTGTTAAGCGCCACTTTATCAATTGCGTCTGTTGGAATCGGCATTGTTATCTACATCAAGCGCAATCACCCGGTCATCAAAGCGGCTTCTCCACTTTTCTGTTACATTATGCTAGTGGGATTCATCGTGACATATATGTCAGCAGTGGTTTTTAATATTTCGCCGACTAGCTTTCTTTGTTCTTCTCGCATATTTTTTGCTTCGATTGGTTTCGGTTTAATATACTCGGGTATACTGGCAAAAACGTTCCGCTTATACCGAATATTTGACAATACACGGTTACAGAAAAGGCGGATTTCGAATTCGTACCTTCTGTTTTTTGTTACAGTCATTTGCACCTTAGAAATGGTATGGTGATCCACTCTCTTTTTATGGGCTAGTTTTCGAGAAACTGACAAATATTTAGCTTGTCGGTGGAATTTGGCTAGCTGTCTCCGCACCTCAACCTGTGGTTGTTCCCCTAAACGGTGATCAGCTCCTAATAGAGTGCGTATCAACGAATCACAACACGTCCTTTAGTCTCGTCATTTTCCTCTCCAATGGTTTACTTGTCGTAATCGGATCGTTTTTGGCGTTCAAGACTCGCACAATAGATTCCCTATTTAATGAAAGCCGGAGCATAGCTTTGAGCATTTACAATATTTTGTTCTGCTTCATCATCGGTCTTCCAGTGTTATACTCTCCAGGTGGATCTTCAGCGGCCGTCCACTTCACATTTCAAAATTTCCTCATCTTTGTCCCTGCAACAGTCACGATGGGCTTGATGTTTGGTCCGAAACTTCGCCGTGTATTTTCCAACAACTCCACGTACTCTGTCAACCGACATAACACTAACTCCACCTCTGGATTGAAACGAATCGGTGGTCAAGGGTCAGTCGGTTCCGCAAATTCATCCAATTCAAGTTGGAGAAAAGGGTCGAATATAGGAAGTTTTTTTCAACCTGGACGAAAGTTGGGCCTTTTGAATAGTACAGGAACTGAAAGGAATCCGGCATTTATAGGTCGTGTTCATCAAGAAGTATTGGTGGTGAAGAAAGCCGAAATGGCTTCTTGGTTTCTGATGCGTATGGATAGATGGGAGGTTTCTTTGGTGTCTGTTTGTCCTGACACGAAAATTTTGTTTCTGATAAATGTATGAGTGTTTTTACCTTCTTTATTCCCGCATCAGATTTTCTAACAATTTTTGCTGCAGCGCGCTGGTGAAACTTCGTGTTTCTCCTACGTAGATTGCACTGTGCACAGTATCACAGAGTACTCGGCAGATCGTGTCTTTGTGCTCGATATCACGGTGCATGATCCCAAGACAGTTAACCTGTCGTTTCAACTGAAAACTGAAAAGGAAGCTGTTTATTGGTCTCGGTTATTCGATATTTCCACGACACTCGACTTGAATTCATCGTATTCAGGCTCACTTCCCCGGACATTAAATAAATCGGACAAAGCGCTGCCTCCTGTGCCTATAAACATAGTTCGTGACTATCAGCGTCCTCCGGGGCTAATGGGCAGACTAGGACTCGCTTTGAACATTGATGGTGACACATTGACTGATGACAGCACCAGCGATTGAAATGCGACATAAAGTTTAGATTTATAAAAATATTATTTTTGCTGTATGTTAGTATTATTAGAACATATAAGACCATTAAGTATAAACAAACATAGATATATGAAATTATAATTAGCGAATACACGATTGTTTATTTGTTTGAATATAATATAGTTTACTGATCAAATTCGGCAGGCAATCTTGATGTAGCAGAATTATTATTGTAGGCGATTCAAATGTAGTATTGTCAATTACATTACCATCCACTAAATTCTAAGTAGTAGTCGACTCATCCATTTTCCGATAAAACCGAACTGACGTGATTAAGTATTTTTCTAATATATCAAAACTCTATGAAACCAACTTTACACTCATTGGTATATATTAGTATCCGAAAGAAGTCCATTATCGACGATTCATTATAAAGCAAGAACAGTATTCATAAAATAAGCGGAAAGGCTGTTCGAACTTATATCTCGAAAGTTCCTTGCGGTTTCTGTATAATCGCAAAAACGACCATCACTACGAAAGTTGACAACGCCCCCCAAAACCAAGCCCATGCAGTTGATATCCACCCCTTAGTATCAGCTATTTTTTTAAACACGAAGAATCCAATAAGAAAGAGCAGGTAATAGAGTAGTACTAATCCGTACTCCGCTACGGGAATTGCGAGTAGCAGAAATAACCGTTGGATTTTTTTCTCCAAAGCAAAATTCGTTATTGCAAAAGCTAAATATGCCACCAATACGCCTACTATTAATGCAATGTATTCCTTCGTAATTTTCTTTTTCTGCGTTAAAAAAGATTGCCATCGGGTGCTGGGAATACCCCATATTTGAGTAACGAAGAATACTGTAGCGAATCCGTAAAGAAAAACCAGATATGCAGAGTTTTCTTGGATCAGACCTGTTGTAAATCCATGAATAAGAACATTGACTTCGAGGAATAGCGTCCAGTACCGGTTGCGGTGGTCGACATGAAAAAGAAGTGAGGTATGAACCATCATGAGCAGTTGATAAAAGAAGCCGAGGAAATGAGCTAGGGTTGTTTCGACAGGATGATACCTGATCGAATTCGGGTGTTTAAAACATTGGACAATCAGAGATGAGCAATGTGGAACGAAAAAAAGGTAATGCACCCACCAAAAATTGATTACTACTCCGAAGCTGGCAGCGAAGCCATGGTACTTTTTGGCAACTTCTTTAAACTCTTGTTTATACCATTCCATGCTTTTGACTTTCCCAAAAAATAGACCCCTCCGAGGCATGTCCACTATCAGGGCAATAATCAAGAACACGAGAACAGAACATTGAGTCAAAATTTCGGGCAAATCATAAGCTAAGCCATCGTAAAACAATCTTGAGTGAACAAATTTCAGTGTCGCAAACGTCAAATGAACAATCATCATGGCGTTCGAATATGAATTGCGATAATTAGTCCAAGTAATGTGTTTTTGCTCCTTCGCGCGCACGGCAAGATAAATGATGAGCCAAGTCAACAGCTGATGAATGCCGTAGACTACACAGATTGAAAGGTAAAAGTTACATAATAAATAGTCAGTTAAATGCGAACCTCTAATGGAAGATATTGAAATAACACGAACAAATCCAAGCCAACGCTCTGCCAACATCACTTGGATTCAAACTCCTCCATGGATAGATGAACTGTTTTGTTCTTATTTTTCCTGCAATCTGGAACAAACCAAATCCCATTTCATTTTGATTAGGGACTCCATTGAGGAAATCCGTCCAGAAGGTTTGACCGGGTTTATAATGCGATGTGTTGGAGGTCAGGCATATGACAATAGAGAATGTCAAAGGAAAGAATATATATAACATGAACCGAATTGCTTTGGAAAAGGGGTGATGATCACTAGGTTTTGCATTCTTGGATTGAACCTGCGATAGGATAGAGGATTGATGCCGGCGCCAAGTAAAATGGAGAGAAAGCACAAAAATTTAGTATAACGGTTATGTGCATCGCCGTTGCTAGAGGCCAAACTTACATTCTCAACTTCAGCGGAACTAATCTCATTGTTTTGCTTTCGTCGTTTATAAATCGATAATAGTTCCTTCGCTTCATCCGAATGTCCGATTTCATTGAAAGCGTTCGTCGCATCTCTGGAATGATACTCTCGTAATACGTCAGGTCCACCTGGGTAGTCAATTGACAGAGAATTTGATAGATGAACCTTGTGTTAACAAAATGAAAACACAAAACATGTACGACAGAATGAAATGATTTGAGATACCTGGATGGGAATCCAAAAACGATGTCACATCTTTGAAGGAAGGTAATTTGGCAACCCGCACATAGAGTAAATCAAAATTGTCAGCGATTTCAGCACCATTTGCTGCCATATTTCTCACGGGTCTCAGACAACAAGAGACAATTATACAAGGCCATCGCCGAATGCCAAAACATGTAAAAGCATATTGGGTTCGAATGATTTCGCGGGCATAATGACATTCCCATTTCCCGATGCCGTATTTCCACCGTCGGTTCATCGAAAGCGGAGAAGCAAACTAACCATATTCTTCACCATCAATCAATATAATAGTCTTACTCTGGAGTCGGCCTGTATTCTGTCCATTTGTGCGTTCATCTGATGTCTCCTTCGTCGGGACTGTGCCTTTTCCTCCAGTAGCAAGGATGGGGTCTGAAACGGTTCCATTCGGAATATCAATGTTAATGTCGCTCGCTGTCATTGATTAAGTACAGAGTAGATTGTCGGAATTGGGACTGCAAAGATTAGCGCAGTTCTAATTAAAAGTGAACGCTTAAAATAGTAGAACCAGGGTACCTGGAGCCAAAGCGCCGATAGCGTGTTAGATTTCGAAACGTCAAAGATACCAAGGGTATTATGCTCTGGCGAGCGATCAGAGAGGGGTCAGAGGACCACTGGATATTGAACCTTGTTAAACTTCCAGAAGATTGAAAACAATATTTTTGGTATCCGTCGTATTCGCCAAAGAAACTGAGCGATATGTCCACAGAACCATCGATAATCTGGGGCTTAACTTGGCTCATAATTGGAAAGGGAAATGTGCAATATTCACTTATCTGATTGATTTCTCATGCTAAACTTTATGCCTTTATATTTAAAGTTTGCGAAGGTTTCAACATTGAATAATTCAACTGCATTGATTGTATACAGGGATACAGAACTAAAAGCTACTGACAAGATGCCTAACGAATCATTTCCACATGCCAGTAGTTATTGATATCTCCTTCCGTACAAGAATTCTCTCTTGTCCCTATCATAGTCAGCCGAGTATCTCCGACCGTAGTTATCCGAGTATTTCCGACTATAGTCATCTGAATGTCGTTGACTGGAATCGTAATATCTACCTCGCCCATACACAGGCGCTGGTGTATCGTACGAAGCGGGAGCGCGATAGTAGTTTGGCCGGTATATATCAGGTTCCCTCTCCGAGATGAACGGCGAATAATGGAATGGTGGAGATCGTCTCTGACCTTCGTACCCCCCATAAGGCTGCATACGAGCAGAATGGTAAGAATGTCTTCTTTCCCTTAAGCCGTCGCCCTGAAACCCTAAACTGTCCCATTGGTTGCAGCAATCATTCTCAGTGTTTGTCATTGCACCGATTGTTCGGTTGGGAACTTGGGAGCCATTGACGACCTGGAACTTTTGTAACTCCTTCACCGTTTTATCTAGACTTTGATTTCGTTTCCTGACGCAACATGTGACTACCAAGGCAATGATTACCGCCGCGAAAACACCGCCGCCAACAGCAGCAATGTAAAACCGAGTAGGGAGTGAAGCCTTGGATGCGTTTTCGCTCTCTTGCATAGTTTCATCTTCGAGAGGTGTTCGAATCACCCCAAGGTTTATTCTGTTACCGGCATTTTTGACCTTCACTGAAGACCGTCCCAGACTGATGAATGCTTTCTTTAAATCGGCAGGGGAGAGCTTGGGATTTTTTTGAAGTAATAAAGCGACAACGCCGGTGACGAAAGGGGCAGCTTGCGAGGTGCCCTGTTTTCGAGAGTATGCATCACCGCTGCCATCGACAATATTAGTAGACTAGATACAATCACGCTTAGCGAACCTCGATTTTGTTTTACTATTTAGAGTGAAAATTCAACCAACCCAAATGTCTTGACCCGGAGCCCACACAGTAATGCAATCACCATAGTTGGAGAACGTCGATCTCTGGTCCAATTGATCCACTGACCCGACAACAATGACATCCTGAACTTTGGAAGCCAAAGGCGAGCATGTACCCACACCATCGTTGCCCGCAGCGAGAACGACCGGAACATTTAATTCAGTAGTGAATCTATTTAAAATATCGACTGGGTAAAAACGTAAGTATCAAGAGTTCTAGGGTTGGGTACACATGTCGCAGCAATAGGTTAGTATACGCACTTAAATTTTTGCTGGAAGAAAACTGTCCAGTATCTTTATCAATTTCTGGACCCAAGGAAAGATTGATAACGGCCGGCTTTGTGATGTTTTTAAACAAGACCTCTAGAGCGTCAATGACGTATTTATTGTCGGTATTCTTTGAGCATCCCAGAACTCTGAGGACATTTATTCTCGATTCTTAGCTACACCTACATTGCGACCTGCGGCTATTCCAGCGACTTGAAAAACAGATAAATAAGCAAGCGGAAACAGAGTCATAATTGACGAAATTTAAAGCATGTACCATGTGTTCCGTGACCAGTACAATCCCAACGATCTTGGCCGGTTACGTTCGGATCGCGGTAGATTATATTAGCTCTGTTATCGAAATCTGGGTGTGAAGCCTGAATGCCTGAATCGATAATGTATATATTCACTCCTTTGCCTGTTTGATCAAAATAGTATCTCTTGTTCAATGTTCCATCCATTCGATCAAGACCCCACAAATTCTGTGAAAGGAAACAAGGCAATGTCAGACGGACAACGCACAATGAATTCTACAAGGCTTCTACGTTATACATACGAATTCCGGGGGTTTGCTCAATCCCTTTGCTACATCTTCTGGATTCAGACTCTGAAAAGACCTAGTTGCTAACTTTTGATCTTCTTCGATATCGACAAGACAAGGGATCCGTTTAATTTCTGCCTCTGGGAGCGGTTGAGCGACAACGACATAATCTGCAGTGATCCCGCTGGAATATGAGTCTTGGATCACACCACCCAAGGCGGAATACAGTGCTTGGCGGTTTGACATGAACAAAGGATTATTGCATTTCGGGTCGTAATTGATAAAGTATTTGTGGCCTTTGACTCTGGCATGTTCAGGTGTTCGATACACTTCAACTGTACCAGGTCGAAAAGATGTGGCAGTTGTGTCCGCTACTACTGAAGCAGTTGACAAAACATCAGAAGACTGTAATTAAAAAAATAAAGTCAGTACGGATAAAATGAAAATGTAGTTTAATCAGTGAATGAAGTGATTGGCAACGCGGCCCGAACAAATTTTCAATTAAGACATTACCTTCGGTTTCCCGGCCATACCTACCGCAGTCTCCACCGGCTGTGCTGCATTGACTTTTTCCAACAAATAATTAAATTGTTCAATATCAATCTGAGAAGTTGTCGCAATTGACATGAATGACAGAATCGCCAAAAGAACAATGAAAATTGATGGTAATTCAGGAGTCCTCATGCTGAAAACTACCATAATGTGTTAAAACTAAGAAGGTATTCTAAGTTTTCTGTGCGTGGTAAGCCTACAGTTCTGGCTTCTGTAAATAGAAGAACTAAACGACGAAAAGAGTTTAAAGCATGTCCGATATTTAGAATTGAAGGGAAGAAAATGTTATGAGCTGAATATCTTATATGTCTATGAGAATTATGCCGGGAATTCTGGAATGAGAACTTACTGAAATGAAGTAAACTTTGCAATGCTCTGAGAAAGAATTCCATCTATTGCATAATCTAGTGACAGGATTGTAGTTCGAGTTACAAAGCGTCGCGTAATTCTTGATTCTGTAGCGTTGCGGTGTTCCATATAGGGGTTCCGATGTCTGAGATAATTCCATGATAGATGTGGCAAAATTTTGAATGAAAATAGAATTTAATCATGTCGTTATTTGTGATTTTTTCTAGCACCCTTATAGATGGAAGTAACCATTTTGCAATGTTTGTAAAGGTTCGGAACTCGGGGTCGCTGCCGATGTCGATAACAAAGATTGATCGCATCAGATAGATCGATATGTCAGCCTAACTATTTCAATTTTAAATAATCAATTTATTTCCGGTCTTTCATAATTTTTGTCTTTTTTAGGAGAAATATTATAGGATTTATATACAATAAAATAGAAATTCAGGGGAATAATAATTCAATGATCTATAACCATAAATCAATTTGAATGCTTTTTGAACAACTAATATCTGCCTCTTCCCATATAATCATCTTCTCTACGATATTCAACAGAATATCTCGAATCGTAATCGCCTGAATATCTCCTACCATAATCATAATCTCGGTCTCGTCCGTACACTGGCGCCGGTGCATCGTACGAAGCGGGAGCACCGTAGTGGTTCGGTCGGTAAACGTCTCTCTCTCTGCCGGATGGAAACGGAGGTTGCGGTTGCGAAGGTTGGAATGGTGGCGATCGTCTCTGACCATCGTAACCATAAGGTTGCATAGGCGGGGATCTACGCGGTTGTTGTGCGGGAGAGTAAGGATAACCTTTTTCCCTAAACCCGCCGTAGCCAAATTCCATATTTTTCTGCTTGTCGTAAAAATCCATCTCTTGCTTCATCATTGCCCCAACTTTGCGGTTTGAAGTCATCGATAATCTGGACTTCTTGGATTTCTTCACTGCGTCGTCCAAACTTCTATTTCGTTTTCTGATGCAGCAAGTGACCACCCAAACAATGATTACCGCAGCGAAAACACCACCACCGGCAATGGCAATGTAAAACCAAATAGGGAATGAGCTCTTCAATGCGTTTTCGCTTTCTTGCCTCGTTTTCGCGTCAAGAGGTGTTCGAATTACCCCAAGATTATTTGTGTTACTGGCGTTCTTTACCTTCACGGAGGAACGTGCGAGATCGACAAATGCTGTTTTTAAAGCGGCTGGGGAGAGGGTGGGATCTTTTTGAAGTAACAGAGCGACAACACCTGTGACAAAAGGTGCGGCTTGCGATGTGCCCTGCTTTGAAACGAACGCATTGCCACCTTTTTCTGGAGGAGCAGCAGACTATAGGTAGAACAAATTAGCAATATTTTCTTATCACAACCCAATTAAGTACGGCACAAACCCAAATGTCTACACCAGGAGCCCAAACAGTGATGCATTCACCGTAATTTGAAAAGTCCGCCTTTTGATCAAGTGGATCCATCGCACCAACGACGATGATATCCTGAACATCAGAGGCAAGTGGTGTGCATTTATCAACACCGTCGTTCCCAGCAGCGAGTACGACGGGAACTTTGAGTTCAGTGGTAAATCGATTTAACATTCGGACTATTAGAGCAAAGGAAGTGTTAGGGACTACTGTCATAGAATCAAAGCGCATTGGTCGGTAGGTTAAATTGAGAAATTTTACCTAAACTAGGGCTGGTGGGGAACTGTTTCGTGACTGGGTCGAGTTTTGGGCCCAACGAAAGATTAATGACAGCCGGCATCGAAATATTCTTCGACAAAAATTCAAGTGCGTTGATAATATCATTGTTATTGGCGTCTTCTGAACACCCTAAAACTCTGAGGACATTGATTTTCGATTCTTTAGCTACACCGACATTGCGACCTGCGGCAATTCCAGAGACTGAAGTAGCAGATAAAGTCAGTAAACGGTAACAGTCTCGCTATTAACGAATTTCAAAGGCATGTACCATGAGTTCCGTGGCCTGTACAATCCCAACGATCTTGACCGGTTACGTTTGGAGCGAGGTAGATTATGTTAGCTCTGTTATCGAAATCCGGGTGTGAAGCTTGAATTCCTGAATCAATAATGTATATATTGACTCCTTTGCCTGTTTGATCAAAATAGTATCTCTTGTTCAATGTTCCATCCATTCGATCAAGACCCCACAAATTCTGTGAAAGGAAACAAGGCAATGTCAGACGGACAACGCACAATGAATTCTACAAGGCTTCTACGTTATACATACGAATTCCGGGGGTTTGCTCAATCCCTTTGCTACATCTTCTGGATTCAGACTCTGAAAAGACCTAGTTGCTAACTTTTGATCTTCTTCGATATCGACAAGACAAGGGATCCGTTTAATTTCTGCCTCTGGGAGCGGTTGAGCGACAACGACATAATCTGCAGTGATCCCGCTGGAATATGAGTCTTGGATCACACCACCCAAGGCGGAATACAGTGCTTGGCGGTTTGACATGAACAAAGGATTATTGCATTTCGGGTCGTAATTGATAAAGTATTTGTGGCCTTTGACTCTGGCATGTTCAGGTGTTCGATACACTTCAACTGTACCAGGTCGGGAGGATGTGGCGGTTGTGTCCGATACCACTGAAGCAGTTGACAAAATATCAGAAGACTGCTAAAAGAAACAAAATAAAAGATTAATCAAGTTAGCTGGGATAAAATAGAAATGTAGATTGTCGAGGCTGAAGTGATGGGCAAAGACGATTTGCAATTTCGACAGGGCACTAGAAGCATACCTTCAGTTTTTGTGTCATATCAACAGCAGGCTGCGCAGGCTGAGCTGCATTGACTTTTTCCAACAACTGATTGAACTGCTCTATATCCAGATGAGAAGCTGCCGCAATTGAAGTGACAGAGAGAATAGCGAATAGAATGAAGCATAGTGACGGTAATTTGCGACTGCTCATGGCGGGGTTTGTTTCGGTGTGTGGTCTAGAAAGTCTATGAATTATGTACAAATTAAAAGTGAACGTCTATAAGGTTGAATAGTGTATAACTGGGGATGGTCGTCGACAGCAAAGCGGGTTGTGTGTCAGTCTAGGCAAGGGACATGGGGGTGCCGAGTGTCAGACAGGGATTGCTAGAGAGAGTATCTGCGTTGATGGTGAGATAAAATTCACAGAAATAAAGACAGAAAGTGAATAAATGGATGAAGGAATGAAGGCAGATTCGCCCTCGTCGTCGTCGTCATAATGTCCCTGGCGCCGTTGCGGCCATTCCACGCTGGCCCTGGATTCAGTGGCAATCAGAGTGCGCCAATTGGGACAAACGGACGCATCAGAGCATTGTGGTGCTCCAATCACCATCCTCACGACAGCCCATGACTTGATTTATTTTGTGTACGTTGCTTTTGGTCGTTTTGGAATGTTTCTGTTCAGTGCTCATTGCTGTATCATAGCTCGGCATTGTGTTTTGTGGCCCCGACTAAGTGGCATTCTTGAGCTAAGCAATGGCCACAAATTTATTTTAACAAGGAGTGTCAAAGCAGCAGAGTAATTGAAATGGAATAGGCCATTGTGTGTGTTGATAGAGTCAAGTTCTTGGTTCAACCATACTACAAGATATAAAATACAAAGATTGAATTGGAAACAGTGAAATAATAAAAGTGCACGGTTGCAAGTTGCAGCGGCAGCAAGAAAGTGGACCATCCATGACATGGGCGAATTCACCCGTCCTCATCTGCAAGCCGTTAATTTATCCACACTCTTCACGGGCAACATAAACCATCCCCCGAGACTGCATCCACAATGGGAAACTCAAACTCTTCTCAGACAAAGGATGGCAGCAACAGCAACATAAATGGTGCCACTACTCCCGTATCTCCAACCTTCCCTGTGCCCCCTTCCCCTCCGGCATTCTCATCCAGTCCCAGCCAACCAATACCCGCATCCTCCTCGTCTCGCTCACAACATCACTACGCAAAATCCATACCAGCAAAGAAAGCATACGGTTTCGATGATACGAACGAATCTCCCTTTGTTGGCTCGCCGTTATCCCTGTCTGATCAGTTTCCTTCGTCTGTACCCAGAACGTTGCTGTCGAGCTTGAAAGCTGATTCTCGGCGGCAGAGTCTAGAAAGTCAAGATGAATTGGATATGGAAGGTGTTCCTACTTCGAATCAATTTCGAACTGTGTCCAGTTCTTCTTCACCGAAAAATAATAATGTCATAAAAGGCGGAAACGAAAAGGAAACGACGACACCCACAATAGTCAAATGGACGAAAGGAGGAAAACAAGTTTACGTCACTGGATCTTTTAATTCTTGGAAAAGCAAGATCCCAATGCTGAAAAGTCCTTCATCGAATGAACACTCTGTGACACTTTATCTCCCTGCTGGAACACATAGGTTTAAATTCATTGTGGATGGTGAATGGAGGTGTTCCACAGACTTACCCACCGCACAGGATAACGATGGGGTAATGGTGAATTATGTTGAAGTCATGTCGTCCCGAACGCCTTCGTCGAGTTTTAAAGAACCTTCGAAGCTATCATCTTCAGTCTCGCCATATTCGAATTCGCCAAACTTATCCTCTTCCCCGACATCTAATAGTGACCCGACATCACCATCCATCCCATCGAGTTTTGCCCGTCCGTCGTCAACAGTCTCTAAACCGAAACCAATTCCAAAATCTGATACCGCATCCTCCAGTAAGGCTTCTTCAGCATACCCAGATTCACCACCGGGCAGTTATTCTTCCTCCATCCCTCACTTTCTCCGTCACCCGCATTTATCGTCCTCCCCACCGATTGCCCCCGCATCGTTTGTTTCTTCAGCTTCCTCATCACCAGATACTACAATCCCCCCGCTGTTACCGCCACAGCTAACAAAAGTATTACTCAACAGCAACAATACTAGTAAAGATGACCCCACCATTCTGCCAATGCCGAATCATGTTGTCTTGAATCATTTATACGCTTGTAGTATTAGAGATGGTGTTATGGCCGTTGCTTCGACAATGCGATATAGAAAGAAATACGTCACTACAGTGCTTTATAAGCCCGTTAATATATAATGAGATTCACCGTGATAGAACTTTTATCTTGGATGCAATTGATAGCAGTAGTTGGAGGTTACATCTCACTATTTGTATTCATGATTGTTTATATGTTTCAATGAGGTACTGTATATATAACACAACTTCAACGTAGATATCCATTGATAATGCATTTGACCATCAAGAAGTATGGGAACTAGTGAAGCACAGTGCCAAGTGTAGAACACCAGAAGAAGCCAAATTCCCTTTTTATTAGCGCTACATATTGTGTTCTTATGATACAGAAGAGCATAAAGTCTCCTAAGCCATTGAAACCTCTTTCCCGGTTTTCTTTATTGCTTCGAACACCTTTTCTTTGGGCAATGAAGTCTCTACAGTGACGGTTTGAGCTTCCATTGAAATATCAATCTTGGATACATCTATGCACAACCGGCCGTGAAATCCATAGAAGAAGATACAGAACAATAAAAACGACGAGTTAGAATCCAATAAATCTGTCTTTTGTCGCTTCCTGTTGAATCAAATTATGGGACATTCCATGTATCTGGTAACATTTGACGCCGTTCCATGTCTCCAGACCTTTGTCTGATAGCTTAAGAAGCTGTTTGAATAAAGAAAAGCAATACAAACCGTTTAATCTTTCTAAAGCCTTCTTAACGGCATTTGAGCAACCGCCGCAGGTCATTTTAACGTTGAATTTGTATTGAGTCTACATGTATCATCAAAGGTTCCAAAACATTGCTTAGCATAACCTTGCGAGGTCAGACATCCATTCAGTACGGGAGAACTAGTACCATTTTTTCCGTAGATTATAATCTATTTGAGAATACGATTTTACTTAGAGTTGTCACAAGCTGAAGAATGAAATAAATGCGAAAAGAGTGGGGAGGAGACGCTGGCTATTTGAATTGATTACCGAGGTTAAGTGGTTGATTCTGTTCTCGCGGGCTGACCTGAGGCGTGTCAAAGGTACGGACTTTTAAGAGCGTTTTTGAATTACTTTGGCTGATTTGATAGATAATTATTGCTCACAAAATTTGTGGAATGGTAGATTGGTAATATTTATATCGTAATCTGCTTCAGGGGATGGAATAATATCTCAATGGGAGCGGCAAAACCCTCTTGCGTTCTTTTTGCGTGAATTTTTGTATATATAGTTTGAAGAGATTGTGATCTCCAATTGACAGAATCAAATAACATTGTATACCCGTCAATATCACATATGAATGGCTCATTCGTAATTTGGTGACGGGAGGGGAGATTGATAAATTCATTTTAATCACGAGTCATATACGAATATAATACATTTGTTTTATACCATGTTTTGATCCGTCAGTGACCGACGATTACTGCGGCATCATAATGTTACAACACTTAGGCCAACTTTAAAAACATGAATGATCACGGCAGATTAACGGTTTAAGTGACAATATAAATTTCAATCAAAAAACAATTATAATGGATGACTTGAGGTCAGTTCTTTACTGATTGAATCTAATGGAAATCGCACAACCATTAACACGTCTTCGCAGCGAGATCAGCAAGCCTGATCTTCGTTCACATGTCGTATTCCGACTTGCTCAAGGTCGAATTCATAAGAGCTTGTAGTGCGTATACGCTGTATTGGTTGGCAGAATTAACCCGGACTGGGCTTGTATTTCCACAGAGATTCCACAATAGTGACGATAAGTGGTGACAAGACCAGTAGTCCAATGGCAGGATGCAGACAGCTGAAGTTGCCACTGAGTTGCCGCTTTGAGCAACATTGGGCCAATATGGGAGTAGAATGGGAGTAATGTGGGAGTAATATGGGGCTAATATGGGGCTAATATGGGAGTGGCGCCAATCCATGAAGTCGGCCAATGGCACGGCGAGGCACCGCGTTGCGAGTTGACGTGAGTTTCGCGCTCTTCCCTGTGATTGGGTGGGCCATGGTGGCCATGTTGCCGTTCTTGGCGCTCCATTGTTTGTGCTCGATCGCATCTTTGTTTACTTTCCCACGCACTTTCTGGCTATAAAATCCGATAAAATCCCGCATCCCTCAAAAAATCCCTCACTCGAAAAATCCCTCACTCGAAAAATCCCTCACTTCCCCTATTCTCTTGTCTTACCCAAATTCCAATACAGAAAAAATCCCTCAATTCCCCTATTCTCTGCTCTGCGCCGCAACCTTAAACTTATTACAATGCTAGCCTCTGCTCTCCTCTGTCTCTCCACTCTCTCCTTGGCCTCCCTCTCCTCGGCTCACATCTCGGCCAACCCACCTTCCGCTGCCGCAAACTCTTTTAGCGTACGTATGCTGTTTCCTTCTGTTGTCAGGGCAGATAAAGCCTTTTGATGATTGTCGGCTGACATGGTCGTTTCGTTTGGATAGGTCATAGCATTCAGAGTTCCCCATGGCTGTGACAAAGAACCGACCAACTCCATCACTGTCAAGCTCCCCGATGGTATCTCCTCCGTGAAACCTCAATTCATCCCTGGCTGGACCATTGAAATCAAGAATCGTCCCCTTAACCCACCCATCACTAGTCACGGCAAGACCGTTAACGAAACCGTGGATACAATCACTTGGTCTAGTCAAACTCCTTTGCCAAATGACTACTTCATGGACTTTGGCGTATCCCTCAGACTTCCCAACCAACCAGCTGGAACTAAATTGTACTTCCCAACTAGCCAGAAATGCCCAGTAAACTCCACTAACTGGGACCAAGTCCCCAAGAACGACGAAGAAAAAGGTGCCCTTCCTTACCCTGCCCCTGCTCTTACCCTTTTGGAAGCAGGCTCCACTGCTGCTGGTGCTTCTACTTCTCCACCGGCCGGATCCAAGCCTAGCAGTGCTGGTAGCGTAAACGCTGGTATTATGAGCGTGTTCGGCGCAGGTGCAGTTGCTGCTATGTTACTGTAATCGTCTACAACAATTGCAACATTAGCTATATTGAAAAAATACATGAGAACTTGGAAGGATGAGTTGTAAGTACTTGAATACTAGTCACCCATTAGAAATCTGTATCATATGTTTATTATTTTTCTACAATGTATGCAATATTTAATGGGGAGTCGTTGAGTGCAATAAATAACTTTTTTGAATTATAATTGATGGCAGAGTTCATAAGCTACAGTTGATCTCCGACGATGAGATGGACACTAACTTGTGCCGTATTTGCATCTGGCATCAGCTACTACGACAAACGATATCTGCTTCTAAGAGTTTTGCACGTGCAGCGAATCTCTTAAGTAATATTGCAATCTACAACTTTGATTATTGCGAATGATAAGTCTGCAGAC